>CM042153.1:97414772-97452698 GCA_023376005.1 Doryteuthis pealeii | reverse complement strand
CAGATTGATTGTAGGTAGGTGGGTCAAATAATAAAATAATACACTAGTACAAAAATAAAATAACACCCTCCGGGCGATGTAAAAATAGATTTTGAAACATATGCCTCAGGGGTGGAGTAAAAAAAATTCAATGTCAGTGAGTTGTACCCTAAGTAAGTAAAATCATCAAATTCATAAAGATGAAAAAATAAAACATTTAAAATGTAAATTTTAAAATATGTATTAAAATAAAACAACTATATATTTATATAATACCAGTCATGTTTAATTAAAACTTGTGTTTAAACAACAATGAGGACGTCTAATGTTGCATGTTCAAATTTTGAGTGTATTTATTCTATGTTATGACGATTTTAGGTAATGTGACGTAAGCAGTGACTAATTTTTGTTACAGACAAAACCGGAAGCGAATTTCCATCATTAATAGATATATATATTCAGAAAAGTAAAAGAAAATTAATTGAAGAAATTTCCACTGCTTTAATTTTTTGAACAAATGAAAAGAATTATTCATAAATTCCGATTTTTATTTTGTTTGTCATCAATCATTTAACTAATTGATCACAACTCTGACGCCATTACCTCAAGAATTGATTTTAATTTCAAAAAATTATTAAAAACATTTGGATCAATAGCAACTCAAAAATCGATACTAACACATTTTATTGCTTCAAAAATCAATTCTAGAAATTGAGAAATCGAACAAAATTTTTTTTTACACGATCAGCAGGAGATGTTTTTTTTTATTTTTCAAAAATCAGAAAGATAAAAATAAAAAATAAAAATATAAATCAAAGAGAGCCGAAAAATATGTGATTAATTAGATCAGTGACAAATGACATAAGAGAAATATATTTAATTCTACATTTGCGAAACTAGTTCATTTCTTTTGTTCAATAAATTTCATATTCGTATTTTGGAGAATACATAATTTTTCTTCGATCATAGTCGACAGTTGTATGGTCACCTTTGTAAGCTTAGTTTTTTAAATAATTTCTCATAATTATAATTTAATTATATATATATAAATATATATATATATAATATATATATATAATGGGAAATTATCAAAAAAAAAGCCAAACTTATAAATGACCAATATATATATATATATATATACTGTGCCTAGTAGCTCCGGCCATTGAACCGGTAAGATATTACATCAGCGCGATCCCAGGGAGCGCCCCCTTATTTAAAGGCACAGGTTGGGTTAATTGGTCTGTGCTTGAGTGCCTCAAAAAGGAGTATCGAAAAGGATACACGAAATTCTTAGCACTGGCTCGCATGAGCTTGGTTCATACGTGGCTTCCCACGTTAATCGATCCTAGTTTCAACTGACATGGTGTGTCAGTAAATAACAATATATAATATATATATATATTATATATATATATATAAGTTTAAGATAGCGTGGTGATGAAGTCAACGGCGCCTGGTTATTGAGTTTCTCGCCTATGCGATCTTCAGACCAAGTTCGTGCTACCTTAACTTAAATATAAATGCTCTATCAATGATATAGAACACTGTTAACTTATAAATATCGCACCTATATGGTCCATATTTGAGGCGCGTGGTCTAATTGTTAGAGTCGTAGGAAATGGACTCGTCGACCCAAGTTCAATTCCTGGACGAAGCTTTTTGCATTTCACATGGCGCTAATACCCTTGGGACATTAATCCAATTCTCCCTCAAGCTATGGATAAATAGTAGGGCAGACTGGGCTCTTTAACCATGGCTAGGTAACCAGTCTAGGAGAAGAAAATCTCTTAATTGAAACCTCCGCTTAAGAAATTGACCTTGTGTCACATCTAACTCGTGCTGAGGGATTTGTAAATATATACTACTGCTTGCTGTCCATCGTAACCGATGATGACACCACGCGAATCATTTTCCTCCAATTTAATTGGTCTCTGGTTGTCTTGCCAACTGCCTATGAGGATATTCAAGTCCTTCAGGTTTCTCTTGGTGTTGTCTTTGTATCTGAGCTTTGGTCTACCGATTCTACATAACCCCTCTCTCAGTTGAGAGTACAGAATCTGCTTCGGTAGTCTGTCATCCCCAAGTCTGTTTAAGTAGCCAACCCATCTCAGGTTACGTTGGACAAGTATTTCGTGCATGCCAGGCATTCCAGTTCTCTTCAGGATGGTCCTGTTTGAAACATGTTGCCACCACCTGACATTTAATATGCTGCGCAAATGACGCGTGTAGTAGACATGCAGTCTATGGGCATCTGCTTTGTATATCGTCTAGGCTTCTGCACCGTACAGGAGGGTTGAGAGAACTATGGCATGGTATACTGCACATTTAGTTTTTAAGGAGATGTCTCTGTTGAACCAGACTCGCCACTTCAGCCGATCAAATACTTTGGAAGCATTTGAAATTCGGAGATCAAGCTCTGAATTGAGTCTATTGTTGATGGCAACTGTGGAGCCCGTCTATATTATATATATTTACTTATTTTTGTGAGTTGATAGAAAAACATATAAATCAATTTGTAAATAAAGAAATATTTAAAAAATCTCCCCCCCCCCAAAAAAAAAAATCAAACAGTACCAAAACGACCACCCAAAAGAAAAAGCACCGAAAGAGTCGACTAATATGTAAAAAGTGCTCAATACTTTAAGTTGAGTAAAAGTAAAAAACATAAATTGAGTCAGATACTATCTACCTAGGTTTCACCGAAAGGATCTTCAGGATATTTCTGAATGTATGAATACTGTTAGAATTATTCTGAAGATCCTTTAGGTGAACCTTTGGTAGATAGTATCTGACTCATTTTATATTTTGTCTCTTTCTCTTTCGCCATAAGGATCTTCAGTGTTAAATCCACTGGATTAATCAAGATCCCTTAAGATCCTTTTTGTGAAACTCGAGTAAGTTATCACTTGTACCTGTATTACAATATATAGAGAGAGCGTTCGGTTAGAAACCACAAGGTTCTTAGTTCGATACTGGTCCCCGCCAACTCAGCGTATGAGTAGCACAGGGATCTGTGCGGTAAAGTAATGAGCTGATGGTAGGTGTGGCGCTCCACCTCAGATGCTAAAACAATCTCCTTGGTCTAGCGCTAGTGAAAAGGGGATAGACTCCTTCGCTGACTGGCTGATACCGACTTTAGGCCGCCCCGTCGACTTTACTTACTTATATATATATATATATATATATATATATATATATATATAAGGTGTGTCATAAAAGTATCGAGATTGAAGCTGTATTTACCAAGATAGAAATGAACAATGAATGGAACGTTATTTTTTCAGAATACAAGGTGTGTCGAGATGTACAAAAAATCTCGATATTTTTTGACACATCTTGTATACACACACACACACACACACACATATATATATATGTGTGTGTGTGTGTGTGTGTGTGTGTGTGTGCGTGCATGCGTATATAGGCATGTATATATATATATACATATATGTATGAGTATCAATATTTTAAAAAATTCTTATGGTAACTTACAATAAAATGCTCATTGTAAAAATTGAACATGTATTGTCTGTCTTACATACACACGAATGTAAATTGTAAACACAGAAGATGGAAGATGTGAACGTGTATTGTTATTGTGTGTGTGTGTGTGTGTGTGTGTGTGTGTGTGTGTGTGTGTGTGTGTGTGTGCTTATTCGTGTGTATTTGAATCCTAATTACAGTTGAATAAAAATCAAAATAAAAAGACTGAAGAAAAAAATAGAAACGAAATAAAGAGAAAAAGAGAGATGCCGAGCATATATATAGTCATCCAGCAGGTTTTTTTTCTAGAGTGCTCGATTACGTGTGTACGAGCTGTATTTATTCATTCATTATAGTGTAAAATACATTTATGGTGTGATTGTTATCATTGGTTTCAAAGCAATATGTTAACCACTTATCGTCAAGACAACGCGCCCGTTAAGAAATGCCCGGAAATTCATTTATATATATGTATCCTTTATTTAGCTGAATTTTTGTATTTTTCCGCTCCGGACCTTAAATGTATTGTACACTAAAATGAATTAATAAATATTGATCCAATATATATATATATATATATATATATATATATATATATATATATATATTGGATCAATATTTATTTATTCATTTTAGTGTACAATACATTTAAGGTCCGGAGCGGAAAAATACAAAAATTGCCCATTAGGTTGCGTTCTGTGGATTCAGGCCCCGAATTGGGAAGTCGTTTTCCTAGAGGTGCCTTGCCCTCTGTAATCCTGCGATGGGATACATGGCAATATAGGTTCGGTGGCTGCGCAATTAGAATTAATGTTACCATTGACTAGATGATTTGGCATTCTCCGTTTGTGGCATGGGCTGGTGGCCCAGTGTGTTGAGTCCCTGCTCTTCACGCTGTGGTCCGCTGGTTCAATCTCTAGTGGCGGGGATTGTGGTATGCACTGCTGATGAGACCAAAGGAGGTCGAAACAGCTGTCCAGTGCTCCGGATGTCGCAAATGGTGTTTGCCGAGTTGTCTGGTCGTGGTAATATGATTCCAAAATATATATATATATATATATATATATATATATATAAATTGGATGACTATACATATGCTCCCCCATCCCTTTTTGTTTTAATGACATATCAACCTTCGAAATCCATCCGTATAGAAGAACAGTAGTGGTACTATTTAACCCGTAGCTGGGTGCAACAAGCATAGCCACAATTCCACTCGCTGTTGATGACACGGGAATAGAAAATGGAGAATTTTTCTTATTTCTCTGATAGTATAATTCTTCCAACCTTCTTTTGGGCACCTGTGGAGAGATTAAATTAATACAATTACAATTCTGGAGAAAGTTTCCTTATCAATTTTCTGCCATAAAATGGTTAACTTACTCAACATTAGAATTACAAAAAAAAGAACTTCCAAACTTCCGAAGTTAATGAGATAATGGCAATGAGATTCTGTGGATAAGAGTTTCATTTGGACAAGAGAACTAAGAATTTGAATATATGATAAGGAAATACAAGAATTACGTATGTTGTGATCGCAATTTCATGACAAGATTCAAACCAATTCTTTATTTCAAATTCACTTGTTTACATTTTCACCTTGTAAATGGTTGGTTGGTTGGTTGGTTAGTGGTTGGTGGGATTTTACGGTATGTCAATCCTTGTTGGATCATTTTATACCGAAGACGTTTTGGTTTATTAATTCTTGATGGGTACTCGATTTAATTTAAAAAAAAACATTTTTTTAAACTCATTTATTCATTCTTCGTGGTTACTCAATTTGTTTTAAACACATTTTTCAATTGAACTCATAGATGGGACCGTAACATGTACTACTGTTACGTAATCTATGTGGTTGCATAAGATTATTGTCAATCCCCTGTAATTCTGAGGGGATGACCTCTTTCATACCACGGCCGGGTCCTTCTATGGAAAATTACAGAAGCCCATCAAATATGTGAAGTCACGTGGGACCTTTTTCAGAGTCCCCAGTTGGCAGTTAGACGTCAGACAGAGCAGTCGGCCATGACGCTCTGTCTAAAACTGTAACTCTGCATACGCGCGCTATGTTATGTCTGGGTTGGGGATTTACCGAATAAAGTAACATTAAAAGAAAATCGAAGTCTTGTGTTTACTAAAAACTAACAATGACACAGGGCTTCTGATAAGGAGAAATCCCATAGAAGACCAGACCGGAATCCCCAAGTCAACACCAGACGCTAGACCAGACCAAGATGATAGACGATCAGAATAGCAAAGCCGACCAGAAGAAAAGACGACCAGAGTAAAGAAGTAAGAAAAGGGTATACAACATTATATAGATTTGGTACGGTGAAGACATCAGTATGCAACACTACGACTTCGAGCCAGAGTGGACCTGGGAGTAATGGTGATGAAGGAGTGCTCCACATTCCCCAGACCTCCAGAACTAGAACCTCACCATCAGACAGAGTTTAACGTCATACCAGGACAATACGACCCTCGGCCACCGCCTTCTAGTACCTATATGATAAAAAGGATTGGGGCTTTGCCATCAGGGCAGTTGGGTTGGTACAATCATATAGGTGCTAGGGCTTGACATAACCAGCCGATTGATCAGAGAGGAGCTCTCTGACCGACCGTCTAGCCTAAGGGCCAACGTGGAGTGATGCACGCCATGGACTTAAACATCACGGGTCGCCACCCACGGCCAATAGGTGGCTCCATTGGGGGGGGGGTCTTTCCCCTCTTCAGGGGAGGTGCAGTCAGTGTATTCTAAAGCCCCAGCCAACAGGTCTAAGAAATTGATGGGTAATACCATTAAACAAAACAAAATATATATTAATACTCTTGATTGTACGGTCGTTATAAACTTGTAACACCCTTTGGTTAAAAATGAGACCGTCCAAATCGTCCAAGATGAAATGCAAAAATGTAAGTCCTGATTTCCTGGTGTTGCTTTCCGCCGAATTCTTATTTCTAATGAGTATTCTTTAATTATGAGAAGAGAACATTATTTTTATTTTCAGGTTATGTCTTAATGCAAATGCAATTTTTAATACTTAAAAACAACAAAAAAAACTTTATTTCTATTGCTAATTGTATTGTGTATTTCCATTTTTTATTTCACAAGAATTCAATTTATTTATTTCAGGTTTGGGCATCGAATTATTGGGTTTCGAAAGGCGCACCGAAAAGCAAACTGAATATTGGTCTTGCTCTCTACGGACGTGGATTCGTCATGAGTAACCCAGCTAACCATAAACCTGGGTCACCAGCAAAAGGTGCCTGTCCTGCCGGAAAATACACAAGAGAAAATGGTTACCTGGCCTACTATGAGGTAAGTAGCATTATTAAATTACTTGAAAGGTTAAACTCAATTTGTCATCAAAACTTATTGCCTTTCAGATAAAATTTAGTATCATACACAGGTCACTCCTTTGGGGTGTGTTACCCCTCTCTAGAGGATCGACGCAGTGGCCTATTGTCGATATGAGTTGGACAGCGGGATAGACTATCCCCTTTCACTAGCGCTAGACCAGGTAGATTGTTTTTGCATCTGGGGTGGGGCGTCACAACTACTATCAGCTGCCCATGTTACCGCAGAGATACTAGCTTTATACATGCGCTGAGTTGGTGAGGACCGGTATTGAACCCAGAACCTTGTAGTTCCTAGCCAGCGTAGTCTAAGACCCCGACTACACACTGATCTTTCAAGATTTCGTGAAAACATTTGCCATGCGTGCTTATTACTGACACTAATATAAATAAACAATTTAAGAAACTAAATTCATTAACAACTAGCATTACGTAAATGTATTCTTAACAAATATTTATAGCAAATTTTTGTCATAAAATATGTATTTAATAATATGTAATTTTGTTCCTTGCGGCTATAAAACATCTGTAATGTATCATATGTGTCTTTTACATTAAACAAGTTTGGTCATTCTTTTATAACAGAAAGGTAGTATGTAAACAAGTGCTCCAAGCAGTTTTAGGGATAGACAAAATTAAGAAAGAAAAAAAAAAAGGTACGAGAACGAATTTTCCATTACTTTAAAAGGGGTGCATGGTTTTTAACTCAATGTCGGGTTTCACATTTGCTAATGCACTCGAAATAATATGTCAGCAATTCCTTGAAATAAGTTCTAGCGTTTTTTGGGTTTTTTTCAATGCTTTTCCAGATCCTACTCGGAATTTCTCACCGTCTTGTGAGGTGACACAAAGTCGATTTGGTAGAAAGAGAAAAAAAAACGGATGAGAACAAATTTGATATTACTTTACGTTCTACACTTGTTTACTGCCGATGATTTCAGTGACTCTTTTAGAGAACCATTTATGCTAATTAAGAGGTTTAATTAAGGTGTATCTCAGTCGATAGAGCATCCGCCTCAAAACCAAAAGGTTCCAGATCTGATAGCAGCCATTGCCAATTAAACGCATGAGTAGCATATCTTGAATCTGTGCGGTAAAGTGGAAAGCCAATGGTAGGTGTGGTGGTCTACCCCAGACGCAAAACAATCTCCCTGATCTAGTGTTCGCGAAAAGAGGATAGACTCCCACGCTGTCCGGCTGATACCGTCATTAGGCCTCTCTGCTGACTTTACTTTTTTAATTATTCAGACTAGTATCCTTATCCTTGTTGTTTTTTACCCCAATGTTTCAGCCAATGTGTTTTTGCAGCCTTTTTTTAGTGAATGTTATGTTTGGTAGTCATTCAGTATCATTCAGAATTTATTTTTAGAATTGCACTGGTTCTTTTAGAAAACCCTGGCATTTATGCTAATATTTAGACTAGCATCCTTATCTTTGTTGTTTTTACCCTTTTTAAGTTTTTATAGGCTATCCTTTAGGCTTCAAGCAATAGCTCTTGTCCAGTGGAAATCCTTGATAATCCTTTCGTAAAGAATCCTTAGTATTGTAAGTTCCTCCTCATTTTGTTGCAAATGAACTATGGCAAGTATCAGTGTTTAAGTAGTAAATCAGCCACGCATTATGGCTGTTGATTGGCGGGGAATAAACCACGTGACCTCGCGCAGTCTATAAATTTAGGTGGTGTATTGCAGGACACCTTATATAGGGTAATGGTGGGCACCTTCCGTGGTATAATGGTTAGCGAGCTAGATTCGCAGACTATTGTTAGTGAGTTCGTTTCTCACTAGGTGCCCCACACTTCTGGCCTTGTGCCACATCTAAGCTCAGCTTAGTAAATAACTATATAGGTAATGGTGGGCACCTTCCGTGGTATAATGGTTAGCGAGCTAGATTCGCAGACTATTGTTAGTGAGTTCGTTTCTCACTAGGTGCCCCACACTTCTGGCCCTGTGCCACATCTAAGCTCAGCTTAGTAAATAACTATATAGGGTAATGGTGGGCACCTTCCTGGTATAATGGTTAGCGAGCTAGATTCGCAGACTATTGTTAGTGAGTTCGTTTCTCACTAGGTGTCCCACACTTCTGGCCCTGTGCCACATCTAAGCTATGCTTAGTAAATAACTATATAGGGTAATGGTTAGCAAGGTAGACAAGCCTCACTGGGTGCCCCAAACATTCGCCCTTGTGTCACATCTAAGTGAAGCTTAGTAAATAACTATATACTACAAAATCCCAACAATGTTTCAGTCAATGTATTTTTTGCAACCTTTTTTCAGGTAGATGTTATTTTTGTGAGAAATTCAGTATTATAAATTTTCTAAGACATTTTGATTTCTTGAAATTAAAGACAAAAAATTGTTTAATATTAAAATAACATTTCTAAAAGGAGATGAAAATTAAAATCTCTGTAGTTTACATTTGAGAGAATATAAATAAAGTTTAATCTTAATATGAGCAAAGAAAAAAATGTTTATTGTACTAATTATTTAGATGAGTATCCTTATCCTTGTTGTTTTTACACCAATGTTTCAGCAATTATGTTTTTCCAGCCATCAGTATCATTCAGAATTTATTTTTAGAATCACACCACTGTCTTATTAGAACAATTCACAAATCATTCATCCCTTCCTGACCTAAAAAAAAAACATTATAAATACAACCAACAGACTTTAAACTAAATAAGCCAAACCTATCTTACTTAATGTCCCATACTTTCGACCTTGTGTCACATCCTACCCGTGGCGAAAGGGTTGGGTAAATACTCACAACAACCTGGCTCTTAACTAAACAAGACACACCTATTTCTCTAGGTATTCAAATAGAGTAAGTTTTTTTTTTCAGAAATTAGGCTAAAAATGTGATCCTTTGTAAAAATGCCAAATTGGAACCCAATGGATTCCCAGAATTGGATCAAAAATAATCTAACCTTTCAAAGACTTTTTGAATTCTTGAAACCAAAGCAAAATAATTGTTTAAATGTAAAAATAGAATTCGTAAAATGAGACACAAATGAAAATCTCTGTAGCCTGTACTGTATTTGAGAGAATCTATGCAGTAATACTCTTGTTCCTTAATCTTCCTACCGTTATCATATTGCAACACCCTCTGGTTAAAAATAAGACCGTCAAAATCATCCAAGATGAAATGAAAATATGTAGATCCTGATTATCTGGTGTTGCTTATTCACGAATTCTTATTTCTTATGAGTGTCGTCACATCAGTTAAATAATTAATCATTCTGATTTTATTATAAAGAAAGAAAGGGAAGAAATTTGACATACAACATAGAAAATATATAATAAGAAAGAAAGAGAGTAGGGAAAATAGAGAGAGAAAGTGGGGGAGCACGCAGAAGCGATAACGCTAATCTGTTTGAATTCAATATAATGAAAAGATATAAAGAGAAAAACACAGTGAGAGAGAGTCAAATTAAGATTATTTAACTTTTTACATATTGAAGTATTAGCAATAGCTAAACATATCAAACATTGATGGTATATACACAGGTCCTGCTAGTATGATGCCATTTGGGGATGGGATGATATATATGACATCATCGCATGAAACGTCACCCAATAAATAGATATGTAAAACCTATATATTTATCTTATATATTATATAACAGCTCTATTTATATTGAGCACTCTACCAATTAATACTGCCTTTGGTACACCATTCCAGCAAAAGCTGAAATATGACCATCCCACACACAGTATATATATATATATATATATAATAATATATATATATATCGTTGAACTGTGCAGACAGTAGCAGAAAGTTACGGCAAATACATCAGCCAATTCCCGCCTGATATCATAAAATCTATTCGGCAACTTGAAAGGATGATGAACAAAATTTGCAGACATTCTTGTCTGCACAGTTCAGCAAAATATGTTTGAAAGTAGGCCAGTCGGTAGAGCGTTCGGCTAGTTCCTAGTTCGATACCGGTTCTCGTCAACTCAGGTATGAGTAGCACAGGATCTGTGCGGTAAAGTGAGGAGCTGATGGTAGGTGTGGCGCTCCACCTCAGAAAAATAATCTCCTTGGTCTAGCGCTATTGAAAAGGGGATACTCCCTCGCTGACTGGCTGATACCGACTTTAGGCCGCCCCGTCGACTGTATTTACTTTTACTTATATATTATATATATATATATATATAAAGAGAGAGGGGGAGAGAGACGCACCCCATACACACACACCACACACACAAACACACACACACATATATATATATATAACCCACGAACCAACCCGTTGTCATCTTTGGTCGCTGTTATGGCGCGATCACATGTCATCTATGAATTTTGATAACAGTTCACGTAATAGATTAGATTTTATGGTTCTATCCTGTCCCTGAAAATTTGAAGAGATTACATAGGCATTTTTATTTGTTGAAAAAAAATACTCAATCAAAGGCAAAGTAAAAGTATTGGTTGTATAGACCTTAATTTTTATGTTATCTTTTTTTTTTATCGGTGAATAAATGAATAAAAAAAGTCAGTCGATAAGTAGAGAGTGGTTGCTAGGAAATACTTGAAAAAAAATCAGCCCAGATTGTAAACCTCTTCACTTATCTCAAAAAAGGCAACATTTTCAAACGAGTTGTGAAAGCGCCATAATCGTCAATTACTCGGTTAGGAACACATCGTTTGTCACGTAAGTAAAATATTGTTTACATGTTCTCTATTACAGTCCAGTTTGTTGCTTGCTTCATTGTTTGCTTGGATATTACGACATGTCAACCCTTGTTGGGTCATTTTATGCTGAAAAGCTTTTGTTCATTCTTGATGTGCGCTCAATTTTTTTTCTTAAACTCAATTTTTAAATACTTAAAAAAAAACTCATTTTGTTCTATTTTAAACATAGATTAGACCCTAACAGGTACTACCACTCCGGATCCGAGTGGACCTGGGAGTATGGCAATGAAGGGGTAATCCACATTCCCCAAAGCTCCAGAACTAGAACCTCACCATCAGATAGAGTTTAACATCATACCCAGGAAAACAAGACCTTCAACCACTACCTTCCGGCACATATATGATAAAAAGGGTTGAGCCTTGCCTTAAGAGCAATAGGGTCGAGAAAATCATATAGGGGCTAGGGCTTTTGGTGACCATCCGATTGATCGGAGGGGCCTCTCCGACACCCGTCTAGCGTAAGTGTCAAAGTGGTGTTGCATGTCATAGACTGTTCAGTCACCTGAAATCCATCACCAACGTCAGTCAACAGGTGACCCCATTGGAGGGGGTTCTTACCCCTCTGAAGAGGTGCAGTCGGTAATGTAGAGCTCCAGCCAATAGCGGTGATTACAATCCGGATTTAATGACCAAATCAAGTACCAGACGATCCGCAGCCTCATTGGGTTCTCTTTCTAAGAGCGATCCATGATGATATTGTTGCTTCTATTTTAGTAAGATTCAAGTATTCTCATAAACAGTTCATATTTATCGCTGTTATTAGAGATTTAGTTTTGTTTACTTTAATTTCTTTGTTTAATGGCATATCAACCCTTGTGGGTTATCTATTGCCAAATACATCATTGTAGAAGAACAGTTTGATTGTTTAGTTGTTTAGTTTTTACGGCATATCAAACCTTTTCGGGTCATTGAATGCCGAATCATTTTGATAAACAAAGGACTGTCAGTGGTCAACGTAGAAGAACAGGTTTGGTTTCTTTCTTTAATGGCGTATCAACATTTGTGGATTATCTAATGTCAACGTCATCACCATAGACGAACAGTAGTGGTACTAAGTAAGTAAAGTCGGCGGGGCGGCCTAATTCGGTATCAGCCAGACAACGAGGGACTATCTACTTTTCACTAGCGCTAGACCAAGGAGATTATTTTAGCATCTGATGTGGAGCCACACCGACCATCAGCTCCTCATCTTACCGCACAGACCACTGAGCTACTAATACGCTGAGTTGGTGAGGGCTGGTATCGAACAAGGAACCTTGTGATTCCTAGTCGGACGCACAACCGACTGAGCTAAAGCGGTACTATTTAACTCCTATTTGGTGGAGATGAGGTGGTTCATACCTTTCCCAATGGTATTAGTCCGAAAGTGAACATAATAGCCTGACTGGAGTTCGAACTCGCTTACTCCGATCTCGCAATCCAGCACGTTAGCCATTACGCCACGGGGACTCCCTCACTTGTAGAAGTACATCTAGGAGATCAGCTGCTTCATACCTTTCCCACGGGTATTTGTCCGAATGCAAACGGTTGAAGTTCGAACCCGCTTACTACGATATCGTATTCCAGTACGTTAGCCATTAAACCACTGCGGCTCTTGATTAACACAAGAATTCTGTTTATCTAGAAATTTTGAATTTTTTACTTCTTAATGTCGTTTTTCGATATATGAAGAATAAAACATACCCGGAAAATAAGCCCTAGTGTTATAATTCAGAGTGAAAATTATATATATATAATATTTTCGGGGGAAAATGGTAATATCTTGTGTGAATAATATTACTGATAATCTTATTATAATGGAGATTGTGGGTTTGTCTGTCTGTAACCGAAACTATATTACTATATAAGTCACAATTCCTTTCGTTATTTACATCATATTCTCCATGATTTTATTTTTATTTAAACCTCAATTATTAATAAAATTGCTTTACATTACTTACACTGTTGACCATATCTACATACTAATAACATGCAATTGTATTTATATATACAACAAAATAGAGGTTTACAGTGTGAATGGGAAGGCTAATTTGCATATTGATCTTAAAAAAATGATTTTAATAAATATATGCTTAGTATTATTGATTTCTAATTGTTTGGTTTTATCTTATTGAATATGAGCAAAAATCTCTTCAATAAATCTTGAAATAAATCCCTTAACAAGAAGAAATAACTGTAATATTATTCTTTACTTCCTATTTTAACTAAACAGTATAATTAGGAAAAATTACCAATGAAAGACGGGAGTAACGGAAAATGATGGAAGAATTAGTTTCAAAGTTGTTCTATTTTTCAATCATACTCCCTCTGTTCCAAATCTTTTTATCTGCATTTTTATTCAGTTTCAGTAGCCTTTCTAATTTAACATGATATTTTATAAAATTATAAACTTAAATACTTGCACCCGGAGGGTGCATATATTTGCTAGTACTTGTAATTAGCTAAGACACAAATAGGAATATTTTTTTATTTTTTATAATTAGTTTTGACCTTAGGTCATTGTCAAGAAAAAAGTTTTTGGAGAAAAGATTTTTCTAAAAAGTTTTTTAATGAGTTGATGAAAAATACACTGATATCATAGCATATTCATTGTTGATTGAAAACTATTTTTGGTATCAATGTGTCTTTAATTGACATTTATATGATTCTTGTTGTCATGGATACCTGTAAGTTTTCTGGTTGGAATTTGGGGATCCGTTTCTATTTCAAAATCTCAAAGAATTTCATGTGTCTTATTCTCTTGGACTGATTCCGGTTTGTATATACCATTTGGTAGTATGATCAAAATTTACATTTTTTGCTCAATTCCCTTTGGATCACCTTACACAATGGGACGTGACTAGTCTTGTACTCCCTTTGTGCAAGTTTGCTACTTTCGCTTATTATGTAATTAACCGTTTCGTCTCTGTCTCTACACATTTTACACTTGGTGTTCTGTTACCTCTTTGATATAATTGGTCCTTATGACATTATTGTGTGCTGGTATTATAAGAGATTCAGTTTCTCTCTTGTAGTTTCCCTTTCTTAGCCATATTATCATTGCAAATCACAAAGTATCACAGATATGGAGCAACACTTCGGCAACAAAATATTTTGGCAAACTTTGTTTATATATATATATATATATATATATATATATATATATATATATATATATATATATATTATATTATTATTATTATATTATTATTAAAGCAAAATTCATTTATATATATTTATATAGGAATTTTGGGTTATAAATCAATTTAATCTGTGAATGCAATATATATATACATATATATATATATATATATATATATATATATATATATATATATATATATATATATATATATATTACAAGTCAATTGTGAGTTGGCTACCCTCAAACGTCAACAATGCAATGATTTTATATAAAGTAAAAAAAAAAAAGATCAAGACGATTTAAAATATAATCGACTGTATTTCAATCTAAAACAAATGATGCAAAGAGACGCCTGAAGCAGAATAATTATATGGTTCACCCCCACCTTAATACACACACACACACACACACACACACACACATACACACACACACACATATAATATATATATATATATATATATATATATATATATATATATAAAGCCGATAGCCTGAAGATACTGAAAATAAGTATCGAATCGAACAAGAATACATAAAAAAACCTAATTAACAGCCATTATTTTAGCCTTTTACAAATAAAACAACGGGGAAACTCGACGGAGAAACAGTAAGCAAAAAGAGAACTGCTGTATGGACTAGAATTTCGTTTGGTTTCTTTGTTTAATGGTAGAACAACTATAGCGGGTTATTTAAAACGGAAGCCATCCTTGTAGAAGAATAGTAGTGATGCTATTTAACCCATAGTTAAAACTTCTCTTCTGCCGAGGAAATTGTTTTGTCTGGTCAGGTGACGAAATGTACGAAATGTTGAATGGAAACATGCGATGAATGTTTCGGTTTCTTTTTTTAATGGTATATCAACCTTCGAGGGTCATTTAATTCCAAAACCATGGTTAACGGAATGATAACAATCTACCCCAATGGATTAAATAAAGGGTTCGGTTTGAAGTTCCATGAAAACTCCCTATCATGATATGAAGGATCTCAAGTTTAACAAGAAGTTTCCCGAATTCGACAAGAAACAACTGAAGAAGGCCAGAGAGAATATTGGCCGAAACATTGTGTATATAATAATAAAGATGGGACAACAGTTAAAAAACGCAAATAATGTAAATTATAAAGCCTCATCTCAATAATAACAAAAAACATCTGAAGAAGGCCGTAGAGTACATACCTCAAAAAGGCTGTGTATATAACAATAAAGATGAGGACAACAGTCCAAAACATCCAAACAATACTAGAATGTTAGTGTAAGCAAATGTTGATTCCATGAGCATCAACGCATCTGCAATCTCATTATTAAAGAATCCTAAAATTGGGTGTAGTTCACTTGTCGGAAGTTGTTCTGTAGACTCGTGGATGCACGTCTTGCTCGACAGGTTGCATAGTTTGAAGACTTGTTGTCAATATTATTAAACTAGAGTTCGGTCTCTTTTAATAATTTTCTCTGCAACTTATTAATTTCGGAATCCCATGCTATCAATGGTTCTACCACAAACTGATTCTTTAATAGATATTCTAAAAATATCTTTATTAGGATCTGCCAATTTTGACTTCAGAGACGTATTTTACAAAATAAATTGAACCCCTGATTGAAAAAAATGACCAAAAAACAGAGAATTGTCCAATTTTAATGACATTTTCAGTGTTGATTTATCAATGAATGAATTTTATAGTGTATTAGCTATTTCATTTTAAAATTTCTGATTATTTCAGGTCACTTAATTTGGACCTCCCTTATTTTGGATACGCAAAATATCGGTGGGGTTATATACTTTCGAAACAAATTCCAGTATGAATAAAACGACAAAAGACCGAAGGTGTGAATAGAAGAAAAAGATTTTTTTAAAGGAGCAACACTGGTAGAAAAATAAGTAGTGAAAATGGGAAATTTAAATGTAAAAAAAAATTTTTTTTTTTAAATTTTGGAGATTTTTTTCTACTGTTATTTATGTATATAAATGTCTTTTAGATTATTCGTGAAAAAATTATACATCGATATTTGTTCTGTCTAAAAGGGTGAGGTCCAACTTTTCAATTGAGTTTTCTCCAAAATATATTGCATAGTAATACTAAAGTAAGCTTATTATTAGATAAATAATTGTTTTTAGAATCTGAAAATATGAAATTTGAAACTAGAAATTAGGCATTTCATATTTTAAATGAATTTTATCTATTAATTAGGTATATAAATTGTTTTCTCATGACGCAAACGGTAATATTTATTTTAAAGAATTTCAATTTATTTCCATTGAAGTAGTTTCATTGAAACGATTCAGTAATTTGAAAGAAAGAATTCGTTGATTAATAAGTCAGTCATCACTGAAAATGTTATTAAAATAAGATAATTCCTTGATTTTTGGTAAATTTTTTATCAATCTGGGCACTGATCGGTCATCGTATTTTCAACAGTTCTCCGATGACTTTTGTAAACAAAAAATTCAAGATTTTTTTTTTTTTGGGGGGGGGGGATTCTATAGTTTTCCTGCGTGTTTCAAACAAAAAATAAGATATTTTATTTAAATTGATATCAAAAAGTTATTCATTTTTCTGTGCATAGTGTAATTAATGTTTTTTGTTATTGATTTCTAAGAAGAAACTATTATTTGTTAAAAACTTTTAGTAACATGTTTGTACGATGTAAGTCTTGGATATTTTTCTTAAAATTTTGAGCCTAATTTAATGTTTAAATTGCATTAAAAATAAATTACATATGTAATATTATTTTGTTTTGTTTTTTTTACTGATGCTCATTATGTTACTACTTTTCGACTTAGATAAAAATTTGAACTTAAATAATCGATTCAATTACTTTTAAAATGAAAATGAGACAACATTTTTGGCGGTACGTAATCTTCATCTTTCTTCAGGAGGCAATGAATATCGCACTGTCACCACGATTGTTTGTAAATGTTAAAGTCGGCAATTTGCGTATAGCAAAGTGAAAACAGTTTTCATACACGCATAACGTCGATTGCGATCATAACGCCATTTTCTCTGATGTGGTTCATTTCCGGTGCCCAGTAAATGTCCACACATCACCGGAAATAGAACAGCCGCCATCAAACAAATGCTGTTTAGACAATAATGAAACTACAGTTTGGTTTGGTTTCTTTGTTTAATGTCATATCAACCTTCGCAGGTTATTTAATGCCAAAGGCATACTTGCAGAAGAGCAATTGTGGTACTATTTAACCCATAGCTGTGGAGGTGATAGTGTTCCTACCTTTCCCAATGGTATTAGTCCAAAAGGAGGAAGCGTAGAGAAGAGGTTTCAGTTTCGGTTTCTTTTTAATGTCATATCAACCCACGCGGGTTATTTAATGCCAAAGGCATACTTGCAGAAGAGCAATAGTGATACTATCTAACCCATAGTTGGGTGGATAAGGGGGTTCCTACTCTTCCCGGGGGTATTGGTCTGAAAGTGAACGTAATAGCGCGGCTGGAGTTCGAACTCACTTACAACAATGTCACAGTCAAGCACATTATCCACAACACCACGGGGACTACCCCCACTTCGGGTGAAAAGTTATTTCTTTAATCTATTAAATAATGGAGATTCGGTCTCTATTTGTCTGTAACGTAAACTAAGTCACTGCTTACGTCACAAAACACAAAATCGTCAATACATAGAATAAAGAACAATTAATATTAATAAAATAAGTAAAAGCTGTTCCTTAATTCAACATTTGAATCCTTTTCATAGTAATAAAATTTAGATAAATAGAATGTATATTATTTAAATAAATAAACTATTTAAACTATGAAATTGATTAAAAAATTGTATTATCACTTTAAATGTAAAAAATATTTGGAAAATTTGTAATCAATTTTCTTAAATTATTTCTTACTCTCACACTTTTTTCAGCAACAAGAAGTTAACTAAAAGTTTACAAATAAATAAATACTTACGATTTTCTGTAAAATTATGTGTAAAATATTCAAAATAATTATTTTATTAATAATTAATAGATACGTGGAACATTTTATTTAAGGGGGACAGAACTAAGTTTCCATTTCAAATTATTTCACTGTTTTTTACTCCTTTAATAAATTTGATGATTTTACTTACTTATGATACAAACTCTCTGACATTGAATTTTTAACTCCACTCCTTTAAGCAATATCTTTCAAAAATAAATTTTACACAGCTAGGAGGTTGTTTTTTGTTAGTATTTATAATATATAATAAAGATTATCTTTTAAACTAAAACTGGGCTCGAAATCGTTGAGTGTTTAACTTTAAAAAGACTCTTAGGGAGAAGGTTTGGTTTGGTTTCTTTCTTTAATGGCATGGCAACCTTCATGGGTTATTTAATCAAATTTCGTTTTGTAATTAAATACATATGATATTGTTAAGTTGTTATATTATTAGCATTATGTGCATGTGACGTCACAAGACAAACCAAACCTAAACGAGTTGACAATGCCGTTAAAATTAATCCTTTAAAAAAAAGAGTAAAAGCGAGTTAAATCAAGATTATTATAATTTTTACATATTGAACTATTTAGCAATAGCTCTTAAGTAAACATATCAAACGTTTTGATGATTAAATTATCATACTGTAGTATATCCACAGGTCATTTTAGTTTATCTTTATTTCTGTTTCCTGAATGTATCAAATTTCGTTTTGTAATTAAATAAATATGACAATTAAATTGTTATTTTATTATTTACATTATTTGCATGCGACATTACAAGACAAACCAAACCTAAACCGGTTAGCAATGCCGTTAAAATCAATCCTTAAATGTTTTGTTTTATTGTTCCGTGAAACTGACAGTCTGGATTTCTCTATTTGTTTTACAATTGAATCTATAAAAACAATTGAATAATCAATCAACGACTACCTATATTTTTTTCCTTTTTTTTTTTCATTGCACTTTGTCTAGAAGAATAAATGTATCCTGATGACATCTCTCGAATACTCTACCTGAAATAGAAAAAAAACAGACAATGGTGAAGTTTTTTTTGTTTTTTTTCCTTCTTTTAGGAGTTTTCATTCAATAATTCGGAATGTTTTAACATGTATATCTTTTATATCTTTTTTTGGTGGAAAATGAACTATTTCTTTCCTTCTTTTTTTTTATTTTGTGACCACTCGGAATATTTCTAATTCTGTGAATAGTTTGACGGAAATTCATTGGATCGATACTAAAAGCGTCTGTCAATGTTTTGTCTGCAGAATTGTCCTAAAAGAATCAAGAATTTCTCAGGTTTTCGGATTTTTTTCTGGTTCCATATTGATTATTGTAACATACTCGTGTTTCGCTTTATTTTCGCACACACACAATACACATATGCACACACATACAAACACGTACACAGACACGGACATACACAAACACATACACACATACACACACAAACACACTGGTGTTTTGCTTTATTTTCGCAGACCAGAGTCGTAATTTTAATCAGACTTCAGACACACACACACACATACACACACACTCATACACACACACACACACATACACAAACACAAACACACACATACACAAACACAAACACACACATACACACGTAAACGTGTGCACTAATAAAACGTACACTAGTGTCTAATAAAAAATTTAGCGACGGGGGTCACAATGACCTACCTCAGCCAAATATACCTACACATTTTTTTTCTTGAAAAATGAATTTATTCTTAGTCAGTTGTTTTATTTATTATACTTAGTTATTAGAAATGTGTTGAGGGGGATTACTAAATATATAAACCACTACACATTCTTACATAAAAAGATTTCTTCTGAACTAAAGATACCAGAATCTTATTATTTCTAGAAAAATATAATTCAACCAAAACGGATATTATTATTGTACATTATTCATTACCAAACTCAAAAATCTATGACTAAAAATATATAAATATATAAATATGTTGCAGTTCAAAAATAAGTAGAACTGTTGGCATCTGCTAAAGACGATGGTGTATTGTCCATATTTAACTGCATCGGCGCGGGTGGCTGAACAGGCCAATTTTTGAATGGTAATCTCTGGTGCTGTGAGATTTTTGCTGGAGTTGTTGTTATCTCCTTCCTCCTGGCTCTCTTTTCTGTGGCGACTTCTTTCCTCTCTTTTTCACTCCTTTTCGTCCCTTGTTTGACAAGGAGGCACCAGGCCGCTCGGTCTCTGCACCAGCCTCCCAGACCCGATATATATATATATATATATATATATAAGAGAGTTTCATAATTTGCTTGAAGCATTGTGTATGTATTGTTTAGGAGGTAGATTTAGAAGGCCATCACAATGCAGTTTGGAAAAATAAAAAATATAATACGGTAACAATGGTGGTGTGTGTTGACCTGTATTTTTTTATATTATTTCTTGAATTTTCGAGGTAATACCTCTTTATCAAAAGAATTGAACTGAAGCAGTACAGCTATGGCATTTCTTCCTAAATGAATTTTTTTTTTTTTTTTTTTTTTTTTGAATATATATATATATAATATATATATATATATATATATATATATATATATATATATATGGAGGATATGTGCTTAATGGAAGTCATACCTAATTTTGAAAATTAATTAGTTAATAATTAATGAATTTAGGCGGGCATATATGTTCAAATGTAAGGCTAAACAAATCGAGAAAAATGTCAATCCCTGAATGTACATTTCGACCTATTAGATCTCATCAGCAAGGTTATAGACATGGGAGACTGCTCCGTGTGTGACTCGAAACCTCGACTGCCGAGCTGACAGGCGGGGACTCTAACCTTTACACTAGCTGGCCATCCCCAGATTCTTCGTTTGTTTTTAACTTATTCATATTCCACTTTTTATTGAATGCTACACGACAGCATGAGAGTGAGTAAATAAACAATGTGTTCATTTGATATGGCTTTTTTAGCCGACAATTTTTGGAGGATATGTGCTTAATTGAAGTCATACCTAATTTTGAAAATTAATTAGTTAATAATTAATGAATTTAGGCGGGCATATATATTCAAATGTAAAGCTAAATAAATCGAGAAAATGTCAATCCCTGAATGTACATTTCGACCTATTAGGTATAGACATTGGAGACTGCTCTGTATCATATCAAATAAACACATTGTTTGTTTACTTACTCTCATATATATATATATATATATATATATATATATATATGCGTGTGTGTATGTGTGTGTGTGTGTGTGTGTGTGTGTGTGGTGTGTGAGTGTGTGTGGGATTAAGAAATGAGGAATAACATAAAACACAAACAACTTCATTCAATTGATACTTCGCATCGATTTGTTACCGAGGCTTCGTCAGAATTTATCTGAGTCAAAACTTTAACGAAACGCTTGGAGAAGAAGCGATATGAAAACTACGCAATGATTATGCGTTCTGTTTTAAACACATATAACTCAACAAAACAGAAGTTTTATGGCTGTTTACCTCATGTATTACAAACAATCTAACTAAGACGAGCAAGGATAGATGGATATTGTTGGACAAGTAAGGATAAATTCATGTGACGTTCTCCTGTAAACAATGATCAGCAAAAACTTGCATTCACCGTGTACGGGCGCCGGATGCCAATTCGAGGACTTAACTGAGAGTGATAGCAAAGAGCCAGAGACAGAGAGAGAGACAGAGAGAGCATCTTGGGAATCAGTGCTCCCTGATCGCATTATCTTGTCAGAGAGATCAGATTTCCATATGATCGATAATCTTTCTATAGCAGTTTATGTCTTTCATATCCGTATATTGACTCCGCTTTCAATAGATGAGATATTACTACCTAGGTATGGGAACAGGTCTAATGATATAAGAGGCTTGCCATTTAATTATTGGTTTAATTATAAGAGCTAACAAAACCATCGCCTATTTATCATCATCATCATCATCATCATGTCACGCTAGAAGCACGGATATCCATGACAATCTCTCACCATCTGTCCATATCATTCATTGCCCTCGCGACGTCCTCTGCACAGCATCCAGTGTCCTCACAGATCTGGTCAATGTAGGTCTTTGCTGGACGGCCCACATTGGCGTGCCCAGGTGCTAGTTTCTACAGGAGGGCGTCACTTATGAGTTCGTCCTTGTTTCTCAAGCAGTGTCCAGCATGTCTTGTTCGTCTCATTCGGACGGTCTGCGTGATAGGGAGCAAGTGATTGTACAGTTACTTTCTAAGGGAGGGTTGTTTCCACGATTTGTTTTATATTTCACACACAATACTTGTGCAACTCTCATCTAGCTTATTCTGAAGGCGCTTCTTTAGGATCCAATTGATTTAACCAGACAACTACAACTTGGAAAAATTGTCGTTTTAACTTGTCAGTGAGATCAGATTTCCATATGACTGATAAATCCGTTTATAGCAGACTATGCCTTTCCGATGCGTGCATTAACATCACTTTCTATGGATGAGATATTACTACCTAAGTAGGTGAATTGTTCCACTGACATTAGAGACTTACCGTCGATTGTGGAGATGTCTCCTTCCATCATAAAGATCGCAAAAGAGAATATTAGGAATCAATAACCACATAGTTGTCACAGTTTTCGTTTTCTAAATTGAATGCACAAATCTAGATAGATCTGTTTATATAAAAGAAACATTAGGTCTGTCTGTATATACGTCTGTATGTTTGTTTTTTTACAACGCCCGAACGAACGTCCTTTTTTATAAACGAAGATTAGTGGAGACCTGCAATAAAAATCCACACCTTATTTTTGTCAGAGAAGAGGTTAAAAAAAAAACTTTTACCCCTCATTTCCCACAAGAAATGCTAAATAAAAATATATAAATGATATATTATAATATATTTTCCGTTCGTTATGAACCAGTAACACCCCTGGCTAAAAATGAGACCGTCAGAAGGAAAAATGTAAAAACCAGACTATCTGTTGTCGCTTAATAGTAGATTTCTTATTTGTCCCATTTTATGTCACCCAATCTTAAAAATGAAACATTCCAAATGGTATCTTGCCCAACGTAAAATTAAAATGAATTGAAAAAAAACGAAGATCATGTTTGTTTTATTTGTAATATTAAAATTCTGAATTACGGAAGATATTTTGGTAATTTTGTTCTTATGTTGTCCCGGCCTCCTGTCTTAATTTTCCGACAAAAAGTGACAAAAACAGGACTCGGAAAATATCTAAGTTGGACCGGAAATCAAGATTATTCAACTTTTTTTTTATATTTTGAACTATTTTACAATAGCTCTCGAGTAAATATATCAAACGTTGTAATAATTAAATTATCATACTGTAGTATATCCACAGGTTCTGCTAGGGACATATTTAAAGATTAAGTGAAAAATTATTAAAAAATAAAAATAATGAATATTGAATCAATAAAGTATTAAAAATAATAAAAAGCAAATAAAAAAGATGAAAGAAAAAACAAAAAAGAATAAAAGGTAATAAAGCAAATATATAGACTAAGAATTTTTTTAAAATTTGTATATAAATATAGATAAGAGATTTATTTTTAGATTTTTTAAATCCCGCGCAACGCCTGGTAGCTCCGCTAGTTGCTAAATAAGACATATATGTCGGATCAAAACTACTATTCGCAAACATATACACCAGTTATTTTTGATAACACAGTTTAACGTAATATGTACACACACATTCACACCTACCCACTTACACACATACACGGCCTGTCAAATCGGCTTAGAAAACGTTGACTGTAATCCGTGCAGAAGAGTAAGATAAACCCCTACCAAAAGGTGTGTACTGGGTATGAATTTAAAATATATCGGATGGTGAGGCTCCAATTCTAGAGATCTATCGTATGTGGCGTACCTCTTTATTGCCTATACTCCCAGACTTCACAACTGGAATTTTTTTCCATCTTGATGATTCAGCAAAATTACACGTGGAAAATTTCCAATAATCCAACACAGACAATAAAACTATCGTTTATCAAGCGAGGATTATCGATTAGTATCATATTGAAAGTAGATTGATTGATTGATAAACTGGTTGATTTTAACGGTATATCAACCCATCTGGGATTATTTTATGCGTATACTATCAATATATTCGTGTTCCTTAATTGTACGACCGTTATCATCTTGCAACACCCTCTGGTTAAAAACAAAACCGTCCAAATCGTCCAAGATGAAATTCAAAAATCTAAATCCTGATTATCCGCCGAATTTTTATTTCTTATGAGTGTCGTCACCTCACTTAAATAATGGACCATTCCGTTTTTTATTAGAAAGAAAGAAAGGGAAGAAAAAGGACATGCTGCACAGAAAAATATAACAAGAAAGAAAGAAAGAAAGAGAACAGAGAGTAGGGGACAATAGATAGAGGGGTGAGCATACGGATGCGATAACGCTAATCTGTTTCAATCGAACATAATGAAAAGAGGAAAAGAAGGAAATAAAGAAAACAATAGAATGAGAGAGAGTTAAATTAAGATTATTATACTTTTTACATATTGAACTACTTTGCAATAGCTCTTAAATAAAAATCATATTGTGATAATTAAATTATCATACTGTGGTATAT
The DNA here is from genome assembly GCA_023376005.1 of Doryteuthis pealeii. Lineage (NCBI taxonomy): Eukaryota > Metazoa > Mollusca > Cephalopoda > Myopsida > Loliginidae > Doryteuthis > Doryteuthis pealeii. The sequence continues at coordinate 97,427,572 of CM042153.1, read as the reverse complement.
CAACAGGTCCTACTAGTATGTTTATATTCATAGTGAAGTACTTTCTTACGACGTTTTGAGGAGTTCTCGTGGTGTAGTGGCTAACATGCTGAACTTCACGTTTCGGACTAATACCCTTGGGAAAGGTATGAACCCCCTCATCCCTTCAGTTATTGGTTACATAGTACCACTAATGTTCTTCTATAGGGATGGATTTGGTATTAAATAACCCATGAAGGTTGATATGCCATCAAACAAAGAAACTGGATGTTTTGTACGCGGTTATAGGATATCGCGTGGTCTAATGGTTAGAGTAATAGAAAATGGACTCCTCAACCCGAGTTCAATTCCTGGATGAAGCTGTTTGAATTTCATATAGCGCTAATACTCTTGGGAAAGGTATGAATCCAATTCTCCCTCCAGCTATGGGTAAAGCAGGGAAGACTGGGCTCTTTAACCCTGGCTAGGTAACCAGTCTAGGAGAAGGAAAACTCTAAATTCAAACCTGTTAAACTCCGCTTTAGAAATTGACCTTGTGTCACATCCTGATCGTGCTGAGGGGTTAGTGAATATATATATGATATCAATTATTCCAATCTAATAAAAACTTTTTTTCTGGGTTTAATGCAAGCGTCCGTTTATCATCCGATATATCGACTGACATATTTTATCTTGGCCTCGATTTCAAATTCTAAATTTCAAGGAGAATGATGAATTATCTTCATATCAGTTGACACAATGTTCCAAATTGATTATCTAATTAATTGTTCGTTTCTAGGATTTTAACTTCAACCTGTTAACAAATTATATTTACAACCATGATCTGTGGATATACCACAGGATGATAATTTAATTATTACAATGTTTGGTATGTTTACATAAGAGCTATTGCAAATAGTTCAATATGACCTAAAGTCGGTATTAGCCAATCAATAAGGGAGTCTATCCCCTTTTCACTAGCGCTAGACCAAGAAGATTGTTTTTGTGTCTGAGGTGGAGTGCCACACCTACCATCAGCTGCTAACTTTGCCGCACATATCCATGTGCTACTCATACGCTGAGTTGGCGAGGGCCGGTATCGAACTAGGAACCATGTGGTTTCTAGCCGAACGCTCGGCCGACTCAGCTAACCCGGCCCTGTTAAAAAGATAATAATCTTGATTCAACACACTTTTACTATTTTTTTCTTTCTTTACTTCTTTTTATCTTTTCGTTATGTTCAATTGAAGTATATTAGCGTTATCGCTATCGCGTGCTCACCCGCTCTGTTGATTTTCCCCTTCTTTCTTTCTTTCTTTCTTTCTTATCCTTTTTCTTACCATTCATTCTTTATAATAAAAACGGAATTGCCCGTTATGTAGCTGAAGTGTCAACGCTCATAAGAAATAAGAATTCGGCAGATAAGCAACACCAGATAGTCAGGATTTACATTTTTGCATTTATTCTGGAACGATTTGGACGGTCTCATTTTTAACCAGAGTGTGTTTCAAGATGATAAGGGTCGTACTTTTAAGGAACATGAGTATTAATATATAGATGCAAGATTAGATTGTTAACCATGACACCACGATAGGGTTATTAGTTGTATAGATTTTTTTCTACTAAATCCAGCTTTACCAGGTTATCTTGACTCCTTCAAATTCCCCTATGTTGGAATACAGTGAGACCCCCACCTCTTCTCTTAAATGTTTAGGACGGTTGGTTGGTTGGTTGGTTGGATATTACGGCATGTCAATCCTTATTGGGTTATTTTATGCCGAAGACGTTTTCCTGTATTCATTCTTGATGGCTACTCAATTTATCTTAAACTCAATTTTTGAAACACATTTGTTAGAACTCATTTTGTTCTATTTAACCCATAGATGGACCCTAACAGGTACTACCACTCTGGGTCAGGGTGGACCTGGGAGCACTGGTGATAAAGAGGTGCTCCACATTCCCCAGACCTCCAGAACTAGAAGCTCACCATCAGATAGAGTTTAACATCATACCCAGGAGCCTACGCCTTCTAGCACATATATGATAAAACGGTTTAGGGATTGCCATAAGGGCAATAGAGTTGGGACAATCCTATAGGTGTCTGGGCTTGACGTGACCAGCTGATTTATCGGAGGGGGGCTCTACGACCGCCCGTCTCAGTCGCCAAGGTTACATCCTTAAGCACCACGAGTCGCCACCCATGGCTAACAGGTGGCCCTATTCGGGGGGGGTCTTACTGCTCTGCAGAGGCGCAGTCTGTGTATTCTAAAGTCCCAGCCGACAGGTTTGTAAGGTAGGTTAGCATATCAGAACTCCGAAATAAGAGAGGGCCTTGCATTACAAATTTATTTGGCTGAATTAGAATGGATTAAACGGGTTCCATCCTTAAGCATCACGAGTCTCCACCAATCAGAATGGACTAAACGGGTGATAAGAAAAATCTAGAATTTTTTTTTAAATTTCCAAACTATAAGCAAAAATCAGGGAATTTTCCGATTTAATGAAATTTTCACTGCATTATTCATTAATGATCTTTATTTTAGATATGTGTTTGATATTGTGAATCACCAATCAAAACACGAAGTGACTATATATATAGTTTTCAAATATCTATAAATCCTCGTCACTTTTCCACTTGTAAAGGTAAAAGTTTCCATTAATTATTAAGTATAATTTTTCTTTCACTCTTTTTTTCTTCTGATGATTCATATAATCCCTCTTTGTCTTGCGTTTGATTCTCTTCTTTTTTTCTATCACGTGATCATTCTCTGTCACGTCATCTGTTTTCCACCAATCGCATTCAACTTCCGTATACTTTTTAAAATCTGCAGGTGCTTTTTGGTGACATTTAAATTTACTGAGGTCATCAGAGGTTCACGCAACCCTTGAAGCTGTTTGCACCCAGAGACTCGACGCGTTTATCACCGTCTTAGATAAAAAAAACATGCCACTTAGGTGTTTGGTTCGTTTTCTTTGTTTAATGGTATATCAACATCGTGGGTTATTTAATGCCAAAGCCATCCTTGTAGAAGAACAATAATGGTACTATTTAACTGGAGGATGAAGAGATTCATACGCTTAACGTTAGAGACTTGGATTTTGTTGTTTAGTTTTATTAAAAAAAAGCTTAATTCTGTTAAAGTGCCGGTTCAGCTCAGTCGTTAGAGCGTCAGCGTTAAAATCACAAGGTTCCGGGGTCGATACAAGTCCTTGCCAACACTGCGCATGAGTAGCACACCATGGACTTGTGCGGTAAAGTGAGGAGCTAATAGTCTAGCACTATTGAAAAGGAGATTGACTACCTCACTGTTCGGCTGATACCAACAATTGGCCACTCTATGGAATTTACTATGTATATGTACCTAACCCCTCCACACGAGTAGGATGTGACACATGGTCAATTATTTTAGCGTAGTTTAATAGGTTTTCAATCAAGGTTTTTCAAATTCTTAGCCTGGTTACGTAAAAATTAAAAGAGGCCAGTCCGTCCTACTATTTACCCATAGCTGGAGGGAGAATATCTTTATTAAGGGTGTTAGCACTATGTGAAATGAAAACAGCCTCGTCCAAGATTTGAAATATTCTGCTACCCTATGCTGTCACTGCTCCTTTTTTATCCAGCCGCTATACCCTCCCCTAAGATACGACACTACCTTTCGCGGAATGATTCGTCTAAATCGCCCTTGACTACGAAAGCACTTGAATTTGATTAAAGACAGAAAAAGGCCAGCAACGATTTGTAGCGGGAATTTAGTTCGTTAAAAAGCAATTAATTGTACTAGCAAAAATATGCACCCTCCGCCGGCTGTAAGTATCTAATTTTTAATGTAATGAAATATATTCAATTAGAAAACAAAATTAAATAAGAACGCATATAAAAAGATTACACTTATTCTAACTATATTTTAATTGGTTTCTATATAAAATCATTCATAGGATTGAATGAAATAATATTTAAGAGCAATAACACCAAGTAATTATTTATTAAATCCTGGTTTTGTTAAAACCAGTATGCAAATTGACTCCACCACATATTATACAAACCTTTATTTCTTAGTGATATATAAGACACATTGTAGGATTTGAAATGCACTAATAACATTGGCTGTTTTGAGGCAAATCTAACTCAGATTTTCAAAGCGACATCATTAATGAATAAGATTCATTCTATGTGTTAATATTAATGATTTTGACTATAAATCAAATACTCATTGATTAAAAAAATTATTCATTGAATGACCCACTTGAAGCAACATTTTGAATGGCTGTTATTTAAGCAGCAGGCGAGATCCTGCTGATACAATAGCAGCAGGAGCAGTTCCGCAAATTGGTTGATTTTGGTTTAATTAATTAATTATATCCCTAATCAGTAAAAATCAATAACCAAATGTGACATGTTTCTGAGTTAGAAGGATATTAATGTGCATGCAAGATTTCGAATTGGAATTATATGTCGACGTACATACCAAACTTCCTTTTTATATATACTAGCTAAAGTGCCTGGTCCATGACCGGACTAAAAAAAATGTTCGGAAGTGTATATACAACAGATTCGTATAAGCTGACTTTGATTGAAATAGCAATTCTAAATTATACACCCTTGTGCAAATTAATTGAAACAACCGCTTTAGTTTCCTTTATTACACCATACGGCCAGTTTTAGACCCATCGGAGTGACAGGGTGTAATCGGTTCTATTTATTCTTCAGATTAGATAATTTGCTTTAGCATGCAGTAATATGAATCTATTTTCGGGATGTATGATGAAATTTGTTTGGCCTTAAAAAATATTGCGTCGTCCGTGATTGCTTCAGATTATTATCACACCCATATTGTCTATTGTCTCGATTGTCGATTAGTTGTCCTACGGTCATTGTCTGCGATGAACGTTACTCCAAGGAAGCGTACGAAAATTGTAACGCTGCACGAACACACTGAAAAGCTTTACAGATAGACCGCTGATATCTATTAGTAATAGAGATTCAGTCTCTATTTTTTGTAACCGAAACTACGTCACTGATTATGTTACAGTCATTTCAGGAATTAAGTAAGTTTATCAATGAGTGTTTAATTAATAGTCCTTATCATTACAACATAAAAATATTAAAATTGTAAGTAAAATCAATTAAGACTCAAATTTTCACGAACATTTCGATGAAATTATGTTTAAAATAGTTTTTTTCCTAAAATATATTAGGGGAAATATTGTTTTTACTAGATTGCCCCCCCCCCCCCATGTCATTTTATGAAATCTGAACAAAATATATTTAATCATACGATTTTTAAACTTTTCTATAAAGATAAGAGTCTGAATAATTAAATCAGAACATTTTTAGAAACGTATTAGAGGTCACCACTGTCGTAAAACAAAACAAATATCTCAGTGGGGTGGAGTGAATATGATGCTTTTTAATTAATTAATTAATTTTCTTAAATATTAAACGTTTTATTTTATTTATTTAATTCCCCGCCACACACACTCAGACAATATCTTTCAAAAATTTATTTTACACCACCTGGAGGGTATTTTGTTTTTTTTGTTAATTCTAATAGCAACGGAATTATCCTTTCTTCTTTTTCAATTAATTTGCACTGAGGTGTAAGTAGTAAGGAATTATCTTAATTGATAACCAGCTTCTCCTCTCCAACTGTCGACAATTCATCCAACATAGACGTAAACGTTGATTAGTTGATATTTTTGTCCAGGTTTGATATCTATAAAGATCAATACTAACAACTACGATATCTTATTATAATGGAGATTGTGTGTCTGTCTTTAACCGAAAATACATCCCCACCAACGTCACAATTCCCTTAGTTATTTACATTATATTCTCAATGGTCACTTAATAATCATTTAATCTTAATTAGCATCTTATTTATTAACAATGTCTCTATTAAAGTCTAGCTGAGGTAGATTCGCCTCAAATCAGCCCATATTTTTTATTAAAATCCTTCGATGTGTGTTATATATCATTAAGAAATAAATGTTTACATATTATATGGTGTGAATAATTTGCATATCGGTTTTAATAAAACCGAGTTTAATAAATAATTACTTGGTGTTATTGATTTCTAATATTATTGTTTTATTCTCAAACCTATTAAAAGCAATCACATTGAAATCAATTACAATTGTGTAAAAATAAGTCCAATTTTTTGTGTTCGTATTTAATTTCATTATTCGTTCTAATTCAATATGATATTTGATTATATTAAAATTTAAATACGTGTGCCCGGAGAGTGAATCTTTGGGGGGGGGGTAGTATATATATCGTATGTGTTGCTTTGTCTTGACAAGTAACAAAAATATTTCTATATCTGTCTGTCTGTTTCGCCTTAAAAAACCATTTCGATACAACGAAAGAATGAAGAATAAAACGCAAGAAAAATCGACAAAAATAGTTTAATCAAAGCTTCGATTGATTTTTCAGTTTGAAATCAAATTTAGACGCGGCGCACCCGTCTATATCGAGAAACTTGGTCTCAGCTTGTAAAACAGATGCAACCAAAATTGTTTAATGTCTATACGCAGAATTATAAATGCCTCTCTCTCTGTCTGTCTGTCTGTCTGTCTGCGTGTGTGTGTGTGTGTGTGTGTGTGTGTGTGTGTGTGATGTGATAATTTACCAAGACTAGATGGGGTAGGAAGCCTTTTCATGTTCAAAGGCCACATTTAAATTCACACCGAATAAACTTTTTATATGTCTTCAACAAAATCAAATTTGAAACTTCCCGGTTACCATACCAAGGTTATACACCCAAGTGCAAAATAATGAAAACAACCGCTTTAGATTCCCTTCTTTCACCATACGGTCAGTTTTAGACCCACTGGAGTGACAGGGTGTAATTGATTTCTATTCTTTCCTCATACTAGATCATTTGCATTAATGTGAATTAATAACTTTCAATCTTTTCTATCATATATGTGCTAGATGGCAGTGACTGAGGGTCTTAGTATCCTGGAAATAACACTAAACTGAATCTGTTGGTTTTCCAATTCTGGAGCTCTGGGGAGTGTGGAGTACTCCTTTGTTGCCATAACTCCTAGTTCCATCCTAACCCGGAGCAGTAGTACCTGTTAATTTAAATAAATTTGAATACCCAACAAGAATTAATAAGAACGTATTCGGCATAAAATAAAACAAGGGTTGACATGTCGTAAAATCCAATCAATCAACCAACTAACTTTATTTGTCTAGAATCATTTTTTCCATACAGTTATATCAAGTATTTCAATGAATTCCAGTTTCGATCAACATCTGATGCAGGCATTTAAGTCTTTTCTTTTCTTTTCATACAAAAAAGATTAGACATTTTTATATATATATATATATATATATATATATATATATATATATATATATATATATATATGTGTGTGTGTGTGTGTGTGTGTGTGTGTGTGTGTGTGTGTGTGGTGTGTGCGTGGTGTGTGTGTGTGTGTGTGTTTTAAAATCGAATGGGTTAATCCTCCGACTATAGTTTCACGCAGAAACTAGCTATGGTTTGAAATAACTACTCACATTTGATACTAATCATTTATTTTTATACAGATATATAATTCCAAGTATTCTTATCTAATAAGAATATTTATAAAACAGTTTTAAAGTATCTAACAGGTACTACCACTCCGATTCATAGTATATGTGGGAGTTATGGCAATGAAGGGGTACTCCACACTCCCCAGAAATCGAATCTCACCATCAGATGTCATTTTAATTAGGTAAATATATTTCTTATTTCAAAGAAAGAAAAATAGTTAACATTTTAGGTGAGGGTAATGGTTTGATTAACAATAAGTCTAACATGGCAGGAGTCCTGGGTATGACACTCACGGTGGTGAGGTTCCTGTTCTAGAGCTCTGGAGAGTGTGGATTACACTTTCATTGCCATTACTCCCAGCTTCACTTTAGTAGTAATTGTTACGGTCTTTTTTATGGATCAATTAGATGCTTGAAAATTATTGACATCAAATTGGAATATTGATACCATATAACTACTGTTTGACACTTAACAATGTAAAGTTTGATGGTACTGTGATTGGCTACAGAAATAACAATTAGGAAATTGTATATTATACGGAAAGTTTTGACGATGAAGATGACATATTTACAAAGTATGAAATAGGGGTAGACTATTTGAACAAGGATTTTTATGTTGTTGAAAAATATCAATTTTTAATCTTGAGTGGGGTGGATCTTACTCCATTGCAGGGATAGTAGGGAGCGTATTCTTTGGGTAATTCCTTTTTAAATCCTTTTTTCACACGGCATTTAGGTCGACGTATTCTCCGACCTTCTTCAGGTGTAATATGCACCTTTATCGAGAAAGAGGGTCTTTATCTGACCTATTTATTTGATAGCATAAAAAGCCTAAACGGTATGAGAAATCATTCTTTGAAAACGTGCACAGTCTGTATATAGTATCAAAATGTTAATCTGCCATTTGTATTTAGCCAATCACTCCCCCATGTACATGATGGGATACGATAGCGGTAAATGTTGGCACGAGTCGCGCCTTATCCGCAGTTAGCATAATCAGCAAAATATTTGTGTTCAAAAACACTTAGGAAAGAAAACAAATACATTGCAAAAAATATCTCAAAGGCAGAAAACATAAACAAAGCTTTCGAGTGGGGACATACACACGCATGTACACGCGTGTACCCTCGCACGTGCACACGCGTGTACCTGCGTGCACGCTCGCACGTATACTCGCACGCACAATTGCTCACAAACACACACGTACATGTACACACACGAAAGCATACACGCTCGTACACGATCACTTGCACGCTTATACATGTCGGCATGCCTACGTACACACACATGTACGCACGCGAGTACACATGTACACGCACTTGCAACCACACGCGCACAAACACGCACGTGCACGTGCACGTACACGTACACACACACACATGCACACACACACACCATACACGATACACGAACATACGCATTGATGCACACAAAACGTAGGTTATTCATGATGGTATTTTCTTTTATCAAGTAAAATGTTTTCAAGTCCTTAGTCATCGAATTCCGAAGGGAAGAACAAAATTAAGTTTAATTAGAAGAATGTTTAATTAAAAGAATGTTTGCTTTTGTCTAATTCATTTCATTTTCACACTTGGATTAGCAAGTAAGTTAAATATATTTACAAGTGGTGGGTTAATTAAAGATAATTATTATTGACTTTATAAATGTCCGTTTTTGCATCTTATTATAATTGGGATTTGGAGTCTGTCTATAATCGAAACTACGTCACTGCTTACATCATAACATCCTCAAGAACTGCGTAATGACTATGTAATTAATAGTAAAAATCATTAATACATAGAAAAATCTTACTCTCTCTCTCTCTATATATATATATATATATATATATATATATATATATATATATGGTGGACTCTCCTATCGAGAACAATAGATGAGGGTCAGCAGTGAGTAATTTGATTCCTCCCATGTTGAATGTTTGGATGCCCAGCGATATGCACCTTATAGTAGGGTCATGTACGGACATGCAATTTTTGGGTTGCCTTTTATTGACCGTTCCCTATGAGAGGAAAGCAGTGCCATCCCTAAATAGGGCTGCTTTGTTATGAGAAGAGGACACGAAGTGTAGTAATGTCCGATTTTGTAATACACTGCGGCCGTCTACCACTCACCACCCATGTGTGAAGTTCAAGCTAAAGACTTCCAGTGACATCCTCCGCCTGTCCCCGTCGCTATCTCTTCTTTGCCATGGGATTTTGGTAAGAAAAAAAAACTCGCATTAGCAGTATTTTTAGTCACTCAGTTGCTGATCAACCTGCACTACGATTTGTTTAGAGTGGTCTGTTGCTTGTGCTATGCAAAGCACACTCTCTCCATCAATACAACATAGCCCATACAGCTGCACCGTGTGCCACACGTTAAGTGTTTGTTTTGATCGCATGTTGTTTTATCACGGAGTTTGACCTCTCCGGGACATCAGGTATATGGCTGGTTACCATATACCTAGTAGGTTTTGGTGTAGTGAATTTTCCGTTTCAGATTGTTTATAAATATATGTATTTCTGAACACTGTTAGCCGGAGTAAATGAATCGAAATCTAATATATACAAGTGGAAGTAGGCAATTATAATCATTATTATTATTTTATTTTTATTATTAATAATATCATATTTATCGTGATAGTTATTACTGTTATCATTATTATTATTGTTATAATAATCATATTTATTGTGAAAGTTATTATTATTGTCATCATTATTATAATCATATCTATTGTTATAGTTATTATTATTATAATGGTTATTATTATTATTACTACTACTACTACTACTACTACTATAAATCGTGCAATTAATATTTTAAACTGTTTAATGATAAAGTAAACATATGAAATATCAAAGGTGGTTCACTACTAGAGTAGGCTCAGTTCTAATTAGTTATCATCTTTCACACATTTTGTTAATGTTATGTGTGAGAATAAACATATTTCTTTCTTTTTTTAACCAGCTTTAGTGAACGGTAAGAAAATGACGTTAAAAAAAACAACGTTTAAAAAAATCAAGACGCAACTAATAGAATTGAATTCAAACGTAAAATATGAGTAAAGAAATCTAGCTAAGTAAGTGTTTATATTTACGCAACTTCGAAAAAAAGAATCTTATAAATACTTTATAAATTTGTAAAATAAACAACGAATTTAAAACATTAATGAGAGAATAAAAGTAAAATAAATATCAAGATAAATACATACAAATCTTTCTTATTAAGCTTAGTAATATAGTATATAATTTAAATGTACTATAACTACGTATTCTGTTATCGTTGTCGAATTTAAAATTTGAATGCTGAGTAGTCAGGAGAATGGACGTGTTTTTTCGCTACTCCAAGAAGTAGCGATTTATTTATTGTTTTAAAACATATAAGGGAAGTGACAATTATTATTTATTTATTTATTCATTTATTTATTTACTATTTGAAACACATCAATTCATACGTTATTATATGCATTTAATTATGTGGAAATGTATGTTTACTGTTCATCATTGCGTTATTCGGTAATGTCACATTTTATAACATAACCTTAATAGTAATACCCTTTTTTTTTTTTTTAGAGTTTTACTTTGTTTTATCAAATTGTATTTATTTATTATTTATTTAAGTTTCTGTAATTTTGTATATGTTGTGAAATATCTGGAATTCTTTTTTTCTTTCTTTCTTTTAAATTTATATATATATATATATATATATATATATATATATATATATATATATATATAGAGGAGAGAGAGAGAGAGAGAGAGAGAGAGAGAGAGAGAGATAGATAGATCATGACTCGTTTGCTAATATTACTCTCCGATCGAGAGACATCTTTCTCTCTTTAAATCTTGCGAGAGAAGGAGTCCCCGTGGCGTAGTGTCTAGCGGGCTGGACTGTGGCATCTTATGAAATCTAGAGAAGAAAAAAGACAGAGACAAATGGGAGATGGTTTTAAATCCATCATATAAGAAAGAAAATAACTTTATAATCTTTTGACATTGAAGTCTGGACCGCTGGAAATGGCTATGATACTTTCTTTCTTTTATTTTTTCTATACAATACTTTTTTGTAAGTATGGAGTTTGATTTTACTGTGTCTTTTAGATTAGAGACCATGAAAAGGTCAATGGAACGAATAATAAAGAATTTGGTCCAAAGAGCAAACGAGAATGTCCACTTGGCGATCCGATTTGCCTGGAGAAAGAATAAAAGAGTCCAGGAAGAATTATCCATGGACAGGAGGTAAAATCATTCGGAATTATTATATTCGGATTTTACACTCAAACAAATACGGACACACATTTACCGTTTTCATTCTCCATTTTGTGCATCTTTTCTTTTTGTTTCTTGAGTACATTCAATTATATTTCTGTGTTTCCTCCGAGCAATGGCATGCTTATAAATTGTGGATAATAGATATTTACTTACCTTGAAAATCTGCATAAGAAAACCTCGTTTATAACGAGGTGTATATGGCGTCTCTACGGAGAATATCGCCGATGGCAATGCATTGGAATTGCGACCATTTAAATATCTAACACACGTTTTTTTTTATAACTTTACCGAAAGAGTCCGTATCAAAAACAATCATATGTTTGTACTTACCCAACTCCATTACACCACGATGAGCCACCAGGTATTTACCCAACCCGTTCACTACAGGTAGGATGTGACACAAGGTCGCCATTATGCGGCATCCAGCGAGGATTAAGCTTAGTATCCCCTAATGGATCAAGAAGACTGACTTGCCACTACACCCACGATTGGCTGTCCTCTTTAACCCAACCTGTTCGGTCACATGTATGGGGTTGCCAATGAGAATCAAACTCACTATCAATTAGTAAATGATCTGCGAGACTAGCTTGCTAAGCATTACACAACGATGGGATGCCCAAAACAATGTAATTATGTGTAATTTTATATAGAAATCAATAAAAATAAAGGGGGTTCCTCGTGGTATGGTCGCTAACGTGCCGGGCTGCGACATCGTAGTTAGCGTGTTCAAACTCCAGTCGATCTATTACAGATTAATACCTTGGGAAATGTATGAACCCCTCCCCCACCAGCGAGGATTTAAATAGCACAATTACTGTTCTTATTAGTCTATGTTACTGTCACCCTTGAATAGGATTGAACCTGCAGCCTAGAGATAACAGTAACATAGAACTGGATTAACTCAACGCCTATATTCACTACGCCATGTGTCCAATTGGACAATCCTGGTCAGGGCGACAGTAACATAGAATAATTAACACAGCTTAACAGTTGTACCCGGTCATGGTTAACGGAATGAGATCAATCTA
>CM042153.1:97389772-97412272 GCA_023376005.1 Doryteuthis pealeii | reverse complement strand
TATATATATATATATATATATATATATATATATATATATATATATATATATATATATATATATATATATTTGTGTAGAAGTACACAGGGTCGGTTTAGCTCAGTCGGTAGAATATCCGCCGAGGAACCACAAGGTTCCAGGTTCGAAAACAGCCCCCGCCAACTCAATGCATGAGTAGCACAGCTTGGATATGTGTGGTAAAGTATGGAACTGGCGATGTGTGTGGTGCTCCATCTCAGACGTAAAAACAAAATACATGGTTTAGAGCTCGTGAAAAGGGAGTAGACTCCCTCGCTGTCCAGCTGATACGGACAATTGACCATTGCACCGACTTTACTTTCTTACAGATGACACGATTAAAAGATAAATTTCGATAACAGATTAATAATAATAATAATAATAATAATAATAATAATAATAATAATAATAATAATAAAGGTAGACTTTGCGGTAATAGAGATGAGACTGTAAACCATGTACTATGCGAATGTAGCAAACTAGCACAACGGGAATACAAAACTAGTCCCGACTGGGTTGGGAAGGTGATCCACTGGGAATTATGCAAAAAGTTTAATTTTGACCATACAACAAAATGGTATATGCATAAACCAGAATCTGTTCTTGAGAACGAAACGCATAAAATTCTCTGGGACTTTGAAATAAAAACGGATCACCTTATCCCAGCAAGAAGACCAGACGTAGTGTTGATAAACAAAAAAGAAAGAACTTGTCAACTGGTGGATTTTGCAGTGCCAGCAGATCACAGGGTGAAGCTAAAGGAAAATGAAAAAATGGACAAATATCTGGACCTTGCCAGAGAACTGAAAAAGTTATGGAATATGAAAGTCAAAGTGATACCAATTGTAGTTGGTGCACTTGGAACGATCCCAAAAGGATTGGAAAAGGGTCTGGAAAGTCTGGAAATCAGAGGAAGGATTGAAACTATTCAGAACACTGCACTGCTGCAATCTGCCAGAATAATCAGAAGAGTCCTGGAGACCTGAGGAGACTTGCTGTCACTCAGATTCCAGTGAAAGACCATCAACTAATGCTGATGTGAAAACTCAAAAGGAGCAAATAATAATAATAATAATAATAATAAACTCTCAAACAAAGAACAACACACCCAACAGGCTAGGTTTTGGGTCTAAAACTGGTGAAGGATTGTAAGAAAGCGAAAGTTTTGTCCGGTCGTATTTATTTTTCTTTTAGTTTTATTCGCTTTGCTAATTCCCTTTTCCCTAATCTCAATTATCTACACAGAGCTGAATGGGTGACACAACGGGTCACGTTTTGTCTAGTATATATATATATATATACATTCTATTGAATATATGTTGTTAGAGAGTCCACATATATTTTTTTACAGATATATGTGATGGATGTTTGTAAACATTTTTTTGTTGCATTGGAAGTATGAAAATATAAGATAAGGAATAATAACCAAAATGCAGACATAGAACAAAAACATAGTTATTACAGATTTTCCGGTAATTTTTGAGCCTGTATACCTATGCTTTGTTTTGTTTTGTTTTTTTCGTGGGAGTGTTTTGACTCGTGGTGGTTGTGGTGGTGGGGGGTAAAGTTTGATGTGCAAGGGAGTGAGAGGAGGTAAGGGGAAGTGGGTAATAGGATGAATGGATAGGAGAATTGGGTAGGTTAATTAAGTATTTCTAGAGCGGGGAGATCGCCATTTTGGGGAGTTTAGGCTGGTTATTACAATAAGAGGTTATAGAATTAACACCTATATTTTTACGTGCATTTGGAATAGAATAAAATTAAAAGTAATTAAGTTTTCTTAAACAATTAGTTTTACAATTGTATTTTATGAGTTAAGTTTTTGAATTATTTAAACAAAAGAGAATAGAAAGAAAAGTAGTTTGGAAATATTTTAGCGACAATAGAGACAATTGTTTAAATTCCGATGACAATATCGACGTCAATAGAAAACTGCATTGTCATTGGAATGCCACGGGTAACAAAATCATCCGATATTAATTTTAACTTAATGATCACGTAGGTATTACAAAAGAAAATTATTAAAAAGGCCTGTGAGTTGAAAAGCTTCAGTTGGAGAGGACGCTTTCCCAACTCGACACAGTTGGGGAGCTTTTTTAAGCGAGCTTCCTTGCCTGTTGATTTCCAGGGGTAGAAATGTAATCGTTTAATTAATACCTTTTTTTCGTATTAAAATGTAACAATAAACTGCTAAGAATTAAATACTTACAATTATCCGTATTACGATTTTTTGTGTGGGGGGGGGGGTTATAATAGTGGTTGTTTTTTTCTAAAACTCTTTTGTACATACGACGAATTTAAATTCAGTTCTTAATTCCTTCTTGAAAAAGTTCATCAGTAATCTATTTTAAAAGTAACAAAGAAGCCAATAACAAAACATTACGTCATTTGTAGGTGGAATATTTTGCGTATTAATTTAATAATATTTATTTGATTTATAGTTTCTTTCAAAAAAAGTTTCAGATATACTGATTAAAATTTGGATATATTTTATTCTAAAATGAAAATATTAATATAAAAAAAAGTTGGGCTACTATTAATCGTTAAATGTTTTTGTTTATCATTGTTATTTAATTGGTTGTAAATAATAATTCAATCGATAAAACTACATACAAATTACATATTTAGAAAGATTATTTTCTTTTCTTTCTAACCAAATGCGAGAAATTCTGAGCTGAAACGATTAGGGGACGAATTTGCCATGATTATCGCAAATAGTTTGATTTTTTTATTAATTAATTATATCCCTTAATCAGTAAAAATCAATAACCAAATTTGACGTGTTTCTTAAGGCGTATGCAAGATTTCGAATCTGAATAACATCTCAATTCTGAGTTATAGGTCGACACGTACATACCAAACTTTCTTTTATATTTATAAGATATATTTGTTTACACTTAAATGATTCTGCAATCATATTCCTAAGAACTCCTTTAATAATTGTTTAATCTAAAGTATTTTGTATGTTCATTCACTTCACAACAATTGAATCTTTGAACTATTTAGTATTGGAGTTTGTTTTTTTTTCTAAAAATAATGCAAGATAGACGCCGTGACTCCAGAGAATGGAATATTTTGTTAAGTAGAGAAAAATATACTGAATTAATCTTCGAGTGGATTTTTAAAAAACAGAGAAGTGACATAAACAGACTTGCCACTTTGTTCAGAATTTTTTTTATATAACAATTAAAATCGGTCTATTTCACTGATGAAAAATTTCAGAAATATTAATGAGTTACACAAACAAAAAACACCCTCCGGGCGGTATAAAATTAATTTTTGAAAGATTATTCCTGAGTGGGGAGGGAGTTAAAAATTTAATGTCAGAGAGTTTGTATCATAAGTAAGCAAAATCATCAAATTTATTAAAGGAGTAAAAAGAAAATAATACATTTTGAAATGGAAACTTAATTCTGTCCCCCTCAAACTTAATCCTGTCCCCCTCAAATAAAATGTTGCGTGCATCGATTAATTATTAATCAAATAATTATTTTGAATATTTTCCACATAAAACTTACGCAAAAACGTAAGTATTTATTTAATTGTAGACTTTTTAGTTAACTTCTTGTTACTGAAAAAAAAAGTACGAGATTAAAAGACAATCTTTGAAATTGCTTACTCAAATGTTGAGTGTATATAACACACGGTTGTTTTTATTCTATGTATTAACGATTTTGACTTAAATACTCATTAATAGACTTACACAATCATTGAGAATATTGTGACGTAGTTTTGGTTACAGATAGAAATACGCCCAATCTCCAGTATTAATAGATTTTATTTCCCAACAATAAAAAAATCATACTTTAACGTTTGTTAGGAATTAAGAAATTTGTTTTGTTTTTTTTCACTATTATTGATTTGTATGTTGGTCTGGTAATCAGTATAACTACGCTGTAGCCGCTAACTATAATATTATATTCTGACAGTGTTACATTTAATAATACTAATAATACTAATAACAACAATATATATATTAATACTCTTGCTCCTTAATTGTACGACCGTTATCATCTTGCAACACTCTTTGGTTAAATATGAGATCGTCCAAATCGTCCGAGATGAAAAGCAAAATGTAAATCCTGATTATCTGGTGTTGTTTATCCGCCGAATTCTTATTTCTTATGAATGTCGTCACCTCAGCTAAATAATGGATCATTCCGTTTTATTAGAAAGAAAGAGAGGGAAGAAAGATCACGCTACACAAAAAATATAATAAGCAAGAAAGAAAGAGTATAGGGGAAAAATAGACAGAGAGAACGTGAGCGCACGGAAGCTATAACGCTAATCTGTTTCAACTGACCGAAATGAAAAGATGAAAAGAAGGAAAGAAAGAAAAGTTCTGTGTGTGTGTGTGCGTGTGTGTGTGTGTGTGTGTGAGAGAGAGAGAGAGAGAGAGAGAGAGAGAGTTAAATCAAGATTATTATATTTTTTACATATTAAAGTATTTAGTAATAAAACATATTAAACATTGTAATAATTAGATTATCATAATGTGGTATATCTACAGATCCTGCTAGTAATGAAATAATAGTAATAATAAAATACTGATGATAATGGTAGTTAATATAAAAATGTTAATCCTATTAATTATCTTTGTGACACTAATATTAATATTTTTAATGGTGATTATGATATTTTTAATGGTAATTATGATATTGGTAATAATAGTTAGGCGAACGATAAGAGTAAAATGTTTTATGATAATAATTGATGTATAATGATATTTATAATAGTTTATAATACGTTTATAGGGGGAATATACGTTGAGGGTAATGATGGGAGTGGTAATAATAATAATAACCTAGACCAAAACACGAATTGTTAATACTGAACTAGTGAAGTCAAACTAGACAAAGAGTATAGGATTAACACCTATATTTTTACGTGCATTTGGAATATAATAAAATTAAGAATAATTAAGTTTTCTTAAACAATTAGTTTTACAATTGTATTTTATGAGTTAAGCTTTTGAATTATGTAAACAAAAGAGAATAGAAAGAAAAGTAGTTTGCAAATATTTTAGCGACAATAGAGACAATTGTTTAAATTCCGATGACAATATCGACGTCAATAGAAAACTGCATTGTCATTGGAATGCCACGGGTAACAAAATTATCCGATATTAATTTTAACTTAATGATCACGTAGACAATTACAAAATATAATTATAAAAAAGGCCAATGAGTTGAAAAGCTTCAGTTGGATAGGAAGCTCTCACAACTCGAACACATTTGGAAAGAGCACCCTGTCCGGAGACACAGACACACAAAAAAAAACTGATTCATCAAGTCTGTCTCTTTTTCGTTTCGTTTTTTCTCTCTTTCCCTCTCAACACGACACAAGCTCAACCACATTTTAGTTTTTAAAAACTGCTAGAATATTGACACATCAAAACGAACACTAACAGTGACAAACAATAAACAATATATACGCACTTTGCACACACAACTACCTACAAACACATACGGTCCGCAACACCGCTGAAAGAAAAATTGACTCTACCAATTGTATATTATGTATATAAAGTTATTTCTTGTATCAATTTTGTTTTCTTCTTTTGTTTTCTACGGAAATTACATTTCCGTCGTCTCGTGTATTTAAATTGTGGAATATGACACTCGGATTTTCTTCTTTCACCTAAACGCCGAGTATAGGACCCCCTCAAGAGTCTACACCCCAGCAACAATCTTTACTACGACCAGAAGACAATAAACTACAGGGGATCGTAAGGAAAACGAAACATTTTCTCAAGGGGATGAACATCCCTTTGAGATATGTTTGTTTTTGCTTTTATTTTTATTCTACCTCGTATTGTAATGATCAGCCGAAAATCCCCAGAAAAGGGACCCCCAATGCCCCACTCCTAAATATGTTAGTAACCAATCCAACACACCCGAACTATCCTCACATTTACTCCCCCACTCTATCACCCATTCCACCGTTTGTAACTCCAACCTAAATGTTACACAACCACTCAAAAACAGAAAAACAGTTATGTATATAAAAAAAGATTCCGGTAAATCAGTCTCCTATCCATTTTTGCTCCGTGTCTGAAGATGCTGTAACGAGATAAGTTTGTTGTAGTTGAAATGAATTATTACATGAAGCAAATTTTAAATCTTTTTCCTCATTCATTCACTTATATTGTTCTGTCCACTCACACAACTGGAACAATGTACATCGAGCTCTCACTACATATGACCTATATCACTAAAGAAGAACTCCGTGTGGAATGATTCTCAACACCAAGATATACATATACATAAGCACTCCTTTAAAAACGTTTAATCTAAAGTATATTGCATGTTCATTCACCTCACAATAGTGAAAAATAGACATGAAATGAATCTTTGAGCTATTTAGTATGAGAGTTGATTTGGAGGCCAAGCCTCGTTTTAAACTCAAGTTAAAAATATCAGAGGTTTTGTGCAAACAATACAAAGCAGACGCCACGACGACAGAAAGTGGATATTTTCAGAATCGATGGAAATATACTGAATCAATTTTGGAATTGTTTTTTAAAAAGAGAAATAACATAAACAGACTTTCCTATCGAATAAAATGATTTTTAAACAGTTGTATTTGACCCATAGATCAAGTACTACCACTCCGGTTCAGAGTCGACCTGGGAGTAATGTCAATGAAAGGGGTACTTCATCATCAGTAGCCCCCCCCCCCCCAGAAGTGGGCCTTCAACATCAGATGCATTTTAGTGTCCAACCCAAAGTACCTCTTTTTGAAGAGGGTGTCTTTACCCCTAGAGGAAATACAGTTAGTATATGCTAAGCACCACCATCACGACAGATTTATAGAAGAATAGTGGAATAGAGGAATAGTGAATAGAATAGAAGAATAGTGGAATAGAGGAATAGTAGAATTATACCATAGGCCTTAACAGAACCTGCTAGAATAGTAAGTTGATGCCAAAATACACAATATATATATATATATATATATATATATATATATATAATATATAATATATATTATAAAATGGGTACAAGAGATAACCTACTCGAGTTTGACCATAAGGATCTTCAGGGTTAAATCCTCTGAATTAATCGAGATACCGATTAGTCGTGTGTTCATTGCATTAAACTGTTCGTTATTGTATCCATTTTATAATAAATTTGCTCTACTTACGTATTGAGCACTTTGTATTTGTTATATCGCTGACTTACCCCCCTGAATTCTGTACCACCTAACCATCGTGACCATATTCACCCGTAGAGTCACCTTTTCCATTATATATATATATACTAGCTAAAGTACCCGGTCCATGACCGGACTAAAAAAAAAAAAAAAAAAAAAGGAACACCAAAGATGAGTGGCAAAAAAAATAAGAGATAGGTATACCGAGGCCACCGAAAGAAACTCTTCCGGTGGCCTCGGGTATACCCAATTTCGGTTCATTTTTTTAATATCTCATAAAATAGAATAGGGGATGGGGGTAGACCTCATAAAAAATATTTCCCCTAATATATTTTCGTGAAAATCGGACCATTAATTGATTTTTCATAGTATATTTTTAAAATCCTCTTGTCGTAAGTTGTTTTTGCCTACGTAAATCTATCCGATTGTAAAAAAAAAAAAAATTAAACAAAGTTATTTATTTTTCGAGTTTTCAGGGGTGCTCATTTCCCCGTATAAGTTTATCGTAAACCAATCCCCCATTTCGGAACCGCTGAAAAAAATTTTTCTTTGTAATTTCTTTTCTTTTTCTTCAATGGATTATTATCGTTTACACACCAATCTATTTTCGAGTTTTCTGGGGTGCTCATTTCCCCGTATAAGTTTATAGTAAACCGAACCCCCATATCGGAACCGCTCTATCTTAACAGTTGGGCTGAATTTGCACTAAGGTGTCAAAATCAAGGTGACCGATAAAAAACAGAACCCACAAACTTTGTAATAAAACTGTTAATTTCAAGTAGGGGGGTTAGGGTTTGGGGTTAGGGTTAGGGTTTGGGGTTGGGGTTGGGGTTTAAGGTTAGTTTAATGGGAAAATAAATAAATAATGTGGGTTCTGTTTTTTCTGGGCCACCCTAACTTTGACACATTTGCGCCAGTTTCCTTTCGAGCGGTTCCGATACGGGGAAATGAGCAACCCTGAAAACTCAAAAAATAAAGAACTTTCAAGAATTTTTTAAAAAAAATCTGATAGATTGGTGTGTAATCGATAATAATCAATTGAAGGAAAAATAAATAAATAAATAAATAAATAAAATTTTCTTTTTAGCGGTTCCGATAAGGGGGCTCGTTTACGATAAACTTATACGGGGAAATGAGCACCCCTCAAAACTCGAAAAATAAATAACTTTTTTGATTTTTTTTTTTTTTACAGTCTGATAGATTGGTGTGCAATCGATAATAATCGATTGAAAGAAGAAACAAAAAAATTAAAAACAAAAATTTTAGAGGGGGGGGGCTAAAAGTTCAGGTCCGCCCTTAATTTAAAAAAAAAATCTGCCTATTTATTTATCATTAGAATTATGATAAATTAAAGAACAAATTTTCTCATTCAAGTTACGTACATTAGAATCATTTTTATTCTATGTTTAAGGTAAGAACATATCATACACTGTTTTGTTTATATACGAAATGTTAACGACATCGTATTTTTATTATAAATTTTTTTTTGTTTTTATTACAATACGAATACAACTATGTTTACTTAGTTGCGAAATAAATAGTTATAATTTAACTACCTATTTTTGTAAAAGGTTTTTCTTTCTAAAATTCTTTTGTTAAATAAACGAAATAAATAATAAGCGCTTATTATTGTTTTTTACTTCGCTCTTTCTTACCAAATAAATATTTGGAAGATAAATTATTTCATTTCATTTCTAACTAAATTAATATTTTAAAGACAGGAATAAAAAGATTGCGATATGAATAAGATTTGATTTTTCGTTAAAACATACTTTTGTTGTCCGAAGCAAAATAATTTTTTTTCTAACTCGCTATAAAAAATAATTCAATTGATAAAGACTCGTACAAATTATATATTGAGCAAGATTATTTTCTCTTCTTTTCACGAAAAGTTTCACTGAAGCTCCAGTTTGAAAATAATAATAGTATTTGGGGACAATTTTAAATTCAGTTTTTAATTGCTTGATAAGTTAGAAATACATTGCAATTTATTTCTTTGAATTTTTTCTACATGACAATTCAAATCTAGTTCTTAACGATAAAAGAATGCAATATCTATTTTTGCTTACATTTTAAAACGTTTTCATTAGTTCTCTAAACTATTAAGACTTTTTTTTTAAAACCATTAGTATTAATTACAAAACAACTCGTTTTATCATTTTTTTTAAATTTACATTTATACAACCCTATACTGGAGACTGATTTTTATTGACATTTTAAATCTTATTATAAAAAAATGTAACCGTAAACTTGTGTTTTGAAACAATTTTCATTTTTCTACAATTTTTTGTGCATGACAACAATTTAATTTAAGTAAGTGTACATTGTACAATAAAAGTTAGTTTCAAAAACATACGATAAATATAAATAAATATTTAGAAAGATTATTAAAAAAAAACGAATTTATTTTACGTTAAAATTTAGTATAGTTCAAGTTTGTCGCTAACATTTTCATTGTTTCTTTCTTTCTTTCTTTCTGCTGCGAAAATGTTAGCGACTCGCCTGACTGTTTTAGCCAAGCGAGTCGCTAACATTTTCGTTGTTTCTTTCTTTCTTTCTGCTGGTAAAACAGTCAGCCGAGCTTCTGCTGATACACCAAGCAGCAGCAGCAGCTATGCTATGACTTTCGAAAAATCGTTTGATTTTTGTTTGATTAATTAATTATATCCCTTAATCAGTAAAAATCAATAACCAAATTTGGAGTGCTTCTTAGTTAGAACGATATCAATGTGTATGCAAGATTTTAAATCTGAGTGACCTCCCGTTTTGGAGTTATACGTCGACACGTACATACCAAAATCTCTGTTTTATATATTAGATATATATATATGTGTGTGTGTGTGTGTGTGTGTGTGTGTGTGTGTGTGTGTGTGTGTGCTTGAGAATAGAGGAAAGTGTGGATAAAACCAGCATAACAACAGAATTTAGTGGATATTTTGACTCATATTCAATATGAGTCGAAATATCCACCAAATGCTGTTTTTGTGCTGTTTTTATCCACACTTTCCTCTATTCTCAACCACATTTTGTCGGATTTATTCAATAATCCATTCAGATCATATATATATATATATATATATATATATATATATATATATATGTCATCCACAGACACCGTGTTTCGACAGATCAAGTCTCTTCAATGTGACTAGACATTTGTAAGCTACATACAGCCGGAATTGTAATCCGGTCGTTTCAGCATCAGCCGAACAGCTTAACAGCTTGGTTATCGTCACCTACAGAATGCGAAGGGGATTTAAACTGTTTTAATACACACATCTGTATGTATGTAAAGGCCGCCATAGAGTGCATCATCCCTTTTATAGGAGAGCGTTGCGTTTACGCTTTAGTTGGCGGTCATCAGCGAAATCCCCTCCAAAGTGCTCATATATATTTATATATATAGAGAGAGGGGGGAAATCATACTTTGTTTAAACAACATGATCAGAGAAAGGGGAAAAAGGGACGAGAAAACTTAAGAGCCCTTTCGACCGGTTTGACGTTTTGTTTTGGGTGTTTGTTTTTTATTGCATCATACCTTAAATTCTCTCTCTCTCTCTCTCTCTCTCTCTCTCTCTCTCTCTCTCTCTCTCTCTCTCTCTCTCTCTCTCTCTCTCTCTCTGCTTGCGAGTTGATCATGTTGTTTAAATAAAGTATGATTCTTCTGGTTTGAGTTCAGAGTTTTCCTTCTCCTAGACTGGTTACCTAACCAAGGTTAAAGAATCCGGTCTTCTCTACTATTCACCCATAGCTGGAGGGAAAGTACATGGATGCATACCTTTCCCAAGAGTATTAGCACTATGG
This sequence comes from Doryteuthis pealeii, assembly GCA_023376005.1. Classification (NCBI taxonomy): domain Eukaryota; kingdom Metazoa; phylum Mollusca; class Cephalopoda; order Myopsida; family Loliginidae; genus Doryteuthis; species Doryteuthis pealeii. Next base: position 97,401,295 of record CM042153.1, on the reverse strand, counting down.
GAGATTCAAACAGCCTCGTCCAGGATTTGAACTCGCGTCTACGAGTCCATTTCCTACGACTTTAACCATTACACCACGCATCTCTACACCAATTTGTGAATATACAAGTTGTGTCATAAAAGTATCGAAATTGAAGCTGTATTTACCAAGATATAAACAATGAACAATGAATGGAACGTTAATTTTTTCAGAATACAGGGTTTGTCAAAAAGTTAAAAAAATCTCGATACTTTTTTTACACACCTTATATATATATATATTTGACACAACTTATATATATATATATATATATATATATATATATATATATATATATATTGTGTATTTTGGCAGCAAGTTATTTTTAGGCATGTGCTATTGAATTACACGGAGTACTCTTTCTTCAATTTTTGGATCTGTATTTTTTCCACTCGTCTGGCGATCTTTCTGGTGTTTGGTTCCAATTAATATAAGACATTTCCCATACTGTTATCCCGAGCGCTTTCGACTGTTTCGCCAATATCTTATTTTAATTGGATCCAAATACCAAAAAGATCGCCGGACGACTGGAAAAAATACAGATCCAAAAAATGAAGAAAGAGTACTCCGTGTTATTCAATAGCACATACCTGAAAAAAAATTATACATATATAGTTTCCACTCTATAACAGTTACGCTACAAGCGCCACTACATTGGCTGACTTACGATGGTAAAAATAACAAGGATGAGGATTCTAGTTGGAGGTTTAATGAAAATAGGCCAACAAATTACGATGGATGATTCTAATTTTTTCTGTCTTTTTTTTCTATTGCAGCATGCCTTCTGTCGCTACTAAAATCCCATGTGAAGATCCGTGCCAGGCAATACCGGACGACCCTGACAATTTCAAAATGGCCATACAACTACTTCGATCACTTCATGAAGAGGAAAACAAAATACTAAAAAGGGTGAAGCAATTGATCAAAGAGCAACAAGATTCAGCCAAAGAGATTTTCACAGTTGATGTTTACGGTTGGACGTTTGCACACGCATGCGTGCTGCGAGGCACTTCAGCTCTGGTTAAGCTCATTCTGGGCGCCGGCGTGGACGCCAACAGTCGCCTAGGAGACCTACAAGACGGCATAACAGGACAATGTACGCTACTGCACCTCGCTGCATATCGGGGGATTACAAAATCGTCAAATTACTCCTTTCCCACGATGCGAAATTGGACGCTGTCGATAGGTTTGGTGAATCTCCTCTTGCTTATGCTGAACGACGTCAACATGAAAACCTTTATCCTTACTTACAATACACGACAAAGACAGACAGTGACTCGATAGATGGTGACGGACATCCGGATAAAGATGGACAGTCGAAACTAACAGCCGTTCGAAAAGTGTATAAGATGTTACGTGTCGTAAAGCGGAATTTAAAGTAAAAAATGAACAAAATAAAAAGAGTTATAAAAATACATAGATATATGACAATAAGAAATACAATATTTGTTTTATTACTTATTTTGGTTATTTCAAGAAATTAAATATTCATTAAAATGTACTGTGTACGTAACAATACAGTTGGTTGGTTGGTTGGTTGGTTGGTTGGGTTTTTACGGCATGTCAACCCTTGGGTTATTTTATGCTGAAGACGTTTTTTGTTTTATTAAGTCTTGTTGGGTATTCAGTTTTTTAAAACTCATTTTTTTTATTTAACCCAATCATATAGGTGCTAGACTTTGACATGACCTGCCAATTTATTAGAGGGGACCTCTCCGATCGCCGATCTAGGCCGAGTAAGTGCCAAAGGAGGGTGTTGCATGTCATGGACTAATTAGTCTCTAGTATGCAGTCCTTAATCATCATGTGTCGCCACCAACGGCCGACAGGTGGCCTAATTGGAGAGATTTTACCCCCTCTACAGGGTTTGGCTCAGTCAGTAAAGCGTCCGACTAGGAACCACATGGTTCCGGGTTCAATACCAGCTCAGCGTATGAGTAGCACAGGAATCTGTGCGGTAAAGTGAGGAGCTGATAGTAGGTGTGGCGCTCTACCTCAGACACCAAAACAATCTCTTTGGTCTAGCGCTAGTGAAAAGGGGATAGACTCTCTCGCTGTCTGACTGATACCGGCTTTAAACCACCCCAACGTCTTTACTTTTTACTTTTTTGATAGAGGTGCAGTCGGCGTATTCTACTGCCCCAGCCGACAGGACAGGCATAACGATAAGATATTTTTGTTCGTATATTTTACAAAGCAAAGAGAGAAAAATCTTAAAAATCTATTTGCGGCATTCATTTTACTTTGATCATTTACCTAGAATTATGGTTTGATTGGTGTGGTAGTAAGCAAACAAACACAGTCGGACTTGTAGAAGCTTTATTCTACATAGAATACAGTGGTAGATTTTTTACCAGTTTATATAGTTATTAAAAGGGTAGGGGAGGTAACTCAGTTACCTATTACAATTGGTTTCTTTGTTTAATGGCATATCAACCTTAGTGGGTTATTCAATACCAAAAATCATCTTTGTAGAAGAACAGTAGTGATGCTATTTAACCCAGTGGTTTTCAGCCTAAAAAAGGTTGAGAACCATTGGCTTAAATAGTACCACTACTGTTCTTTTAAAATGAGTGTATCACTTCGGTATTAAATAACCCACGATGGTTGATATGCCATGGACCTCTTTTCCTCTTATTTTTGTGCCCCCCTCCTCATAACCATTCTATAGTTTCTTATATTTTTCACTTATAAAAAAATAAAGGAATTTTATAAAACATTTTAAAAAATAGTAAATGATTATCTTTTATTTTGAAGGAAAACTAATTTATTACAAATAAACGTATTTACCAATTAAAGTCCATCTTCTCTACTGAGGCGGTTGGAAACGAATTACCGGTATTTTCGTACGTTACCAAAATTGTTCTAAGATGAAAGTAATAAAAAAAACATTTTTTTTACTGACTAATTTGAATGAAATTACTCTAAAAATAACCAATTCATATAGAATATACACAGTCCATTTTAGTCGAGGGTGCAGATGTTGCCTGTGGCGATGGCCTACTGGGGTCACGCGATTTAATTTATATTTACCGGTCCAGAAGCCGAGTCCCCCCGGACGCAGGGTAAGTATTGTCAATGGACGTGAGACTATTGTTAGCAGGAGGGTGATGAGGAGGAGCTCTCGTATGGTTTCTATACATCCAATTCTGAAGAGAAATTGTTAGAGAACTCTTTTGTGTGAGAGGTAAGAAATAACACAGATAAGATAACAAATTTATTATTCATCAACTCTTTATTATTTTTCTGTCTAGTATTTTTTATTCATTTACAAGAATTGGATAGTGAACATTTTTTCATATACAAGCCATAAGTTTTTGAGACAACATTTGAATAAGTAAAATAAGTAAAGATGATTGCGGCACATCAACACTTTTTGGGTCATTATTCTAATTCTATTTTCGTACATATTATCACAGTTAGTTCATTTATATACATAAAATTAAACTATATAAAAAGCGTAGATTGTAATAATATATTTCAAACCCAACTTAATTACGTATGGATTAGTTAGTCTTTCTCTTTCACTTCCTTTCTATTTTTTTTTTCTCTTCTTTTAATTTACATATTGAATCTCTTTCGGAAAATACGTTACATTTCAAATATTCTCTCCATTATCAATCGCGTCACTTTAAAAAAAAAAAAAAGAACGCTGCTAACAGAGAAAAGAACATCTTTTTCACTAAAACTTTCTCATCTCTCGTTTCATTTTGAAAAGATTTCCATAATGTTTTTCATTCTAATATCCTAATATGAAGGTTTTTTTTAAAAAAACGAATCGTTTTCACGTCGACTTCGCCATATATAATAATCTTATCTTTTTAGAATACTTTGGTTTTTCTATTTTTTACATACCGCCGGATTTATTTTAATATCTTTCCACCCATATATATATATATATATATATATATATATATATATATATATACATTACGATGATCACATAGGCGAGAAACTAACAGTACCCAAGTGCCGTTGAATTTTGAATACGCTATCCTAGCTTAGATATATATGTTATAACACTGATATTGAACACTCTTTATGCATACACACACACACACACACACACATATATATATATATATATTATATATATATATATATATGTGTGTGTGTGTGTGTGTGTGTATATATATATATATATATATATATATATATATATATATATATATATTTTCAATAAGAGAGAAAAACTTAACAAACCGTCATTTGGAAATTATAAATTTATTTCGACCAGAACTCAATAAATAAGCCTGGATTCTGGTTGAAATAAATTTATACTAGCCAAATCATGGTTTGTTAAGTTTTTCTTTCTTATGGAAATTAGAAATATTGCTGCGTATATAATTAATTTATTAGTTATTACACATTGAGCTCTCTTAGGGATTTGGAAAATCCTTCTATAAATCTGTAAGTTTGCATCAACATGAGCATGCATTGTGGATATACAGGAGATATTGATGATCACAAATAAAATTATCCTCTAAATACCACTCAGTTGTATATATATATATATATATATATATATATATATATATATATATATTAGCAGATGTTCCTGGGTATGCTCGAGATGATAGAAAAATAATATCCTAAAGCTCATTTTTAAAACTTGAATTTATTCTACAATAGCTTTAGGAGTTTTTCATCTCAAGTAAACAAGTTTTCTTGGAGGCATATAAAACAAATACTCACACATACCTGAAACTAAATTTATCGAAGAGCAAATTTGAATATGTAGAGGAAAATGCGTAATTTATTAATTAATGTGTATTTAGGAACTAATACATATCTGAGTAAAAAAGATGAACACATTTTAAAAAATATATTTTCATTTTATGCAATTCGCTGTATAAAACAAAATTGAGAAATGGAGGAAAGGCTGCACCTTCCCATTCACCAAAAAAGTCGACCTCGGAATCCCTAAGAACTAGAGAAGTATAACGCTTACTGCTTATGGCAAGCCCAACCCCTTTTTATCATATGGATGCTAGAAGGCGGTGGCTGCGGGTCTACATGTCCTGGGAATGACGTTAAACTGTATCTGATGGTGAGGTTCCAGTTTTGGAGGTTTGGGGAATGTGGAGCACCCCTTCATCACCATTGCTCCCTGGTCCACTCTGACCCGGAGTGGTAGTACCTGTTAGGGTCCCATCTATGGGTTAAATAGAAAAATGTATTTATAAAAATAAAAAAATTGTAATATCCATTAAGAATTGATTTATTTCAAAACTTTATCGGCATTAAATGCCCCACTGAGGTTGATATGCAGTAAAACAAAACAAACCAAACCAACACTTACTGCTTAGCTGCTAAGATTTATAATGCTCTTCTTCTCAATTGCATCCGACCCAAATTAGAGAAATCCTTAGGAAAAATTGTAGAAACTTCTCTGATACTGGCAATTCGTCGGATCGTAGAAGGTGTTGAGCAAAAACTCTTGAGGTAATACAATGGATTTTAGACTTCTCCAAACCAATTGACTCCATACACAGAGAAAAGATGGAGCAAATACTACTAGCATATGGCCTACCCAAAGGAACAATTAACTCTATTATGATACTCTACAAATACAAGAAAGCAATGGTTACACAGATTTCTTTGACATTGTCACTGGAGTCCTACAAGGAGACATTGATAAAACAGATTTCATATCACGAAATGTTTTCTTCTTAATGATCTTTAAGTGTAGACGTTCAAGTTTTGTTGTTGTTTTTCGTGTATCAGGTTCCAGGTGGCAGAAATGTTGTCCTATATTTTTGTAACCAAGTGCTTTCAACCATGTAACTGGTTGTCCTCGAGGAATTATTGGTTGTAGTTATTGTTGGTTTTGTAGTGTTATATATATATATATATATATATATATATATATATATATATGTGTGGTGTGTGTGTGTGTGTGTGTGTGTGTGTGTGTGTGTGTGTGTGTGTGTTGAAAAGATGAATAAATAAAGGAAAGAAAATGTTGAATTGATAAGAATGGTTTAATGAAATGCCAACACGTGACAAACTCTCGACCGAAACACGTGTTGGCATTTCATTAAACCATTCTTATCCATTCAACATTTTATTTCCTTTAATTATTTATCTTTTCAACATATAGTCGGATTCATTTCTATTTTTCAACTCACACACAAACACACACACTCACATATATATAATATATAGAGAGACAGAGACAGAGACAGAGACAGACACAGAGAGAGAGAGACAGAGACAGAGAGAGATATCTATAAGCAAATAGTGTTCAATATCATTGATAGACAATGTATATCTCAGTTTCTCGCCTATGCGATTTTCAAAAGACTTGAAAATCACATAGGCAAGATATTGTCATTTAGCATGTGCCGTTGACTTCATATCTACGCTACCCTAACTTATACACATTGATCATAGCGTGTGATATATTCATAAGTAACTTGTACTCAATATCGTGAATAGCACATGTAAATCTAAGTTAAGGGTAGCGTGGACATGAAGTCGACGGCGATTGCTTTGAGAATCGCATAGGCAAGACGCTGTCACTAACCAAGCGACGTTGACTTCATGTCCACGCTACCATAACTTACACTAACATACACACACACACACACACACACACACACACACACACACACACACACACACACATATATATATATATAATATATATATATATATATATATATATGATCATGTGTTTGAGTGAGACGAGAGTATTTTCATGATTTAAATGGAAAATAATTAATATTGATTAATTGAAAAAACAAAGGAATTATCGGGTTAAAACAAAAATCGATACACCTCCTTTTAAGGAAATATTTAATTGAAAAATCTTTTTTTCTTTTATTAAGGTTTAATTAGTGCAGCACATGACAAAAAATAAATATCGATTGTAAGATTTACTTTGAATATTATCATTCAATCCAATCCCGGGGATTTAAATAAATTCCTTTTCTTGTGTTATCATTCTGCAAGTTGGTTTGCTCAGTTGGACATTACTTCTGCGATTAAGCACTGATTATTTCTTTTGATAATTGTGCCCCTGGGTAAGTGAAAGCGCTGAGCGATTCTATTATACACTAATTAGAAAATGACGCAAACCGTAAGAGGATTGTAATCACTTGGTTTGCTGGCTGGTTGGATTGTACGGCATGTCAACCCCTTGGGTCATTTTATGCCGAAGATCTATTCATTCTTGATGGCTACTCAATTTATCTTAAACTCAATTTTTTAAACACATTTTTTAGAACTCATTTTGTTCTATTTAACCCATAGATGGAACTCTAACAGCTACTACCACTCCGGAGAAAGTAGACCTTAGACTGATGGTGATGAAGGGGTATCCCGCACTCTCCGAGCTCCAGAACTGGAACATCATCATCAGATAGAGTTTAACGTTATTCTCAGGACAATGGGACCCTCAGCAAACCGCCTTCTAGCACATATATGATTAAAACTTAGTGCTAATACCCTTGGGAAAGGTATGAATCCTACTCTCCCTCCAGCTATGGGTGAATAGCAGGACAGACTGGGTTCTTTAACCATGGCTAGGTAACCAGTCTAGGAGAAGGAAAACTCTGAATTCAAACCTGTTGAACTCCGCTTTAGAAATTGACCTTGTGTCGTATCCTGCTTGTGCGGAGGGGTTGGTAAATATATATATGATAAAAAAGGGTTGGGGCTTGCGATAAGGGCAATAGGGTTGGGAAAATCATATAGGTACTAGGGCTTGAGATGATCTGCCGATTGGACGGAGAATTAAGAAAGAACCAATGACTAGATATGGACGAACGTAGTATACAGAAATTTCTTGCTGTATACAGGATCACACCAAATCCAAACACTAGTGCAAAGCTATCACCAGTAGAACTAATGTTTGCACGAAAGATAAGATCCGTATTCGACAGGTTACTACCAAGGCCGAAAAAGAAGATTCCTAAAAGAAAAAAGAATGTTAATACAAAAATGGATAAACCGGGTGATAAAGTTTTTTTAGGAACTATCGAACTGGAAATAGTTACTGGGAGGACGGTATTGTTACCAAAAGAATTGGAACAGTGATCTACATAATCAAGGGAAAGTGATTTGATCACAAAAGATGTAAATTAAATCAGGCCACGATATATTGAAAATATCGAGCATAACGACGTAGAGCTTCCCACGGAAGTGTTATACGACACATTCGAGATCACACCTCCCATTAACCAAAAAACTACCTGTGAATGTGCCGCCTGCACCATCAACTTCTTATTCTCCACAAATTCCATGAGCATCCCCCATCGTTAATCGTGGGGTGAGGAGAAAAAGTTGAAGAGAAAAGAAAGCGGTAAAACGACTACGGCCAAAATCCAAAAACAGAAGAAATATTAGACCGACCGTTTAGCCTAAGTAAGGACGAAGTGGAGTGTAGCATGTCATAGACTGCTAAGCCACCAGGGTTCCATCCTAAAGCATCGCAGGTCGCCACCCACGGCTAAAAGGTTGCTCCATTGTGGGGGAGGTCTTATGTCTTTGCAGAGTTACAGTCGGTGTATTCTTCTGCCCTAGCCAACAGGGTGGGTAATCGTTTGGGAAATGCTTTCATACACAATGTGTCCACGTTAAGGGAAACTGTTACGATTTTTGTGGCAATCCTTAAATTTCAAGCAAGAGCACTCTCCAGCAGAGATCCCTATCCAGAGTGCGATCCTTTGTTAAGAAACCTTTGGTTGCTCCTTGGTGTCCCTTGGTGTTGGGTATGATCCTTTGGTTGTTCCTTGGTGTTGGGTAAAACACTTGCGTTCAGCAAAGTCCCTCGTTATAGGTCCGTTCGTCAATGTTGAATTACGTGCAAATGAAAAGCAGTCCATATCGGTGATTAAATAGTTAACTAACCACGTATTCGAGCTGTTGATAGGCTGTAGTTTAATCCACGTGACTTCGCTGAGTCTATAAGTTTTAGTGGTGGATTGCAGCACACGTTATATATAAAAAAAATAATCCAACAGAAACAATCATCTGAATTGCTGTTGGCTTTAGAAAAGTCAGAGCACTGGCAGCCCTGTCGGCTGAGACAGTAGAATACACCGACTACCTCCGTAGGACGGTACCCCGTACCCTAATGGAACCACCATTTGGTCATGGGTAGTGACCTGTGATGCTTAAGGACGGAATCCTGGTGACTGGGCAGTGCATGACATACAACATTCCACTTTGCCCCTTACTTAGGCTAGATAGATGGTTGGAGAGGTCCCTTGCGATCAACTGGCTGGTCACGTTAAGTCCTAGCACCTATATGATAGTCTCAAACTTATTGCCTTTATGTCAAGCCTTTCTATCATATATGTGTTTATATATCTGATGGTGAAGCTCTAATTCTGGAGTTCTTGGGAATGTGGAGCACCCCTTCCTCACCATTACTCCCAGGTCTATCTGACCCGGAGTGGTAGTACCTGTTAGGGTCCCATCCATGGATTGAAAAGAAATGAGTTTAAAAATTGAGTTAAAAAAATTGAGTACCCATTAAGAATGAATAAAACAAAATGCGATCGGCATGAAATAACCCAACAAAGGTTGAAATGCCGTAAAATCTAACCAATAATCATATGTATTGGAAAAAAACCAACCATCTTTGTATCTTGAAGATAAATCATTTTTTTAAAATCCAGACTAGAAGTTCCTTAGCTGTTTGTATCTCAAAATGACAGAGGATCTTATAAGTCTCATTCTCCATGACGGATTCTGTTTGGTGCTTATACCATTTTGGTAGTATGGTCAGATTTTAATTTCTTGCACAATTCCTTGTGGATCCCCATTCCCACCCAGTCGTGCCAATCTTGTATCTTTTTGTCCTAGTTTGCTGCATTCTATATGACCAACCGTTTCGTTTTTGTCTCCAACCACCCTGCACTTGCTATTCGGTTGCGTCTTATCTATTTTCGCTTTGAGAAAAATTGTTCTTCTTTCTGCAGCAATTTTATAAGATTCAGTTTCTGTCTTGAAGTTCCCCTTTCCATGTCTTCTCTCCAATTTGTCACTTGAAATATCCATATAGTTGTTTTACTTTTCATTTGTGTTTTATAGTTTTTATTTTTCTGTTGTCCATATCTTGTTGAAATTACTGTTACTGGCTGTTGTAAATAATTAATTTCGTTGACTTGACCATAATATATATATATATATATATATTGAGAGAGAGAGAGAGAGAGAGAGAAGAGAGAGAGAGAGAGAGAGACAAAGAGACAAAGAGAGAGAGGGTTGGTTCTTTTGTTTTACGGTATACCCCCTTTTGGGGTGATTAATTTCCATGATCTAGCGGGAACCAGTGCGTGACGACAGTGATATATATATAATATATATATATATATATATATATTGCGAGAGAGAGAGAGAGAGAGAGAGAGAGAGAGAGAGAGAGAGAGAGAAGAGAGAGATTGGTTGTTTATTTTAAGGCACATCAACCCTTTTGAGTTCATTTAATGCCGAATCAAGTCATTTTGATAACAAAGGACTCAGGTTGTTTACAGTAACTGCAGTTGCTTAAATGGTCTCCCAATTGAGTACTGAAAAGGCTCATTGCTGCTTAACTTTAGTAGTCTAGCAGTTTGCTGGTTGATTGGTTGGTTGGTTGGTTGGTTTTACGGCGTATCCACCCTTTTCTTAACTTCGGTCATCTAGCAGAAACTGGTGCTTTTAGTGTAACTTGGCCCTAATATTACAGTCAAGGATTCTATAAAACCATAGAGAAAATAACAAATCTACTTTTGCAATAAATTGTTTATTGATCCTAACGGCATGTCAACCCGTCTAGGATTATTTTATGCCAGAACTTAGAGAATCGGTTTCATTGTACGTTCTTATTTACATTTCTTGTGTTGTTGTTTTATAAGAGATTTTTGCACACGGCTTTATTTCTAAAATAGGGACGGTTTAGCTCAGTCGGTAAAGCGTCCGAATAGGAACCATGAGCTTCTGGGTTCGATACCTGCCGCTCCAACTCAGTGTATGAGTAGCACAGAGATCTGTGCGGTAAAGTGAGGAGCTAATGGTAGGTGTGGCGCCCCACCTCAGACGCCAAAAACAGTAGACTCCCTCGCTGTCTGGCTGATACCGACTTTAAGCCACACCGACGATTTTACTTACTTTTTTTTAAACCAATAGATGTGACCCAACAGGCACTACCATTCCATGCCAGTGGGTGGAATTAATGGCAAAGAATGTGTTGTTACTCGAGTATCAGTATTAATAGAGAAATAATTGGAAGAAACACAACGAATATTAAGTATAAGGAAAAGTTTTACTAAGCAATAATACAAGGTGAACAGTGTATTTAGCAATTGCTAGGTTAAATTAATAAATTCTGTGATATCTCGTTGTTTCTCTCTTCTGAGGTTTCGTCAACAATTCCATTCTCGTTATCTAGGTACTATGTAACAGAAAAGTATGAACTCTTCATTTCCTCAACTATGAGTTACATAGTTCCACTACTGTTCTACAAAGATGACTTTAGTATTAAATAACCCATAAAGGTTGATATGCCATTAA
>CM042153.1:97294772-97382272 GCA_023376005.1 Doryteuthis pealeii | reverse complement strand
TTTAATTTTTCTGAAGATTTTTCCGATCATCATTAAACAAACTAGTTTTTAAAAAAAAGAAAAAAACACCCTCCGGGTGGTGTAAATTAATTTTTGAAAGATATTGCCCGAGGGGGTGAAAGTTAAAAATTCATTGTCAGAGGGTTTGTATCTTAAGTAAGTAAAATCATCAAATTTATTAAAGGAGTGAAAAAAAATAAAACACTTTGAAATGGAAACTTAGTTCTGTCCACCTCAAATAAAATGTTGCGTGCATCTATTAATTAAATAATATTTTGAATATTTCACACATCAATTTTACACAAGATCGTTGATATCTCCCTCTCTCTCTCTCTCCTCTCTATATATATATATATATATATATATATATATATATATATATATATCAACCGTTCCACACGAGCAGAATGTGACACAAGGTCAATTACTTAAGTGGAGTTTAACAGGTTTGAATTCAGAGTTTTGCTTTTCCTATACTGGTTACCTAGCCAAGGTTAAAACGCTCAATCTGCACTGCTATTTATCAATAGCTGGTGGGAGAGAGGATCGATTCATACCTTCCCAAAGGTTATTATCGCTATGTGAAATGCAGACAGCCTTGTTCAGGGTTTGAAATCGGATCGACGAGTCCATTTCACTACGCGCCTAGGTTGACGATATACACTTAAGATATTCATTTGCTGGTCATTCTCACTTCTCCCAGTTAATTCACTATTAATATCACACACACACAAACACAACACACACACACACACACACACACACACACACACCATTCTCGTAAATACATCCGCATAGATATGTCTAACGCCCATACATACATATACACACAGACTTCGATACGGACACGTCTACATTAATATAGACATATACACCTAACTATTCTCACCCACCTTCTACCCATAGGGTAATGCCCACAGCTACACACACAAATACTCACGTCCACACACACGCACACACACACACACACGCCCAGACACAAATATGTCAAACTCAGCACAGACATACGCACCTTAACACAGAAATACCGATAGTCATATAAACATATATACACTTAGCTATGAACCCACATAGATATACCCACATTCTACCTATTTGGCTATTGCCCTAATTATACACACACGAATACTCACATCCGCACACACACACACGCAGATATGTCTAACACCACACAGACACATACACAGACACGTCGACACATCGACAGGGACATAGACACATGTACACCTAGCTGTTCCCACCCCACATAGATATACCCACACTTTTCTCATAAGGCCATACCCACAACGGCACACACACACAAATACTCACGTTCACACACACACACACACACACACAGAGAGATACGTCTAACTCTATATAGACATACTCTTTTGAAAGGGTCCACAAATTCAAGGTAATATCAATCCTTTGCAAGTCTCTCAGCAAACGAAATGCAATTCCTTTCCCAACCAAACACGCCACTCTCACTTCAAATAGCAGTCGTCAGATTTCACTTGCCGTCCAAACACTTTCTTCCTCACTCGCACTGTCAGCGACAGTCTGTCTTTATTTCTGCTCGTTCGGCTGCGCTTATGCAAATTCGGATATACTTTATTTGGGTCTCTACTAACAACACCTCAGCTACGAGGAGGTAGCGAGTTCGAGTATCCGTAGCCGCTCCCCATACTCTTCCCTCGCATAGGCCAAACATATCCTGACGCGCTTTGTTTGTGGGGGCTGGGAATCCGCTTGTTCATACGGCTGCCTTTCAGTCTCGTCACACATACACACACACACAACGACGGAAATACCAACACTGGTGTAGACGCATATACATCTACATATTCCCACCCTCATATAGATATACCCACACTCTACCCATTCGACCATGCCCACAACTACACACACACACACACGCACACACACAGATACATCTAACTCAACTCACACACGCGCGTCAACATGAAAATACCGAAACTGAAATACACATATATACATGTAGATACTCCCACCCGCATATAGATAAACCCACACTCATCCGATCTGTCCATAATCACCACTACACACAAAAATACTCCCGTACACACACACACACACACACACACACACATAACCACACACTACATACACACACAGATATGTCCAACTCCACACATACACATGATAATGATCACTACTACACACACACACAAATACTCACGTCCACACGCGCGCGCACACACATACACACACACACACACACTCGACACGGAAATACCGCCACTGACATAAAGACATTTAGTTTCTCCCGCACCATATAGATATACTCACACTCTCCCGATCTGTCCATGACCACAATACACACACACACACGCATACATACACACACACACACACACACACATCTAGATAGATATAGCCACTCTCTACCCATACACACACTACACACACAAATACTCACGTTCACACACTCACATATACACATGCAGATATGTCTAACTTTGCACAACCATATAGACACACATATTGCCCTGAGACACACTGATACACACGCACACTTCGACACGGAAATACCGAGACTGACATAGACACATATACACCTAGCTATTCCCACCCCACATAGACATACTTATACTCTACTTATTTGATCGTGCCTGCAACGATACACATAATCGGCGCCGTTCTCTGTTTCACACTGCTCTAGTGGCCCATAAATAATACATTATAAGACCGAAGCTGCAGGCTATGAGAAATTTTACCAGGCCAACTAAACGTATCGATTGCACATTCAACTGTCTTAAATCATTGCAACAAGTTTTAAGTGTTTTAGTATAGATATTTACTAAGCTAATAGTTTGGTAAAAGGACTGTAAGTGTGGGCACCCAGTGAGAATCAAGCTCACTATACACTATTAATGATTATCAAGACTAGCTTGCTAATAATCGACAGTAAGATGTCCACATAATATACGAGGGTAAACCCAAATATAAAACCTTCAAAGTGCTACAAGGAGATACATTAGCACTATTTCTATTTATAATTTGTCGGGAGTACGTACTACAAACGTTATTAGATTTAATGAAAAGATACGGAGAAATTAGAAGATATACCACAGAAATTGTTATTGATGTAGACTACACAGAATATCAAGAGCTTATCTCAAATACACCTGCCTAAGCCGAATCACTGCATAGCTCGGAGAAAGCAGTAAGGGGCATTGGCCTCTATTTGAACTCAGATGAAACGAAATTCCTATGTTTTAAACAAGATGAAAACATTTCCACACTGGATGGCATGTCTCAAATTAGTAGACCAGTTCGCATACCTAGGTAGCAATATCTCATCTATAGAAAGTGATATCAATAGTCTTGACAGATTATCGATGATATGGAAATCTGATCTCTCTCTCTCTCTCTCTCTCTCTCTCTCTCTCTCTCTCTCTCTCTCTCTCTCTTCTCTCTCTCTCTCTTGTAAATAAAGCGAATATTGTGCATTTGAACCCGGAACCTTGTGGTTCCTAGGCGGATGCTCTACCGACTTAGTTAAACCGGACTCGACAATTTGTTGTAGGACTTGAATTTATTTCAAGGATTCCAGTTTTACCTAACTTATGACAATTCATTCAACGCACTAGTTAAATTGGACGCCATTTTTATTAAGACCCCAAACTAGTGTTTTTTTTTATTATTATTGAGACATTGTTTTGCGACCCGAAAACAGGAACCTAGCGAAATTATGGATTACTTCTTCAGGGCACACGAAAAACTACTAAGAGGGAATTGCAACGGTCATACCCCACAAAACAATATGGGGAGAAAGTTATGCGAGATTCTCTCATTTATGCAAATGTTTGCTTAATAGATCTTTGTTCACCAAATTCACTAAAAGAATGACGTCATTAGCGTAGAGGTTTTTTTTTTTACTTAATAAAAACAACGTTTTAACTCTCAACTCGGTTGAAATAAATTAGTTTGCTTTACGTTATTTTATTTTTTGTTTCTTTTATGTTTTTGGTTTTCTGTTTTGTTTTGTTTTTTTTGTTGTTGTTTTTCCTTTTTTTGTGTGTGTTTTTAGGGATTTGTTCGTGTGTTTTTTTTTTTTTTGTTTTTTTTCTTTTTTTTCTTTTTTTTTTTTGGTGGAGGGTTAAACAAGAAATATTATCACTTTTGATTTATTGATTGATTTTAACGACATATCAACCCGTCTAGAGTTATGTAATGCCTAAAAGTTAGGGAATCGCGTTCATTCCACGTTTATATTTATATTTTTGAGTAATTGTTTCTTAAGAGTTTGGGTTTTTTTTGTTTGTTTGTTTGTTCTGTGTACGGCCCTATGAATATAACTGAAAATGTATTGATTTTAACGGCATGTCAACCCGTCTAAGATCATTTTATGCCTAGAATTTAGGAAATCGTATTCATTGTACTTCATATTTGTATTTTTGTGTACTTATTTCTTAAGAGGGTTATTTTGTTGTTTTGTTTTTTTTTTTGTTTTTTTTTTGTTTTGTTTTTGTTTTTTTGGCACCCGGTCCTATCGAATACGACTAATTTTTAAACAGATTTATTTAACATATAGATGGTACCTTCACAAGTACTAGCATTCCGGAATTCGGTTATGATTAAAAATCAAGCATAATATTTTTATATTGAATTTAACTTTTCTTGATGATGTTAAAGAATTAGATTAATGAGTGCAACGCCTATTAATTGTAATTTTCTTACATGAAAGGCAAAAATGACAGATCAGAATAAATTAAAAAGTTTTGTGGATCCTTTTGTGAAAAAAAAAATGTATCATTTTACTACCCCCCCTACCCCCCCCCCAAAAAAAAAACAGAAGAAAGAAAATTCATGTTAAAGGATGTTAATAAATAGCGAAAAGTTATCTCGGTGTTTGTTTGTTTTTTTGGTTTTTGTTGTTTTTTTTTTTGTTTTTTTTTTTTTTTGTTGTTGTTTTTTTTTGTTGTTTTTTTTTTGTTGTTTTTTTATTTTTTTATAATATTCTTTTTGAATAAGATGTTCTTTGTCGTTTTGTCCGTCTATTATTCCTTTTCGTTTAATCACAAAAAGGTTAAGAACAATGGATGTTAATTATATAAGATTTTAATTAAATTCCTTTATGAATAATTCCGAGTTAACTTCATTGATAGTTATCCTATTTCGTGTCTGTATCTTTCCGAACGGAGCCAAAAATGAATTTCTAAGTCCAGAAAATCAATCACCGATTCACAAAATCAGGCAAACAGCACCACCCCCCCCCTCCGTATTTGAAGAATCGATTAGATACAGTCTCCTCCTCCTCCCTAACAGCGAGATGAGCCTTGTTAATTTGGATAATTTTTGTAGTAATCCTCAAACACAAAAAGACAGGCCAATTATATTCATAAGAAAAAAATCTCAATTTATATTTCTAAGAATCAAGTATATAAGGTTATATTCTGAGTACTTGCTTAAAGTTACTCTCTCTCTCTCTCTCTCTCTCTCTCTCTCTCTCTCTCTCTCTCTCTCTCTCTCTCTCTCTCTCTCTCTCTCTCACACACACACACACACATATATATATATAATATATATATATTGAGGATTATCATAGTGATCACCACTTCAATGGATGGAATGAAAGGAATTAAAAACAATGTTTATTAGTAAAACAAGGGCCCTTTCGCCCGGTGCTTGTCAAATTATACACCCGGAATCGATTAAAAGTCAAGTTGTACACAAATTTATGACACGAATGGATATGGAAGGATTAAGGAAACTGTTTGACAAGAGGGGGGGGCGAAAACAAAACTAAGAAACCCCCCATCAAGTCGCACCAGGCCGCTTATTTAAGATAAGTGAGTGCTTAGGCCTAATTTGTCTGCATAAGGTAGGACAAGAAAAGAAAATAGAAACATCTTCTAAGATGTTTAAATGCTGTTTCGTCCTAGCTTTGTGCAGAATAGAAATTTGGAGAATTATTCGAAGGAGATTTGGCTGTATAGTCACTCCAGACAAACATATTTTCAATTTTTTTCCTCTTATGAATTGTCTGAAAGCGAAAAGTTGGTGTTATCTAGGGTTCTGAATTTTTGTGTTCCCCCCTCACGTAACATTGACAATGTTACAAATTTTTCAGAGCTTGAATTATTGTTCTCTCAAGTCTGTAAATTATCTCCGGTTTCTTTGTCTAGTGTTAGTTATCTGAAGACTCACCTGACAGACCTAGCATATAAGTTTATTGAACACCCAATTGATTCCAATGGGTTCATATGGCAGAGAAACCATTTTATTACGGCTAAACATCTGCCTCAGTAGACCTGATAAAGGTACTGAGGTAGTTATTCTTAATCGCCCCGACTATATAGCCAAAATGCTAACTATTTTTTAGGACAAGGATAAATTTCAGAAACTGGGTGATTTGTCCTTTGATGATACCCATAAGCTTGAAATTAAGGTACAAAAGCGGTTTCTGCAGTTGTCTAAGCGTAAATTCTTGTCAAGGGAAATTTATGAGTTAATCCGTCCTGTCAGTTCTCAGCGGCAAACGATGTACGGGTTACCTAAAATTCACAAGCCTGGCGTCCCACTTAGACCCATTTTGTCTATGTGCCATTCAGTCCAACATAATTTGGCTAAATGGTTGGTCATACTTAATCCTGTATTTGAATTTTTATTCAGAATTTTGGGTTCTCGATTCCTTTTCTTTTACTTTCACTATCCGTCAATTACCTGTGTGGGGTGACTCGCAATAATTAGTTTCTTTTGATATTGCTTCGCTGTTCACTAATATCTCCCTTGACGAGACAATTTCAATTTGTGCGGAATTCTTATATCGTAGCCACAAAGTTAAGTCCCCACTTTCCCCCGAAAATATTTTCGTTGAGTTGGAATTGGCTACTAAGTCCGTATCTTTTAGTTTTAATGATACTAAGTATCGTCAAGTGGACGGTATTTCGATGGGTAGTCCCTTAGGCCCTCTTATGGCTCATGTATTTGTGGATTTCCTTGAGAAGCAATTGTTCGACAAAGTCCCTACACCGTATATTTATTTGCGTTATGTGGACGAAACATTTGCGTGTTTTAGTTCCCGTGATCAAGCTCTGAAATTGTTTCAGAGTTTAAATGATTTGCACCCCTCCCTAACATTTACGATGGAGGAGGAAAATAATGGTGCCTTGGCATTCCTTGACGTTTTAGTGGAAGGGGTTCGTCTTCTTTTGTGACCAGTGTGTTCCGAAATCCGACGTTCACTGGATTATACCTAAGTCGGGATTCTTTCGCCCCTAAATCTCGAAAGATTAATTTAATTAAATGCCTAACTTTCCGGGCACTAAAAATCTGTTCAGGCAATAAAATCCAAGGAGAACTTAAGAATATCAAAGACATCTTTTTGAATAATGGGTATCATGAGGATGTGATTTCTGACATTATTAGAATAACTGTGACAAAATTTGAGCGTGACAGACCATTTGGTCCGTCAAAATGTCCGGTTTATATTCGTTTACCAAACTATGGCTGATAAAATTAGCTCCTCGGTGGTACGTTTCTATCCCGCAGCAAAAGTAAGAATAATTTTTTTCCACCAAAACTGCTTTCCGCTCTGCTAATAAGGATGTACTTCCAATACTTCCAGTCAAAGTCAACTTGTTTATAAATATACATTTGCATTTAAAGCCATATATATATTGGTCGTACATTTCAGAGATTGGCTGACAGAGTGAGTCAGCACGTGCCCCGAGCAATACGTGAACGCAGTGACATAACAGCCGGGCACTCGCAGGGCACTGATTCTGCGATCTGCGAACACCTAATTAATATAAATTCTTGTCGATCCAAGTATAGTGATCTCAATTTTCTATTCTGCACAAGGCTAGGACGAAACAGCATTTAAACATCTTAGAAGCTGATTCTATTTTATTTTCTCGTCCTACCTTGTGCAGACAAATTAGGCCTAAGAACTCACTTATCTTATTGGGTGAGCGACTTGATGGGGGAATTCTTAGTTTTGTTTTCGCCCCCACCTCTTGTCAAACCGTTTTCTTAATCCTTCCATATCAATTCGTGTCAAAAATTTGTTTACAACTTGACTTTTAATCGATTCCGGGTGTATAACTTGAGAAGCACCGGACGAAAGGGCCCTTGTTTTACTAATAAACATTTTTTTTCCTTTCATTCCATCCATTGAAGTGGTGATCACTATGATAACCTTCAATATATATATATAAATTTGCCTGTACCAAAAATGTATTTATATATATATATATATATATATATATATATATATGCATACACACACACACACACATGTATATATATATAGTATTATAATGTATGCAGTAATAACCAACTCGAGTTTCACCATAAGGATCTTCAGGGTTAAATCCACTGAATTAATCAAGATATTGATTAATTACAGTTAATTGTGGGAGTTCATGTTGTAATTATGACCGTTTAAAACAGTTTCGCAGTTAATGAACGCTGTTGCGTCATTTTAAAAAGTTTAATGACAAACGCGATGTTGATGTGTTGTAAATGTTTTGGTAATATGGAATATTTAAAATATTTTTTTCAAAAAATCAAACTTAAACATTTTCAAAAATCCTCTTTAAAAGTTCTTTTTTCTTTTTTCTATTTTTTTTTCTTTTTTTCACAATTTCCATTTCCGTTTATGCATGCATTTAGCAAAAATTCTGATCTTTGTTCAAAAGTTATCAGGTGTGGTATAGCATGCTATTATTAATTTTTCCTCGGAACATAGGTGGCAGAATTTATCACCTGGGTTATAAGATCGGGATCTTTTAATAATTTCACATTTTATAATGGGGTCTGTACCGTATTTATTTTTGATGTCCCAGACATATTTGAAGAGAGAGGTGCTGTACCTATATTTTATATTATTAAAACTAGATGATTATAAAACCTATTTTTAAAATTGTTTTGTGTAGATTCAAAATAGATCATTCGTCTATTATCTCTGTCGAATACTGTAGCTTTATAGACCAAACATTTACTGCGACATTCATAGTTAAGGGGGAATAACTCTTTATTATTATTATTATTATTATTATTATTATTATTATTATATTTTTGCAATTGCATGGAGTATATTATCATTGTTTTCGTTTTTATTCAATTTTTTTTAAATATTTGTTTATATAACTATCAACGTTCGGCATGCAACTATACAATAATTTTATGGTATCTTTATTAAAAATCTTATGTAATTTGTTTTCGGGTGGAAAGTGTTTATTTAAAATTTTGAAACAGATACTTCCTAAATTAAGTTTCATATCTAGGTTGAACCTGGGTGTAAACCAAATCACATTTCATTTTTTTTTAATTATTATTATTCTCGTTTTAGCTGGGTGAGATGCTCTTTTCTATATATATATAAGGTTGGTTTTAAAACCACTAGATTTAAGGGCTGGTTCATATGTATTTTTTATTCTGTTAAAGATGGTTTTGTTTGATGAATTTTTAGATAATCTAGTTGATATACCGGTGGGTATTTGCTTAAATACTTGTTTTGGGTGGTTAGAACCTGATCCATATCCCCATGAAACCTAACCATACACTTTCTTACATTAATACAGGTTCACACACACACACACACACACACACACATATATATATATATATATGTGTGTGTGTGTGTTGAAAGGATAAATAAATAAAGGAAAGAACATGTTGAATGGATAAGAATGGTTTAATTAAATGCCAACATGTGTTTCGGCCGAGAGTTTGTCACGTGTTGTTTCATTAAACCATTTTTATCCATTCAACATTTTCTTTCCTGTATTTATTTATCTTTTCAACATATTGTCGGATTCATTTCCATTTGTCAACTTACACCCCCCCACACACATATATATATATATATATATATATATATATATATATATATAATATACTACTTTTGGCCACTACGTTACGATACCAATGATTATTTTCAGAGAGTACGTGTGTTTTGGTCTTTTCTTTTTAACATTTTTTCTCAGATATGAGCTTGAACATTGTTTAGAAATATATATATATATATATATATATATATATATATATATATTATGATAATGGTACACGGTAATAACCTACTCGAGTTTCACCATAAGGATCTTCAGGGTTAAATCCACTGGATAAATGAAGATATTGATTAATTGCAGTTGATTTCACGTGTGTATTTTCTGCGATTTTTATCGCAAAAAATACACACGTGAAATCAACCCTGAAGATCCTTATGGTGAAACTCGAGTAGGTTATTACCGTGTACCATTATCATAATACAATTACTCCGCCAACGTATTGTGCACTTTATATTTATTATATCGCTACCTTATCATTGTGAATCTTGCATCAACTAACCATTATGACCTGTTTCACCGGGAAGTCACCTTTTCCACAAATACCATATATATATATATATATATAATATATATATATATATATTATATATATATATGTATGTATATGTATGTATGAAGTAAGGGTAACTGAGACATGAAGCCAATTTATCGCCTCTGCGATTGGCAAACAAAGTCCTTGGATTGAAAATCGAGTAGGCGAGAAATTTTCATTTACCAGGCCCTATATTGAGTACTTTTTACTAATAAATATCACAAACGATATAATCAATATTAAAATATATATATATATATATATATATATATATATATAATAACTCTGTCGCCAGTGTAAAACGCGTAATATATCAGCATATACCTGTGTGTAGGCCTCAATTTAATAACCTGTTTATAAGCAAAAGAGATGTCGACCTACGAGTAATATCATTAAATGTCCTCGGAGCCCGCCATGGCTTGAACATTTCCATAAACTAATGAAACATTATTTTAATCATGGTACTCCGAATATATATATATATATATATATATATATATATATATATATATATATATATTTATTTATTTATTATATATTTATATATTCGGAGTATAAATATAGCCCTCAATATTATCAATATTACTATATATATGTATTCTAAAAAAATCAAAGTTCCATTCATTGTTCATTTCTATCTTGGTAAATACAGTTTCAATCTCGATACTTTTATGAAACACCTGTATATACATACATATATGCGCACACACATCCAGGGTGCTATCAGTAAAGTTTTGTCTAAATTACTCAAAAATGAAAATAAAATTGACATCTCACTTTATCAGATATATATATATATATATATATATATATATATATATATATATATATGGAGAAAATTTAGAAACAAACACGGGACATTATGATGGATGGAAATTTATAGTCGATGCTCGAACATTTCGGTTTACAATGGAAACCTTCTTCAGGACTGTGAAAATGAAATAAGTCCTTGTTTTTTTCTCATTTTCACAGTCCTGAAGAAGGTTTCCATTGTAAACCGAAATGTTCGAGCATCGACTATAAATTTCCATCCATCATAACGTCCCGTGTTTGTTTCTAAATTTTCTCCATATATATATATATATATATATATATATATATATATATATATATAATAAGTCATCCACAGACATGTGTTTCGTTTCACGACTCTTCAGTGTGGCTAGACCAACAACTGGCTAGGGTCGAACTCAGACCGGCTGTTTGCCTGTCTGCAATCTAATCCCCACGTCCACTGATAGCTGTAGTCGGACTGGTGTTTTTAAAATATTAAATACATAGGTTTGTTTATGTATTTTACGGTCACCGAGAGATTGAGTTCCCGGGGAAACGATCATTGCTTATATGCTAGAAGTGAATTTAAATTACCAATTAGAGAGCTCATACCAAATTTATGGGAGCATATATTAATAAGTCATCCACAGACACGTGTTTTGGCGTGTTTATAAAAATATTGAGTCAAGAATGAGTTTATTTCTTAACTTTGTCGGTATTAAATGACCCACCGATGTTGATATGCTGTAAAACAACGTAAACAAATCATATGACAGCCAACACTGGTTTATCCTGCTTGGTGGCATGCTGCTGAATATATATATATATATATATATATAATATATAATATATATATATATATATATATATAACAACCCCTCTTCACGGGCAGGATGTGACACAGGATCAATTTTTTAAACGGAGTTTAACAGATTTTAATTCAGTTTTCCTTCTTCTAGACTAGTTACAAACAAATTTTAAAGAGCCCAGTCTGTCCTACTATTTACCCATAGCTGGAGGGAGAATAGTTGAATTATTGCATTTCCCAAGGGTATTAGGACTATGTGAAATGCAAACAGCCCCGTCTAGGAATTGAAATTGGGTCACCGAGTCCATTTCCTACGACGTTAACAATCAGACCAGAGCTCAATTGATTTCCGTCGATTGCAATTCGACGAACAGGATGTTTACCAATGCTTAGAATGAACTCTTGGAGAGATATTGGCACAGTCACAGTCGGAATTCATGATGCACACTATGGGAGTGTTGGTCAGTATCGAAACCGCTGTTGTCGATTAAAAGGATTGGGAAATTAACAATATGGGAAAGGCTTGTTGTTTCAAATTAGCCTTTCCTAAGCAGGAAGAAAGGGAAAGAAGTAAGAAGTAAACAAGTCTCCTGCGAAGAAGAAGAAGAAGAAGAAGAAGAAGAAGAAGAAGAAGAAGAAGAAGAAGAATGGAGGAGAATGGTGAAGAGAGGAACAAAAAGACAAACAAAGTGTAAGAGACAGATGAAGAGAGAGAGAGATGTGTAGATCAATAGTGAAGGGGAGAGAGAGATGGACAAAGAGATACAGACAGATGGAAAAAGAGGGAAAAGGATAGATACGGAGAGAGAGGGGGTAGAGAGAGAGAGGGGGAGTAGAGAGAAAGATATAAAGAGAAAAGAAATGGGAAGAGACTGCCAGAAAGACAGTCATACAAAGAGAAAGGCAAAAATCGAGAGAAAAAAGTTAGAAAGGCAAACCGAGAGAGAGAGAGAGAGAAGAGAGAGTATAGAAAGAGCAACGGACAGATAAACGACAGACAAACAGATAAAGTTACATACACAGAGGCACCCACTTTTCATATATATATATATATATATATATATTTATATATTATCTTATTATAATGGAGATTGTGTGCTATTCTGTCTGTAACCGAAACTATATAACTACACAAATCACAATTCCATAGTTATTTTACGTAAATTTTCCATGAATTAATTTCTTTTTAAAAACTCAGTTTGTTAATAAAATTGTTTTACATTATCAATACGGTTGACCATATCTACAAACTAATAACATGCAGTTGTATTTAAATATACAACAAAATAGCGGTTTACAGTGTGAACGGGAAGGCTAATTTGCATATTGATTTTAAACATTTGATTTTAATAAATATGTGCTTAGTATTATTGATTTCTAATTGTTTGGTTTTATCGTAATGAATATGAGCAAAGATCTCTTCAAGTAAATCTTAAAAGAAATTTATTAACGAGAAGAATTAACTGTAATTTTATTCTTTACTTCCTATTATAACTAAATAGTCAAAATACGAAAATTTAGCAATAAAAGGCTGGAGTGATTGAAGAGTAAGTTTCAGTTGTTCTGTTTTTTTATAAAGCCCCCTCTGTTTCAAATAGTTTCATCTGCATTCTTATTTAGTTTCATTAGTCTTTTTAATTTAATATAATATTTTATTGCATGAAAACTTAAATACGTGCACCGGAGGGTGCATATATTAGCTAGTATATATAATATATATTATATATTATATATATATATATATAATATGATTGGAAGGAAAGTCTTGTCCGATACAAAATAGTATAATATATATATATAAATTAAACATTCAAACATTTAAACAAAATATTTAATAAAACATTGAAACATTTTAGAGACACTGATAAATGATTTTTTGTTTATATATTTCTCAATTTACATGTTGTTTTTATTGGTTAAATAAATGTTACTTTGTATCACACAAGACTTTTCGTTCTAATCTATATATATATAATATATATATATAATATATATATATATATATAGAGAGAGAGAGAGAGAGAGAGAGAGAGAGAGAGAGAGAGAGAGAGACTTGAAAGTAAAGGAAAATAGATCCGGAGACCTGGGTAACAAGACCTGGAGATCAACGACAACCACCCTCCTGATCTACCTTTGTCTGTAATATTCTGCAGGTCATGGGGTGGATGATAATTCCCTAGTTTCAGTTTCATGCTGTCTGGTCCGCTGATTTCGGGCTATTGTTTAAAAGGATGAAAATAAAACCCGGAAATGCCAGACACATTAGCATTATTGCACACCCCGTGCCCCCCCCCCACGCCCCCGGTGATTTAGTGGCGTCTTCATCAGTACTTATTCGTCTGAGATTCAAACAAAGAATCTTTTCCATTTCGGGTCGTTGCTTTTCTTTCTTGTCAAATATTTTCATTATGGCGCCATCTTTTCGATATGGAAATTCGAACAGGAAAAATACAAATTTATTCTTAGGATTTTTTTTTTTTTTTTTTTTGTCAATTTCCTTTTCAGTGTTCTTCATATCCGAATTTTCTGTCATCAACTCATTCACGTTCCTGTTAACATCTCTCTCTCTCTCTCTCTCTCTCTCTCTCTCTCTCTCTCTCTCTCTCTCTCCTCTCCTCTCTTCTCTCATACTCATTTCCTCTCTTACTTTCATTCTCTCTCCCCCCTCTCTTCCTCTCTTACTTTCATTCTCTCTCTCTCTCTCTCTCTCTCTCTCTCTCCTCTCTTCTTCATACTCATTTCCCCCCCCTCTCTCTCTCTCTCTCTCTCTCTCTCTCTCTTCTCTCTCTCTCTCGAAGTTGAAGTGCGTGGTATGATGGTTGAGTCGTAGGAAATGGACTCGTCGCCCCGAGTTCAAGTCCTGGATCAAGCTACAGTTCACATAGCGCTAATACTCTTAGGAAATGTATGGATCCATCTACTCTCCCTCAAGCTATGGGTAAATAGTAGGGAGACTGGGCTCCTTGACTTTGGTTAGGCAACCAGTCTAAGAGAAGCAAAACTCTGAATTTAAACCTGTTAAATCCGCTTGGGGTGGTCACTACTAGAATAGACTCTTTCCTAATTAGTGATCTATTTCACTATTTTTTTTATTTAATATATATATATATATATATATATATATATATATATATATCCCATCTCTGCGTTGTGTCTGTATTGTGCATGCGTTCCTTTTTTGTATGAACCAAAATCGCCAAAATCTTCCCCCAGTCCACTAATGAATGACTATCTATCCCTTCCATCCTACTCACCTCATCTTTTAATTTTACCCCCCTCTATTTCAATGGATCAAATTTCTTTCCAAGCCAACCAAAGAATGTTGACCTAATTTCTCCCCTATCAGTCTTCTCCTCCTTTGCACTCAACCACCTTACTCACCATATCTCTTCCAACTCAATCCACACATTTGATCTTATCTCCCTCTCCATCCACCAAAGATTTCCTTCTGACCAATCAAATACTCACAAACGCTGTCCCATCCACCTGACTTCTTCCCCAACTTTCTTTTTCTATAAAACAAATGTATGATGCATTAATGATCAAATAAACGACTGATGAAGCCGAGCTCAAAACACGGCGAAATATATCTCCTACATATACTTGTTTGAGTTTTGTTCCTTTGTACACATTTTCCCCTCTATTCTTTACTACACACACACACACACACACACACACATATATATATATATATATATATATATATATATTATATATATATATATATATATATATATATATATATATATATATTATGCAACCGTTGCATAATGTACCGTTCATAGCAAAAGACACATACATATAATTGTCTACAATCAACCAACATCTTGATTTACACAGTGGATTTAACCCTGAAGATCCTCACCATGGTGAAACTCGAGTGGGTTATTACTTGGACCTATATTAAAATAAATTTGCTCTACTAACGTATTGAGCACTTTTTTATTTGTTATATCACTGCCTTACCTTTATGAACTTCACATCAACCACCGTGACAATATTCACCGGTAAGTTATCTTTTCCATAATATATATATATATATATATATATAGTTTTCATATAGATATCATCCAAAGTATGTCAGACAGTTGCTTTGGGATTTTTTTTTACTCCAGGGAGATTGATGGTGTAAAGTGAAAAGACTCAAATGGAAATATTTCTCTTGGGAAATAACTAAGAAGATATTATCGACCAAAGGTGCGAAAAAAATTATTTGCCACCAAAAGAAAATATTAATATCTAAAAAATTGTTCCGTCTACACCTTTCTTAAAAGGCTCTTCAGGTTTCTTTATATATATATATATATATATATATATATATATATTATATATATATAGATGAGAGGTATCCAAAACTTGGTAGTGAGGGATGATTCTATATGTGATTTCTAAGACACACTGTATTCTTATTGTATGATCCAGTATGTATAAATACAGTGAATCTTTAAATCACTACCGAGAGCTCAATGTATAATAATCTTTTTAGATTATATACAGAGCAATATTTATCTTTAACTCAAAGTGTATCCTTTTTTCTCATTTGACTTCCTGTCACCATGGTGACAGTCTTACAATGTAAAAAAAAAAAATTATTTTTTTAAATTTTTTTTTTTTTTTTTTTTTGAGAAGTAAAATTTTTCAGTTGTGCAATTCAAATAACCTGATCTTCCATCTGATGAGACTGGATTCTGGGGAGCTATATTAAATCAACTTAGATTTATATAGGCCCCAATTTTTGCTCGAAATAAATTTATTATGGAATTACGGTGTTGAGTTTTTCCTTCCTTTCTAAGATATATATATATATATATATATATATATATATATATATATATATATATATATATATAAACACGGTATGTTTGGAATGGCTTTTTTTGCCGACAATTTTTGGGAGAATATGTGCTTAATTGGAGTCGTACCTAATTTTGAAAATTAATTAATTAATAATGAATTAGGCGGGAATGCCTATTTAAATGTATGGCTAAACAAATCGAGAAAAATCAATCTCTGTATGTACATTTCGGCCTATTAGGCCTCATCAGCAGAGCTATAGATAGGAAGGCTGCCCTGTGCGTGATTTGAAACCGGACTGCCAAGCTGACAGGCCGATACCACAACCCCTACACCAAACGGACTTCCTAGATTTTACGATTTGTTTAGAGTAGGTTAATATTCCTCTTCAGTGACTTTTATTACACGACGATATGATAAGTTGTAAACACGGTATTCGTGTAATAAAAGTCACTGAATAAAATCTTTTGAACAATACATCTAAAAACTCCCCGTATTCAATTGGAAGGTTAGCATGAAATATCAAACAATAAAAACAAATATACGGAGCTTTTTTCATTGGAAAAGTCGTTTACACTTTAAAACAATGCTTATGTTTAATAATTTGCATAAATTTAAATGTGTTAACGCAGCTCTTAATCTAATTTCAATAAGATGTTCAGTTGGTTGGTTGTTTGGTTGGTTGGTTTTGTTTAATGGCATATCAACCCTTGTGGGCCATCCAATGCCAAAGTCTGTCTTTCTGTATGTATTATTTGTAAGCGAACAATTTGTTGGTAAATATTTTGTTTTTTGATTTTATAAACTGGTAGAAATAATTTTCATTAACTCAATATGTATTAATGTATTGGTAGAAATAATTAAAGAAAGAAAACAGAGAAAAAAAAATCCAAAATGAAAGAGCAAAACACAAAGAAATAAACGAACGAACGAAAGAAAGAAAGAAAGAAACGAAAGAAACGAACGAAAGAAAGAAAGAAAGAAAGAAACGAAAGAAACGAAAGAACGAACGAAAGAAAGAAAGAAAGAAAGAAAGAAAGAAACGAAAGAAACGAAGAAACGAACGAAAGAAAGAAGAAGAAAGAAACGAAAGAAACGAAAGAAACGAAAGAACGAAAAGAAAGAAAGAAAGAAAGAAAGAAAGAAAACAGAAAGAAAGAAACGAAGAAAGAAAGAAAGAAAGAAAGAAAGAAGAAAGATCCAAAATGACAGAACGCAACAAAAAGAAATAATTATGATTTGAAGTATTGTCTAAATAACCCAACAAGGGTTGACATGCCGTAAATTCCAACCAACCAACCAAATCTAATCTAAAGTTTTTTGCTTGTTCAGCATTATTGCAATTCATTTTGAAAATCACAGATAAAACATAAAAAGTTGAAAAAAAGAAAAACCCAATTACGGATAAAAATCTTTTGAATAATATATCTAAAAAACCCAAATCGTATTCAATTGGGAATTTAGGGTGAAATATCACGTGTGAATCTAAACTGTAAAATAAACATATGTGTTTTATTTTCTATTAATAAACCTGAAATGACACCTGAACAGCTGCACATGAATTTGTAATCTTCAGCAATTTTGCCAAAATTGAAACGATTACGCATTTTATTTTCCGTTATTTAAAAAATAATCTGTAATGATAACCAAAAAATCAGCTGCTATCAAAGATTCTTTTGAAAATGAAAACAGAAATTTTAAAGAAAAGTCGCAAATTTCAACACCTTTAAATCCTTTTATAAAGACATTGTTCTTCCCCTGTAAATACGAAGTGTAAGTGCCAGCTTTGAGGTTATAGTCTAGGGTTAGATTAAAGGTTCAAATAAACTGTTAAACTAATTTTTTCCATCTCTTGAGAGTTTTTCACACCAGCGTTGACTGATGGTCTTTCA
This sequence comes from Doryteuthis pealeii, assembly GCA_023376005.1. NCBI lineage: Eukaryota > Metazoa > Mollusca > Cephalopoda > Myopsida > Loliginidae > Doryteuthis > Doryteuthis pealeii. The sequence continues at coordinate 97,363,669 of CM042153.1, read as the reverse complement.
CTGGAGTCTGAGTGACAAAAGTCTCATCAGGTCTCCAGGATTCTTCTGGGTATTATAGCCAATCTTAAGGCTTTTGTTTTGATAGTTTCGATTTTTCCTCTGATTTCCAATTCCTCTAGTTTGTTTTCTAAACTCTTGGGACCGTTCCAGGAGCACCGACTACAATTGGTTTCACTTTCACCCTCATATTCCACAGTTCTTTGGCAAGGTCCAAGTATGTGTCTAACTTTTCGCTTTCTTTCATTTTTCCCTCTGTGATCCACTGGGATGGCCAAATACACGAGATGACAAGTTCCTTTTTCCTTGTTAATTAACACAATGTCTGGTCTCCTGGGCGGGATTAGGTGATCCGTCTATATTATTATTATTATTATTATTATTATTATTATTATTATTATTATTATTATTCCATGAGACTTTTTCACACCTGACATAGCTGGTAGTTCACAGGAGGCTGAGTGACAACAAATCTCCTCAGGTCTCCAGGACTCTTCTGAGTATTTTAGCCGGTCTTAACAATGCTGTTATTTGGATTTTCCCGATTGTTCTTTTAATTTCAAATTCATATTATTATTATTATTATTATTATTATTATTATTATTATTATTATTATTATTATTACATTGTAGGGAGACAAGGAATAACTGCCTTCCCTTGGAGTAAGGTCTGTTGTGTTACATCACGTGTCTATCCCATAATTCAAATCAGACTTATTTTTCGTTACCGTCCCAGAAGGGTTAATACCTCTGTTTTGTATATCCGTTCATTGAACAGAAGAGAGACTTTATTTCCAAATCTCATTGATAGTCTTTCACCGAAGCCTTGAAATGTAAAACCACGTGACTAACTGACTTAAGACAAGTAAAACGCTTCACCATTTTTGTTCCCCAAACAATGTGCATCTTATTATTATAATGGAGATTATGTGTTTGTCTGTAACCAAAACTATATTACTACTCAGGTCACAATTCCCTTTGTTATTTACGTCACATTTTCCTAGATTTTATTTTTATCTAAACCTCAATTATTAATAAAATTATTTTACATTATTAATACTGTTGGCCTTATCTACATTCTAATAACATGCAATTGTATTTATATATACAACAAAATATCGGTTTACAGTGTGAATGGAAAAGTTAATTTACATATTGATATTATAAATTTGATTTTAATAAATATGTGCTTCGTATTATTGATTTCTAATTGTTTGGTTTTATCTTAATGAATATGATCAAAAATCTCGGGGATAAATCTTAAAAGAAATCCATTAACAAGAAGAAATAACTATAATTTTATTCTTTACTTACTATTTTAAGTAAATAGTTAAATTTAAAACATTTCGCAATGAAATAAGGAATGGTGGAAGAGTAAGTTTTATTTGTTCTATTTTTCAATTATACCCCCCCCCTCTTTTTAAAATCTTTTTATCTGCCTTCTTATTTAGTTTCGTTAGCCTTTCTAATTTAATAAGATATTTTATTACATTAAAACTTAAATACTTGCACACGGAGGGTGCATAAATTTCCTAGTTGTTATAATATTCCTGTAATACTCTATGTGTTTTTGATAGCATGATTTACTTTAATGCCATTTCAACCTGTCTAGGGTTATTTTATGCCTAGAGGTTAGGAAATTCCGTCCATTGTATGTTCATATTTACATTCGTTGTGTGGTTATTTCTTATGAGGTTTGTCGGGTGCATACGGTTATTTGATATCAACTATTCCTATCTAGCAGATCTATTTGATCCATAGATGAGATCCAAATAGGTAATACCGCTCCGGATGAGAGTGGACCTGGGAATAATAGCAATAGAATAGATAATCCACACTCCTCATATCTCCAGAACTGAAGTCTTGCCAGCAGATTCAGTTTAGCGTCATATTGGTCACCTCTTTATCGCGGGGTCTTACCCCCCTCTACATGGTGGGATACAGATAGCGTATTCTAAGCCCCGTCGACATGGCCGTTTGTTTATATTTTTATGTGTATGCATTAAATGCCTTATATATCTATATAGGTTTATCTTGTCTTTCTTTCCGTTTATTCAGTGTTAGTGTATCAATGGGTTTGTTGGTTTTGGTTGGATTTTACGGCATGTTAACTCTTGTTGGGTTATTTTATGCTGAGGACGTTTTGTTTTATTCATTCTTGATGGGTATTCAAATAATTTCGAACTCAATTTTTTAAACACATTTATTAAACTCATTCTTTCTATCTAACTCATAGATGGGACTCTAACAGGGACTACCACTCTGGGTCAGGAGGACCTGGAGTAATGGCGATGAAGGGGTACTCCATACTCGCCAGAGCTCTAAAATTGGAACTTCACCACTAGACGTAATTTAACGTCATAACCAGGACACTAAAACCCTCAACCACCGCCTTTAAGCACATACAAACTAAAAGGGGTTGGGGCTTTGCCATAAGCGCAATAGGACTGAGACAATCATATAGGTGCTAAGGCTTGATGTGATCAACCGATTGACTGGAATGGGCTTCTACGAAGACTTGCCTAAGTAAGGGCAAAAGTGGAGCGTTACATGTGATTGACTGCTCAGCCACCAGGATTCTGTACTTAAGCATCACGGGTCACCACCCATGGCCAACAGGTGGCACTATTAGAGCGACTATTACCTCTCTGCAGAGGTGCAATCAGCGTATTCTACAGCCCCAGTCGACAGGGCGGTGTATCAATGGATACACTAATGATAATGTTGGAATTTTGTGAGTGGGACCACGACACTAAATATCCTCTCGAGCATCAAATACCGGTAACGTCTCCGATAAGTAGTCACATTCTGATAACCTTTTTCATCCTTTTATTGAAAGATGAGACTAGAATATAGGAGGAGGTGCTGGTGATGTTAGTGTTATCATCATAGGAGACAGATAAAGCAGGGGTACTTTATGTATCCATTTTGCTGACACAGGAGAAAATTCACTTCAGATTCAGATAGATTAACTATTGGTGATCGTGGTATGATATCTCCGGTAGGACCAGGTCAATTGTTTTTGTTCCTCAAACATCTTACTTGAGTAACCTATTGGGGTGTCCTGAGTATAACGTTAAAACTGCATCTAATTGTGAAGTTTCAAATTCGGAACTCTGGGGAGTGTGGAGTACCCCTTCATCGCCATTACTCCCAGGTTCACCCTGACTCGAGTGGTAGTACTTGTTAGGGTTCCATCTATGAATTAAACAGAAAAAAATGTTTCTAAAAAATAATTGTTAATTGTTTTTGAATACCCATCAAGAATGAATAAAACAAAATGTCTTCGGCATAAAATAAACCAACAAGGGTTGACATGCCGAAAAATCCAACCAACCTATTGGAATTGATCCATATGTGTTGCTATTGTGTAGAAGCACACACTTTAAGCTTCACTTAAAACTATTTTTGAACAAGAACAATTCCCTTTGGACATATTTTGATAAACTCATTTTAATCAGCAAGCTTTATTGTTTTTTTGGGGTTTTTTTTTCTTGCCTTTCGGACCACAACGGCAATGTGGAGAGGGGAGACTTGCTGCTTAGAACACTACTCCATCGTCTCTAGTAGACGGAAGTATGCCAACTAATCCGCATGCATTGTTCAAAAAAAATAATTTTCCCCAAAGTCGATCAGTAAATCTATTTTTCTTTTTGCGATAACGTGATTTTGGTTCTGCTAATTTTCGGACATCATTCTGCTGATTTCTTCCAGACATTTAATTCCCTTATGAGACCACGGAGCTCTTGCTAACTAAAAATTGATGTGGACTCTTCAAAATTAGCCTCACTTTTCTACTGAATACTATTGTTGGGATTTGAGATAAATATCGGTTGTTCACATTACTTTCTCGACGTTATGAAGATAAAAGAATAATTACTGACGAAAGTGAAAACAGGTAGACGTTAATGAGTCTCTCAGGCTGTTGAGTGGATGCTCTCGATTCTCCTCACTTCCAGTTCACCCAGACTCTTTTCCAAACCCTTGGGGACCGTTCCACAGGCACCATTTACAATTAGTACGACTTTTACCTTCATATTCCACACTTTTCTTTTTCAGTTCCAAGTATTTGTCTATGTTTTTGTTTTCTTTCATTTTTACTGACGTGACACGCCGGTTGATCTTGATTGCTATAAATTATGTTCGGCTAATTTTCTAGATAGAAGAACAATTCCCACATTTAGTAATAACAGGTAGACTTTATTGCCTGACTAAAATCTAATAGAAGAAATACAAAACAGGATAGATAGAAAGAATAAGTGATACATAGTGTATAAGTAAGAAATGTCATATAGACAAATAGCTTTTTTTGTATGAAAAGTCTTGAGGCTGAGAATAAAGATACAATCTACGGGTTTGTAATGGATATAGTGTAGAATGCACAGAATACCGAAAGCAGAAAAACCCTCCTGTCATGTAGACCAAAGACACAACTGATGCGTGTTAACTGTGCGAAGCTAGAGCGAGAAAGCTCTCGTGTATCAAGAACACGGAATGCCTGTTAGAGGCCAAGTCTTCCTGTCCTGTGGACAGGAGACATAACTGATTTTTACTTCTGACGACTAGGGGTCTAAAAGAATTTGACATTCGTTGTTCCACCCTTTCATACTACTGGTGGCAACGACACCTAGTGCCTAACGGAAGAACCGTGATAAGAAAGGGAAACAAAGTTAAAAACTTTTAACTATAAAGTTGATTTCAGAACTTTTAATAAAAGTTTTTAAAGTACCTTCGGAATTTTATTTTTAGAAAATAAAATAAACTGTGATGCTGTACGTCCAGCCCGAGGGAAAACAAAACAACACAACAACAACAAAAAACAAGAAAACAAAATGCAGAACTCCAGCAAATTTACTGCATGGCTTAAGGGGAAATTTGGCGATTGATTTTCGCTAAGTCACCAATTAAAGATCAAAATTTTACAGAGTTTGCCAAATTTGTGGCAGCATTCGTCATAAAACTGCTGTATGAGAGATTTTCAGTCTTTTAACTTCTTCAGAGGAGTAAGGGCACCACTTATCAACGACTTTTCACATACATCTTACCGACTCCATACGCAAATCGGTAGCGCCTAGAATTCGACTTGTCTCGGCTAATTAAAATCTAACATACATGTTTACCGACCGCTCTGCACGATCAGGATGTGGCACAAGGTCAATTTCTTAAGCGCAGTTTGATAGGTTTTGAATTCAGAGTTGTCCTGCTCCTAGCCTGGTTACCTAGCCAAATTTAAAGAACTCAGTCTGTCCTACTATTTACTCAGAGTTGGAGAGAAATTAGATGAATGCCTAACTTTCTCAAGGTTATTAGCGCTGTGAAATCCAAACAGCCTCCACCAGGATTTGAACTCGGGTCGATGAGTCCATTTACTACAACTCTAACCATTACACCACGCGCCTCCAACTAATCTAAATTAAAAACTTCTAGTAAGTTAGTCACGTGACTTTAACTTGACCAATGAATGCCAAACTTTCAACTGACCTTAAACTATCAATCACATTGAATTGACATAAACGGCTAAAATCTTCTTTTTAAATTATCTACACTACCTGTCAAATAAAAGATACAGCTAACCTGATATTTAACAGATTATCTTTATAAAATCACAAATGAATATCTTTTTTTTTTAACCAGACTATGATTTTTGACGCAATCAGCTCAGTCGGTAGAGCGTTCGGCTAGAAACCACAAGGTTCCTAGTTCGATACCGGTCCTCGCCAACTCGCGAATGAGTAGCACAGGGATCTGTGCGGTAAAGTAAGGAGCTGATGGTAGGTGTGGCGCTCCACCTCAGATGCTAAAAAAACAATCTCCTTGGTCTAGCGCTATTGAAAAGGGGATAGACTCCCTCGCTGACTGTCTAATACCGACTTTTACTTATATATCAATACTCTTGTTCCTTGATCTTCCGACCGTTATCATCTTGCAACATCCTCTGGGTAAAAAGAAGGCCGTCCAAATTGTCCAAAATGAAATGCAAAAATGTAAATCCTGATTATCTGGTGTCGCCTATCTGCCGAATTCTTATTTCTTGTATCTTGTCACCTCAAGTAAGTAATTGGTCATTCCGTTTTTGTGAGAAAGAAAGAAAGGGAAGAAAAAGAAATGCTACACAAAAAATATATTATGAATGAAAGAAAGACAGCAGGGTAAAAATAGAGAGAAGGATGAGCGCGCGGAAGCAATAATGCTAATATGTTTCAATCGAACATAATCAAAAGGAAAATGTTAAGAGAAGTAAAGAAAGAAAAAAAAAGAATGTGAGAGAGTTAAATCAAGATTATTATACTTTTACATATTAAACTATTTAGCAATAGCTCTTAAGTAAACATATCAAGCGTTGTAATAATTAAGTTATCATACAGTGGTATACTACAGGTCCTGCTAGTATCCATTAATTACTAATTTCATGAAGTTTTCTTCACATAGATCACCCAGACCGCGATGCTACTTTTGATGTGCGCATAACTTTATTCATTCCACATAACATTAGAGAAAATTCAAAGAACTTTATCGTTAAAATTTCTGAAATAAAGTTTTTTTAAATACTGTATGTCGTCTTAAACAATTTTGTAAATATTTCTACAAATAATGAGTATCGAATAAAAAATAATCTTTTCGTATTTTACAAATGAATTTGCCAACGGCAGTAGTTGAAGTTGGGAGGACAAAGAGAAAAAATCGAAGCCAAATGACAAGTGCGAGACAGAAAACAAAAGATTGAAGACTCTCCTGTCCAGTACAATTGGAAAATGAAGACGAAAAAGGCAACCATCGTTGATATGACAATGACGACAAACGGTAATGCTGGAGGCGTCTGGTATAATGATTACCGTCTTAAGAAACAGACACGGCGGCACGAGTTCAAATCATGGCTTTTTGCATTTCGCATACTGATAATACCCTATTCTCCCTCCAACCATGTGTAAAAAGTAGGGCAGACTGGACTCTTTAACCTTGGTATGGCAACCGGTCTAGGAGAAAAAAATCTTAATTCAAACCAAAGAGGCTCTTTCCTGTTAGTCAAAAAACTACTCTGAGAGCTCCTCCTCCCCCTCCTCTCTACTCCTCCTCCTCCTCCTCTCCTCCTCCTCCTCCCCCTCCTCTCTACTACTCCTCCTCCCCCTCCTCTCTATTCCTATGATTTAATATTTGGTAGGAGGTTGGGATTTGCCGGCTAGATACCATATTTATTGACTTATAATGTTTTTAGTTTTTATTGCATCAGCAAATGTGACAGCTGGTTTATATTTGTCGATGTATTCGAATAAAGTAATCCAATCGTATCCTCCCCATATCTATATTAGACATTCGCTTTTCCCCTCTCTGGTGATGTTTGCTATTGTAAACAATTTCTCTGCTCGTTTCACGTATTTCCCAAAGCAGTCGGTAGATTTTTGTGTTCGATACCGGACCTCGCCAACTCAGCGCATGAGTAGCAGAGATTGGGTTATCTGATCTGAGCGGTAAAGTGGGGAGCTGATGGTAGGTGTAGCGCTCCACCTCATCAAACACAATATCCTGGCCTAGGACGAGTGAAAAGAGGATAGACTCCCTCGCTGTACGGCTGATATTGACAATAGGACACTCCACCAACTTTACTTAAAGGAAACCTTCCTCGATATAATAATGTCGACAGTGATGGTTTTTTTTTTTTGGGGGGGGGGCAAATTTTTCTGCTGGTTTAAATTTGCCGATGTGAACGAATAGTCATAAAATCGTATCCTCCCCATTAGACTTTATTTGGTAGACTGAGAATTTAGGGGCGTACATTTTTAACATAGTCTACTGGACAGATATTAGTAGAATATGAAATGAAGTCCAATGTGTATATTTTTAATATCTGAACTGGGAATAATAATTTTAATAAAAAAATTAAACTCTAAAGAAAACATAACTTAATATGTTAATTCTTTTATATTTTTCTTAAAAAAATAAAGGAAAACATTAATTTATTTTGCATAGATTTAAAGTTATTGCGTAGTGATTCAGTTATACACATTTTGACCTCAGAACTGCAAAAGTGAACTGTTTTAATTTTTTTTACATTTTTACTATGAAATAGAAATATCGTTAAATACTCAGCAAAATTACCAGCGAATTTTACTTTTCAGTTTATTTCAGTATAGGTTAGGTTTGTTTTGTTTACGGTATATCAACCTCAATGGGTCATTTAATGCCGACAAAGTTTTGAAATAAATTCATTCTTAATGGATACTCAATTTTTAATAAACACATTTTTCTATTTAACCCATAGATGGGACCCTAACAGGTACTACCACTCCGGGTCAGAGTGACCTGAGGAGCAATGGTGATGAAGGGGTGTTCCACATTCCCCAAACCTCCAAAACTGGAACCTCACCATCAGATAGAGTTTAACGTCATTCCAGGACATGAAGACCTCAGCCACCGCTTTTCTAGCACCCATATATATAAAAGGGGTTGGGACATGCCAAAAGGGCAATAGGTTGGGAAAATCATATAGGTGCTAGGGCTTGACATGACCAACCGATTAATCGGAGGGGGCCACTCCGACCGCCCGTCTAGCCTAAGTAAGGGTCTAAGTGGATTATTGTGTCATGGACTGCTCATCCAGCTGGATTCCGTCTTAAGCATCACGGGTCGCACCCACGGTCGCCAACAGGTGCAGTCGGTGTATTCTGACGCCCCAGTCGACGGGGCGGATTTCAGTATTGGTATAAGTATGTTATATACCCACCTATGAAAATTAGTGGAATGTCCCAATCCTCATAAATACGGGAGTATTATGCTGGCTGAGTAGTCTTATACCACTAGCAGTAGTTTACTCTTCTTCACGCCATTAGCGAGTATTGTATTTTGTTAATATTATAAAGATTCCATTGCATTTCCAGCCTCCGTTTGGTTATTTCTCAATTAGTAACCTTTATTAGGTTACAGCAGTTTATGATCTCAATTCCATTCAAATAACAATGCTGATGTCAAAAAAGTTGTATTCATACCTTTCCCAAGAGTATCATCCACTCATAAACCGGGAATTAGGAGGCATTTGCAATAGTTTAAATTTACCAAGACTTTTACACGTTAGTGTATAGAGTCAAGACAAATCTTCAATACATAAGTTCTCTTGAATCTATAAACGTTTCTCATGTTGTTTTTTGCCCGTATAAATTATTGTGACTTCATGAAATATACTGATATACAATACTACTGGCGTTGTCGTGATATGATTTGTTTTTGGTTTTTGGTTTTTGGTTTTTGGTTTTTTAATTTATGCAACGTAACCAGCAAGTTGAATAATAACACTCGTCTAACGCGCGAGAAAGATGTGATACAGTGTCAATTTTTTAAGCGGGGTTAAACAGAGTTTTTCCTTCTTACTAAACCGGTTGCCACATCAAAGCTGGAGAGTTTTGTCTGTCCTTCTATTTACCCATAGCTGGAGGGAGAATAGCTGGATTCATACCTTTCCCAAGAGTATCATTCTCTCACAAGCCGGAATTATTAGGAATTTGCAATATGTTTAAGTGACCAAGGACTTTTACACGTTAGTGTATAGAGTCACTGTGTAGAGGACTGTTGATTTTTTAAGACACCCTGGCGCAACACCATGAAGCTAGGAGGTCCAGAAGAAATCAGCGGCAACAAAGCACCGGCACATCAACATCTTCAGGGACAGCCTTCAAATGCGACATCTGTGGTCGAGAATGTTTTTCAAGCATCGGACTTCACAGTCACAAGAGGCGCTGTAACTTCAGGGGCACAAAAACTATATTATAGTCTTTCGAGACTGAAATGCCAATAAAAAAATAGAGTCAAGACAAATTCTTCCAGAAACTTGATCTTGGGTCGTCGATTCCATTTCTTACGACGATAACCGTTACGCACCTCGTGTATAAAAGTAAAAGATGTTTGACGCGTTTTGTTTTGTTTTGTTGGGTTTTTTTGGGTTTTTCTTTTTGTTTGTTTTTGTTAATATAACCATCAGATAGAAGTTTTGTGGAAGTAATCAAGAAAATTGTTATAGCTCTCTCCCCCCCCAAAAAAAAAAGAAAATCTGTATCAATTTTCGATTGGATCTTATATTTTCTTTCGCCATTCCCACAATGCATCTTATTTCCAGTTTGCTGTAATATCTCTCTATAAAAGAAATCGTTTATCAGCACCACTTCTCTCACCACGAGATTAACGGCATTCCATTTTTTCTTTTTCCAATCAAATTACTATATATATATATATATATATATATATATATATATATATAGAGAGAGAGAGAGAGAGAGAGAGAGAGAGAGAGAGAGATTTTGTATTGGGGAAAAGAAAATAAAGTGCTCGATTACAGTGGTAAATTTATTTGTTAAGAAATACTATACGATTAAAAAGTGTTTGCTACCATTAGTTTTAAAGCAGCGTATTAGCCGCTTATCATCATGACAAAGTGTCTTGAAAGTGAATATATATATATATATATATATAGAGAGAGAGAGAGAGAGAGAGAGAGAGAGAGAGAGGGAGAGAGAGAGGGAGAGAGAAAGAGAGAGAGAGAGAAAGAGAGAGAGAGAACTCACGTGGTGTAATGGTTAGCAAGCTAGATTTGCAGACCATTGTTAGTGAGTTCGATTCGCACTGGGTGCCCCATACTTCTGGCCTTGTGCCACATCTAAGCTAAGCTTAGTAAATAACTATATATATATATATATATATATATATATATATAATTTGTGTGTGTGTGTGTGTGTGTGTGTGTGTAAGATGATACAATTTCTTCATTCAGTCATATTTGATTAAACAAGATAAACATTTTTCGTCTTCATATTCTGGTTTTAATCCTTTCAACCTGAATGGATAATAAAATATCCAACCAGAATTGACTAATAAATTTGCCATAACTAATTTATTCCCAAGTACTTTCGTCGGTGGATGTATATACTGCAAAAACAATACAACTTTTTAAGCGAATATGTATATAATAGATGCCAGTACTGTTTAACCAAATATGTCTGAATGTGTATATATACTTGCTAACACACTCGTCTACCCGGATTTTAATAGCATGTCAAACCCTCAAAAACACTTCAATTTCTATAGTTCTTCTATAATGCTCCCTTTCAAAAAATCTATAAACAATTTCTTCAAATAAGAAATTTTCTACTGACGATGACCTAAGGTCGAAACTAGTTGAGAATAAATAACATATAAGAAATATTCCTGCTTGTCTTATTACTTTTTGTTCATACTATATATATATATATATATATATATATATATATATATATATATTGGGAGAATATGTGCTTAATTGAAGTCATACCTAATTTTTGAAAGGCGGGCATATCTGTTCAAATGTAAGGCTAAACAAATCGAGAATAGTCAATCTCTGTATGTACATTTCGGCCTATTATGCCTCGTCAGCAGAGTTATAGACAGGAACACTGCTCTGTGTGTGATTCGAACCCTAACTGTCTATAACTCTGCTGATGAGGCATACTAGGCCCAAATGTACATACAGAGATTGACTTTTTCTCGATTTGTTTAGCGTTACATTTGAACAGATATGCCCGCCTAATTTATTAATTAGCAACTAATTATTTTTCAAAAATTAGGTATGAGTTCAATTAAGCACATATTCTCCCAAAAATTGTCGGCTAAGGCCATATCAAACACATTGTTTGTTTGTTTACTTCTCATATATATATATATATATATATATATATGTGTGTGTGTGTGTGTGTGTGTGTGTGTGTGTTTTGGTACATCATAGCGGATACAAATTTGATGGGGAAAAGAACAGTCGATGAAAATGTGTATATATGTGAGAAAAATATTAAGAATTATGAATGTATGATAATGAATATATATATGTGTGTGTGCGTGTGCGTGTGCGTGTGTGATGAAAATGCAGATATGTAAGAAAAATATTAAGAATTCTGAATGTATTTCAGGGAAATAAAATGTTTTAAATTTTATAATTATTATTTTTATCCATTGTCAATCATCAATATTATTTTCACGTATTATAATTATTGCCAAACTGGGTGCAATATGGAAAAAACCTGAGTGTTGTTTAATGATGTTTTTGAAATGTAAAAAAACATCACTAAACAACGCTCTGGTTCCCCGCCTTTAGCTTTTCCTCATTGTCCACCGTTTTGTAGGATTGTTTGATGATGTTCTTGTTCATAACAGAGTTGTATATGTTATGAGTGAGTGATGGGGAATACAATGGACTCTGCAACATGTCTCATACCTGTTTAATGGGGTTCAAATCAGAATTACGTGAGCGTAGTTTATTGGAACGACTGGAAATGTTCATACATAAGTAGTAGTGCGTGGTGTAATGGTTAGAATAAGAAGAAATGGACACGTTGACCCAAGTTCGAATCCTGGGCTAGGCTGTTTGCATTTCACATTGTGCTAATACCCTTGGGAAAAGTATGCATCCAACTACTCTGCCTCCAATTATGACTAAATAGTGGGGTACCCGGGGCTATTTAACTTAGCTAGGTAACCACCCTAGGAGAAAGAAAATTCTGTATTCCAACCTCATAAACCCCACTTAAGAAATTGACCCTGTATCACATCCTGGTCGGGCGTAGGGTTTGGATAAATATATATAAGTAGTAACACCTCATATTGAAACATATAGTTTTACATTTTCACAATCAACAGGCAATGCAACATTATGAAGAACTAGCAAAAAGAACTCCCACCGGGCGGTGTAAAAGCTAATTTTTGAAAGATATTGTTTGGGGTGGGTGGGAGTTAAATATTCAATGTTAGAGGGTTTGTATCATAAAGATATATCATAAGTAAAATCTTCAAATTTATTAAAGGAGTAAAAACAACTCAATTAGAAATAGAAACTTAGTTCTATTCCTTTCATATGAAATGTTGTATGAATCTATTAATTATTAATCAAATAATTATTCTTGTTAGTAAAAAATGAACGAGAGTAAAATATAATTTTTTAAAGGGATCACTGGGTTGTTCTTTATTCTATCTATTGACAATTTTCGATATTGTGACGTAAGCAGTTATGTAGTTTCGGTTGCACACTATTGAAGACCGATTCTCCATAATTAATAGATTTGGACTAGATGGGGGTAGTTAGAATAAATTGGAAAACAAGAACTCTGCGAATGGGTGACACACGAGCTGAACGAAGAGCAAACATCGTAAAGAAGCGATTTTCTTGGGCAACAAAACTGATCCATTCGTAACATTGTAAGGGAATGGTACAGGGGTGCGAATACGAAGGGGGGGGGGGGGGGGTCCTCTGAAAAGTTCATAGGCTTACGTTATATCTGGTGTTGATGACTTTTTTTACCAATGGAATCCAAGCACTATGTCATGATTTTCTTGGAGTTGTGGATGAAAAAATCCGGTAAATCATGGATGGATGTCGGCAGGGGTGCCCGGCCCATGGCATTGATAAGAAAAGGAAAGTGTAATTTTTTTTTAATAAATGAAAAGAGAAGAGTTAACACCCTTTATTCATGAAAAGGCGCAATGAGTTACTTCCCTTATATTTTTATTTTGATAACATTTTGGGCGCCAAAAAACAGCAGGGTAACTGGGAGAGAAGACTGTGAGAGTCAGTTGAGAATGAAGAGATTGGAAAAAAGGGATAAATGGTTAAGAGTGGAAAGTTTGGATTGAAAAGGAAAGAATTTATTGCAAGTCAGAAATTTGTTATTAAAAAAACGGATTGGATAAGAAAGAAGAAAAAAAAGTTTAATATTGGAAAAGAAAGGAGTTATTTGAAAAGAAAGGGAATTTTTTTTGCCAGTAAGTGATTTATTATCTATTTATCAACAAAATGGTAAAAGTTTTAGAATTGGAAAAAGAGATTATTATTTGAAGAAAGATGAATTGATTTGGAAGGGAAAGAAAACGAAAGGAGTTGTTTTGAAAACGGATTTTTTTTAAAAAAGAAAAAGGAGGAATTTATATTTAATGGAAAAAAAATTTAAGTAAAAAGAAAAAGAAAGGTATTTATCACATATGAACTTTTATGTATTGTGTTTTTGTTCGTTTTTTTTTTTAAGTAAATTTTTTTTTTTAAATAAAATAATTATTAACCACTTATGAATTGTCACACTGGCTGAATTTTTCTTTCGTTTGCTTAAAAGCATTCATATTTTTTCCTTGGAGAGTCAATTGGCTAAGCACTTAGGTGTCACGCACGACTCTGCGAAGGCGTTTGAATAAATAGACAGAACACTTCATGACACACTACAACACCGATGAAAGAAGTGTGTGGTCGGCAAAGGAGACTATGTTGAAAAATCAACCTCATTTGATCACATTCCATGAGAGTATCTTGGTCACCCTATGAGCAACCTTACCCTCGTAGACAAGATATCAAAACAGCCAGAAGCCAGAAGAAAGACGAATTGATGAAGTTCAACTTCTGATGGGTTTGATGTTGTAGAAGATCAATTACTGTCGAATTGGAAGACAAAGGTAACAAGCAAGCCGTAACTTAAATACAGATCCTTCATTGCACATTGCCACAAGCACAGTACAGAGTGAAGGTTTATTTATATAATCCCCACTAAAGTCAGCCAGTGAGTCTATCTGCACATAACTTGGACGTGGGAGTACTGAAATGCATGTGACACAGATCCTAATTCCTACAGTGGGTTCACAGTAACATGATCCTTAGATGTAAACTTTCAAACAAGCAATAATGGTCTACACATTCACAGATGATGTCACTTACACATAATGAACAGACCCACTCAAAAAATTCCTTGAACATGAAATAAATCCCGCACTTCAGAACACAAGTGTAACCATGTCCTTGACAATGATTAAAGATGGATGAATAGGTCCATCACTATTTGTTAGAAAGGCCATTCCGGGGATGGGGGTCAGTGTTGGTTTTACCTCCATGTGGCCGTTGTTATTGGCTGGTTTATATCTTGAGAAAATGGGAAGACAAGGCCATAGCCCAACCTAATGCCAAGTGCAGTGCCCGATCTGGCGAACTCTGCTAGCAATGTTCCACTCACGCATTCCGATCTCCCAACATCTCCCAGTAATGATACAAAGTTACAATACATATACCAATAGCCTTTGCCACTAATGATGTACAAACAAGCGGATATAATAAGACAGGGTCACCGAGGAACCTGGAACAGGATATATATACAACGCAAAATCATTTGAAACGGTCATGCGAGACCAAAATAAAATATTTCAGACTTATCTGGATGTCCACTTCAACAGCACTCTGACTCACTCACATCAACAGGTGTAACAAGATATGCTTGATCGAGCACCCCAACTGAAAACAGCAGTTAACTCATACTTGCTAAGGTCACCAGCGATCGCCCACTTAAGTGATGGTGGAGGTTTGGCCGGATGATGTCACCTACGCGAAATCGAAGTTATGGCGGAGCGTTCTGTGAATTTCAATATAATACGACGGGGTTTCTCGATTATCCCTTTTTAGTGGCTGCGGTACGAGGAGACAAGCGTTTGAGTAAGATGTGATCGATTCAAAGATACGGGAAGAGCTAGCTCCAACTTGAACATAGAAACTACTTTGTCCATTGTGTCCGATAGTCATTTCCACATGCCTCTACTGCCCCAGGGACGGGATGGAGAGATTAAAGCAACATATTTCGTAACGCTACCTAGGCAGTAATATCTCATCAACAGAAAGCGATGTTAATACACGCATAGGAAAGACATGGTGTGCTATAAACAGATTATCAGTCATATGGAAGTCCGATCTCACTGGCAAGTTAAAGCGACAATTCTTCCAAGCTGTAGTTGTATCAGTGCTAATGTATGGCTGCACCACCTGGGTCCCTACGAAGCGACTGGAGAATAAACTAGACGGTAGCTGCACAAGAATGCTGCGTGCAGTCTTAAACAAGACGTGGAAACATCACCCTACGAGAAAACAGCTGTACGGCCACCTGCCCCATATCACACAAAGCATCCGTGTAAGGCGAACGAGACACGCCGGACACTGCTGGAGAAGCAAGGACGAACTCATAAGTGACGTTCTTCTGTGGAAGCCATCACATGGGCACGCCAGCGTGGGCCGACCAGTAAAGACATACATTGACCAGCTCTGTGCAGATACTGTATGCCGCGCAGAGGACCTCCCAGGAGCAATGAATGATAAGGAAGGTTGGCGAGAGATTGTCATGGATATCCGTGCTGCCGGTGCGACATGATGATGATGATGATGATGATAATGAGAGGTTTTTGTGTTTCTTCCCACCCTTTCCCGTGTGACAATTAGCTAATCACCGACATAGTAGTTGTTGGTGACTACACTACACATTCCTTGATCCCATTCTAACGTGTGAAGAAAAATGAATTGGATTCGTTGCGCGCAGTGACTTTCTGAAAGAATTCATCGATAAACTTTGCATTTTCTTGATTTTTTCAGTTCATCGAAGTTAAGCAACAGTGAGCCTGTTCAATACTTAACTGGGTAACAACTTAATTAACAGCGGTACTGTAAGCAACCTGAATCCTTTGTTTATCAAAATGACTTGATTCGGCATTAAATAACCCAGAAAGGGTTGATATGTCGTAAAATAAAACAACCAATTCTATGCAAGTGGAATACACCGTTCTGTTTATTTCTGACTTCCATGTGTCACATTCAAAATGGCAATCTATTTCAATTAATAGATTATCATTCTTTGCTGAATATAAACTGATTTGAATCCGCTCGTTGTAAATCACAATTGTTTTGGCGCCAAACTCTTATAGTAGATAAAGAAAGACAACAAGAATATCAGATTAAATGGAGATTTGACCTTGGAATACTGATTAACAATATCATTTCACACAGCGTTGTCACCATCGTCAGTCTAAAACTTCATCTTAATTTCTAGTGATATACAACTGAGCTTAAAATACATTTTGTATTATACATTCCACTGAGATGTGTTATTGTTCTTCTGTTTCTATTCACCCCCCCCCACACACACACAACAAGAAAGGTAGTTTATGCTGAAAAAATCGGTTCCTGCTAGATTACCGAAGTTAAGAAGCAATGAGCCTGTTCAATACTTAGATGGATGAACATTTGTATTTACCAACTCTTCCGCACGAGCAGGATGTGACACAAGGTCAATTTTTATGCGGGGTTTACCAGGTTTGATTTCAGAGTTTTTCTTCTCCTAAACCAGTTGCCGTACTAAGGTTGAAGTGCCTAGGCCGCCCTACTATTTACCCATAGTTGGGGGTGGAGAATAGTTGGATTCATACCTTTCCCAAGGGTATTAGTGTCATATGAAATGCAGCCAGTCTCGTCCAGGATTTGAACTCGTGTCGCCTTGTCAATTTCCTTCGACGATAAACATTACACTACATGTATTGATGACCATCTAAGCAACAGCGGGTACTGTAAGCAACTTGATATCAAAATGACTTGATTCGGCATTAAATGACCCAGAAAGGGTTGATATGCCATTAAACAAAAACAACCAACCAATCAACCAAGAAAGGCAAAAAAATATCAACCTGACCTGAAAACTGATTTGTGCGTGTATGTGTGTATTGTATGTGTACGTGTGCATGCGTGCGTGCGTGCGTGCGTGTGTGTGTGTGTGAGTGTGTGCGTGCGTGCGTGTGTGTGTGTGTGTGTGTTGTGTGTGTGCCTGTGTGTGTGTGTGTGTGTATTAAGGCGGGAGTGTGTCAGAAAGACTAATCTGTACTTACCTTCCAGCGGCAGAGTGAGTGAAGATTGAGAAGCGCCTGCCTTGTTTTTGGTAATATTTATTACATGAGGAACCACAAAGTTCCTGGTTCGATACCGGTCCTCGCCAACTCAGCGTATGTGTAGCACAGATTGGATAATCTCATCTATGCGTTAAATCTTCTGGAAGCTAACGGTAGCAGTGGCGCTACACCTCAGCAAAAAACAATCTCCCTGGTCTAGCGCTAGTGAAAAGGGGATAGACTCTCTCGCCGTCCGGCTGATACCGACAACAGATAACTTTGCCAGCTTTACTTACTTATTTGCATTAAAGGTCACGTGTTGCCTGCACATGTCACATGACACATCTTGCCCTATGATGGAAGAGGCTTTTTTGACGCAGATATCATTCTGGTTTTTATCATTCTACCTAAAACAAGTCGTTCGTAGATGTCATGTGGTGTAATGGTTACATAGTTGTAGAAAATGGACTCGTCGACCCGAGTTCAAGTCCTGGACGAGGCTATTTGCATTTCACATAGCGCTAATACCGGGGGGAAATGTATGCATCCAACTAGCCTCCCTCCAGCTATGGGTAAATAGACTGGGCTCTTCAACATTGATTAGGCAAATTCAAACCTACCTGTTAAACTCCGCATAACAAATTGACCCTGTGTCACATCCTACTGGTGTGGTGATGGAGTTGGTATGGATGACTTATTAATATATGCTCCCATAAATTTGGTATGAGCTCTCTAACTGGTAATTTAAATTAACTCTCACTACTAAGCATATAAGCAATGATCGTTTCCCGGAAATTTGATCTCTCTCTGTGACCGTAAAATACATAAACAAACCTATGTACTTAATAGTTTAAAAACACCAGTCCCGCTACAGCTGTCAGTGGCCAAGGGTATAAGATATCAGGCTGCCAAAAGGTCAGTCTGAGTTCGACTCTAGCCAGGGATAGTTGTGTCTAGCCACACTGAAGAGGCGTGAAACGCCGAAACACGTGTCTGTGGATGACTTATTAATATATATATATGTGTGTGTGTGTAGTGTGTGTGTGTATGTGTGTGTGCGCGAAGAAAAAGTGGAAGTGAATCCGACAGTATGTAATATTGTAAAAATCGTTTATAAACTTGCGTTTTTTGAATTTTTTACAATATTATTTTAGCAAACTGCTTCCTTCAGGTTATCAGTGGTGCCGAAACCCGTGATTGAACCAGGGACCTTCAGATTATCAGACAGTCGTAGTTGTCGTAATTGCTTTTGCTCTCCCAGCAGTTCTAGTCTTCTCACTAGCACTATCCAAATATATCTTCAGTGGTGCCGAAACCCAGGAATGAACCAGGGACCTTCAGATTATCAGACAGTCTTAGTCATCGTAATTGCTTTGCTCTCCCAGCAGTTCTAGTCTTCTCACTAGCACTATCCAAATATATCTTCAGTGGTGCCGAAACCCAGGAATGAACCAGGGACCTTCAGATTATCAGACAGTCGTAGTCATCGTAATTGCTTTGCTCTCCCAGCAGTTCTTGTCTTCTCACTAGCACTATCCAAATATATCTTCTCTTCCACTCGCTTCGACATCCAAAATGCTACTGCAGACTTTCTCGCCGATCTGGGAGGGCAGGTCCCTAAATATCCCATTGCTGTGTTTCATCCGGGCTCCTTACTCTGAACTGCATGTTCGACATTCATCAGCACGCGTCAATCCTTACGACGAGACTTTACATACGGGTTACTCTGCACTGCTCGTGCGGAATTTCACCAGTATTTCAGCAACGAAGAGGTGACGAGTTCAATTTCCGTGGTCACTCGCCACACTCCTCCCCCACGCACAGGCCACACATATCCGGACTCGTTTCGTTCGTGGAGGCTGGGAATCTGCTCGTCCACAATTATATATATATATATATATATGTGTGTGTGTGTGTGTGTATGGTTGGCACTAGTATACTAGAAAAAGTAATAATGATCCAACGTACAATGTTATTAGAAGAGTGCTCAATATCTGTGATAGAGCATTGATAGTTGAATGAAGTGACAAATAAAAGTTTTAGCTTTTATTCATTTATTTGGGAACTATATTTATATATATATATATATATATATATATATATATATATATATATATATATGGTAGGTAACCAATCTAGGAGAGGGATAACTCTGAATTCTAAATTCCTGAGGTCGGTCGTTGATTGGGATTGTGGCAACCCTTGATGCACCAATTCTTTCTTATCGACTGTGCCAAAAAGTGTGGATGGTCCAACAAGCCTTCACCACTATAAACAAATCCCTGTGTGAGAGTTCATTGTGTGTATGAACCCTCATACGTCGAAAATCAACGGGAGAGTCATATTATATATATATATATATATATATATATATATATATATATATATTATATATATATAATGAATGGAAATAAATCCGCCAGTATGATTGAAAAGAGATAGGAAAAACAAATGTTCATAGTACGCTGACAGATATCTGTTTCGACCTTTATAAAAACGGTCTTCTTCATCAATATAGTTGCTCTTGAAGAAGACCGTTTTTATAAGGTCGAAACAGATATCTGTCAGCGTACTATGAACATTTGTTTTTCCTATCTCTTTTCAATCATATATATATATATATATATGTGTGTGTGTGTGTGTGTGTGTGCGTGTGTGTGTGTACCTAATTGAGTGGGGTCATTGCTATGACAAATAGCAGTGGAGAAAGGGGCTTTCCCGGGAAGATGCCTCTTTGGATCCCACCTTTGTTTGCGTTTGTATTGTTGATTATTCTACTCTCCGGTTTTCCATGGCTTTCGTAGTTTATGACTTTGTCAGATATTTTGTACATTTTTAGACATTCCATCATCCAAGTTGGTGGAACCATATCGTAGGCCTAACTGCAGTCAATCCATGCCAGGGCTACAAGTTTCTTCCGTGTATTAAGTTCCTTGAGAATGATCTATGTATAGTAGATCATCTGTTCCTCGCCTCTCTCTCTCTCTCCTCTCTCTCTCTCTCTCTCTCTCTATATATATATATATATATATATATATATATATATCATTAATATTATAGTGTGTACAGAAATAACCTACTCGAGTTTCACCATAAGGATCTTCAGGGTTAAATCCACTGAATTAATCAATATTTTGATTAATTCAGTGGATTTAACCTGAAGATCCTTATGGTGAAACCCGAGTAGGTTATTTCTGTACATACTATAAATAATAAATCTGCTCTATTGAGCACTTTATATTTGTTATAACGCTGACTTATCCGAGTAACACTTATACCAACCAAATATTGAGAACAACCCAATATTTTTACCGATAAGTCATACCTTTTACACATATATATATATATCCCAACCCCTCCGGACGAGTAGAATGTGACACAAAGTCTTTTGGGTTGAAAGGAGTTTTCCTTCTCCAATGCTGGTTGCCTAACCAAGATTAAAGAGCCCGGTCTGTCTTGCTATTCACCTATAACTGGAATGGGAATGGTTGGATTCAGACTTCTCCCAAGGATATTAGCGCTATGTAAAATGCAACGGGCTCGTCCAGGATTTGAACTCGTCTTTCTGTGTCCATTTTCCATTACACCGCAGCCGCACCCCGGGACTTGTTCCAAATAGCAGACAGAATTTCTGTATTGTTTCTATAAGGATATTTTTTTTTTCGACGAACATGTTATAACCAACATCATACATAGACACATCAAACCCGTCGAACAACAACAGAAAATAAAACTAATTATTTACTACAGCAAATTCAAAACATCAAACCTCCTCAGTAAAAATAACACAAACTCCCCTAAAAATCCCCTAAGCCAAACGAACGTAGTATATAGATTCATTTGCCCATTCCGAGAGTGCCTCTCAGAAAATAAACTATACACTAATAGCTACATTGGCCATACAACTACAACACTGTCCCGCCGTCTCACAAACCATCTCTCCGACACAAGTTCCATAAAACAACAGTTAATTAAAAAAACACCCAGAAAAATCCACCTCCCCCGAAATTAGGAAAATCTTAAACGAAAATACTAAAATTATCTACAAAAATAACAATAAGAAACGCCTACAGATCCTAGAAGCCATATGCATTAAAAATAAAAAAAAAACCTAACATTAACAAAATAGCATTTAAAGTCGGAGACAACGTATTAAAAATCTTCAATAACTAACACTTACCTAAACCCCCTCTTAAAAATAATAGACTCTCTGAATTTGATAAAAGCATAGATAATAAAACTAAAAATTAACTAAAAACCAAATTACATAACCCCATGAAGACGACTGGAGCAACAGTCGAAAGCGCTCGGGAAATAAGTATGAAAAATATGATGAATCAACTCGATCCAGATTCAAAAAGGATAGCCAGAAGACTGGAAAAAATATCCATACAAAAAATGAAAAAAGAATACTCCGTGTTGTTCAATAACACATGTCTTGATTATATATATATATATATATATATATATATATATATATATATATATATATATTATAAGGTAACGTGAGCATGGAGTCAACAATTGGTTAATGTCAGTTTTTCGCTCGTCTATGTAATTTTCAGATTTTGGTCTGAAGATCGCATAGACGAGAAACTGTCAGTAACCAGGTGTTGACTCCATGTCCACGCTACTTTAACTCAAATATAAACGCTCTATAAATGATATTGAGCACTATCTGATTAGAAATATTTCACCCATATTATCCACAATATATATATATATATATATATATATATATATATATATATATATATTAAAACATTCTAAATTATAAACAGCACGGCAATAAATTGTTTCGCTATCTCTTACATGTAGAAGTGAAGGTATGACGTACATAAGAGGATGTTGTAACCATGGCAACCATGGAATACAGACAAGATTAAACAACGTCCTTGCGTCAAACGATTGCTGGGACCATATATATGAAACATTCTATCTCTGAAACGTCATCTTTAGTTGGATTTATTTGTTTAACGGCATATCAACCCCATATGGGTTATTTCATACCGATATTTATATTCATTTCTAAGTAGGAAGCGCGTGGTGTAATGGTTAAAGTCATGGGAAATTGATTCGTTGCCTCGAGTTCAAATCCCGGACGTGGTAATTGTATTTCATTTAGCGCTAGTATCCTTGGGAAAGGTATGAATCCTACTCTCCCTCCAGCTATGGGTAAATAGTATGGCAGACTGGGCTCTTTAACCTTGGTTAGGCAACCGGTCTAGGAAAAGGAAAACTCTGAATTCAAACCTGTTGAACTCCGCTTAAGAAATTGACCTTGTGTCGCATCCTGCTCGTGCGGAGGGGTTGGTAAATATATATATTCATTTCTAATCGTTCAATTGTAATATTTTCAATGTTCCATTGTGTCATTTTTAATTGCTCCTTTTTTAATTGTCTATAATCATTTATTGTACACATTTGAATGAAAAACATGGGTGACTAGTGGATGATTGTCCCTAGTGAGGTCTAACTGGCGAGGGGTGTATTATGTTGAAAGACCCGACCCTCCACCCAGTGAACCAGTACTAACATAACTGGCGGTGCCACCCAGCACTGTTTAATTGTACAGACGTATCTCAAACATCAATAGTTAAGGGTGCGCATTATACACAGGAACCAGATATCAACTTCTTATCCAGCTTAGTGCAACAACATATTCAAGACAATATGATCAAATGCAATTGGTTTGGTTTGGTTTGTTTTACGGCATATCAACCACAGTGGGTCATTTAATGCCGACAAAGTTTTGAAATAAATTCATTCTTTATGGATACTCATTTTTTTATAAAACATATTTTTCTATTTAACCCATAGAATGGACCCTAACAGGTACTACCACTCCGGGTCAGAGTGGACCAGGGAGCAATGGTGATGAAGGGGTACTCCACATTCCCCAAACCTCCAAAACTGGAACCTCACCATCAGATAGAGGTTAACGTCATACCCAGAACACGAGACCCTCAGCCACCACCTTCTAGCACACATATGATAAGAAGGGTTGGGGCTTGCCATAAGGGCAATAGGGTTGGGGCAATTATATAGGTGCTAGGGCTTGACATGACCAGCCGATTAATCGGAGGGGGGCGACCGTCTAGCCTAAGTAAGAACCAAAGTTGAGTATTGCATGTCATGGACTAGTGAGCCACCAGTATTCCATGCTTAAGCATGACGGGTGGCCACCCATGGCCAACAGGTGGCCCCATTGCAGAGGTGCAGTCGGTGTATTCTAAAGCCCCAGTCGACAGGGCTAATCAAATGTATCGATGTATATCTATGATCCAAACTACCTAATGTATAAAAGATATTTCTGTTTTATACAACTAGAGAGAAATAGCCACTGGAATGTGTGTTTTGTTTATAATTTTGCCTCATATGAGTTTATTTTCGCTACAAGCTTGTTGGCTTTATGTGTGAAAATGCCCTGTGTTTGCTCTAAATACAGCAAAAAGGTCTCGCTTCAAAACTGTATAAATCTTTATTTTTAGTCGATACAAACCGGATAAAAAGTTGAACAAATGTTAAATTTAGCTACTACAAATTCTAAAAAGTCAGCGCGTTTTATATGAAAGATACTTTTTTGTTTTCAATTTTTGGCTTTCATTCAGAATTGTGTTGCCCATATAAATGGATACGTATTATACCAGGGACAGGGGCCAAAGTTCAGGTAGTGGACATGTATGCTGAAATGAAGGCAGTCCCTTAATGAAAAAAAATGTAATATTGTAAAAGTACCTGGTATCTATTCTTATAATTCAATCCTAGTAGTTCTTTTAGACAATAACACAATTTTCAACTCATTTGAAAATGCTGACTTGATCCAACAGAAGTTGACTTCAAATGATATCTATGTTCCAAAAGAGTGTTTGGATGTTGAAGTGCCATCACTGAAATATCCAGATCTTTTTAATGGAATTTTCATCTTATCCTCTTGCTCAAAAACATTTCTCAGTGTTTGATGGCGAAAAATGGAGCTTCATCCCACAACTTTTGTACTGACGGTGATGGGACTTGTAATGAACTCTCTGGTGAGTTTTTCTTTGAATTTAGCATCACCTTTAGGAGAAATAATTGGAATGTTACCATCTGCGGATTTACTGATGGTTAAATTCAATGAAACATAACATTTTCTTAACACTTGATAACCATATCAACACCCTATTATAAAAAAAACGTATTATTATTATTATCAAACGTCCCTATTATTTATTGTCCTCGGAAGGGCCTCTGTGCAGCATCCAGTATCCACGTAGAGCTGGTCTTTGCTGGAGGGCCCGCACTGGCATGTACTGGTTTCCACAGGAGGACATCGCTTATGAGTTCGTCCTTGCTTCTACAGCAGTGCCCAGCATGTCTTGTTCATCTCACTCGGATGGTTTGTTATTTCCAAGATTTGTTTAGGATTATACACAAAATATAAACACATAATGTTAAACACTTGATGAAAAAATATATTGAACCCACATTATTAAAGGCATTATGCACATTAAGGGATTAATGTAGCAAAAGGTGGGTGTAAAGAAACGGTGCTATTCGCAGAATTCCGTCCCGGCCTCCTGCCTTTAAAAAAACGCTTGGCAGTGGTAGTTGAAAAAACAACCCTCCCTGTTAATGAAGTCCCTAGTTAAAGTGGTGCCTGCTGAAGCGCTTAAGGCGTTTTTCCCGAAAAGTTAAAGCGATATTTTACCCCCTCCATTCTTTTTTCGACAAGTATATGTAAATATTTTAACCGTCCTCCTCTTTAAAATATTTTAAGGGAGTGGGCTAAATATTTACATTTACTTGTCGATAAAAATATGGCTTAATTTTAATGCCTTCAAACCACTAAAAAAAATAATTTGTCGATAAAAACGCCTTCAATCCGCTAAAAAAAATTCTTTTTTTTTTTTTTGGTATTTTCATTTGTTTTCGACATAAATAAAAACCAAAATATTTTTCGGTATTTTTATTTTATTTAGGGAGGGTTGTTTTTTTCAGCTATCACCGCCTAGCATTTTTTAAGGCCGGGTCGGAATTCTGCGAAACTTCTTGAGATTTCAATCATTGATTCTTATCATTTAAAGAACACCATTTATCCAAAGGAGAAACAAAATGTCCCCACTGCAACTGCATGTCTATTGAAATCTTTAGATTTCATTAAAACAGACAAAATAAATCTCATCTCAAACAAACTTCATCAAATACAAAACGAATTAAAACTGCAATTTATGAAGGATTTCTTTTCTCTTAGGATGTAGAATTGTCCCTTTCCAAAGAAATTCAAATGATTTCAAAATCATCATATTTGCTCGTTAGTTCTATTTCACCTTCTATTGTAGAGAAGAGATGTATAAGGAATATATAATGAAGAGATGAAGAGAAATAAAATCACACAACTGTTTCGAAGTATAGATGGAGACTTTTATTGATTAGACCGTTAACTCTGGACGCCAGAGTCCAGACGCTCAGTACTTTTTATTTATTTATTTAATTTTAATTTTATTTTATTTAAATCCCCACAATACATCCCCACCCAAATAGCGGAGCTACAGTAAGGATGCATCAGTGAGTTTTTTTGTAAGGTGTGTGTAAGGCAAAGATAGCTTTATTGCTCAGGCTTGAACGAGGTTATAGTGGCCTGTAGCGAGGGAATTTCTCTCTGGCTAAAAAGGACCAATTATACCTCTGTAGGGTTGTGTATGTGGAAAGTCAATTGTGTATGTATGGGGAAAGTCAAAAGTGTGAGTTATTTTTAATTTTTTTATTTGTCATTTTGGTTTCGTAGAAGGTTCGTTCGTTGGTCGCTTGGGTTATTTTGTTGGCGTCGGTTAATTTCTTCGTTGAATTATTTCTTTGGCTTCTTTGGTGCAAACGAATCCTTTAAAGAAACAAGAGGGTTATTGTCCAACTCTTTTGTCCTTTTTTATGTGTTGTGTGTGGTTTGCTCGGGTCGTCACGACAGAGATTTATGCTTTATGCGTTTCGCGTGGGGACGAATTTTTTAAAAACTGGAACCTTTTTTTTTTAATCTCCTGTCTTCTTTTGGTGCAAATTTTAGTATGGACGCAAAAGAGACATGATTACTTGACCTTCTTTTCTTTTCTTTTTTAATTTTTAATTTTTTTATTTTTGAATTCAATCCCTTGCTAGGTTGGCCCTCAGTCCGTGTATGGGCTAGCAGCATGAAGGTGTCTCTTTTAGACAGCAACAGTTCATTTTCTCCCATATCGGAACTATGTCCAATTGTAGTAGGTTCATTTTTTTTTTTTTTATTTTATGTCGGGTAAGGTGAATGCGTGTTGAGAGTCTCGCTAGAAGTGGTTGAAGTGAGTGGGTAGAAGATTAAATAGTAAGTAACATGAGTTCATTCAATTTTTCTTTTTTTTCTTTGGTGAATGTGGACAAATATAAAAATGTTATTTACTCACAATTTCCTTTTATATATATATATATATATATATATATATATATATAATATATATATATATATATATATATATATATATATGAATGTAGTGAAAATATGTTCTTTATTTATTTATTTATTTATTTATTTTTTGGGTTTTTTAAGGTTAAATTCCGCAACGAGAGTAGTCAAGAGAAAAAAAAACAATAAAGGAAGGAACAAAATTTTATGTGTTATTATTTGTACTAGCAAATATATGCACCCTCCGGGTGCAAGTATTTAAATTTTAATGTAATGAAATATTGTATTAAATTAGAAAGTCTAATAAGAATGCAGATAAAAAGATATGTAACAGAGTGGGGGTATAATAGAAAAATAGAAATGAAACTTACTCTTCCATCACTCCCGTCTTTCATTGCTGAATTTTACTTATTTAACTATTTAGTTAAATTAGGAAATAAAGAATAAAATGACAGTTATTTTTTCTTGTTAATGGATTTCATTAAGATTCATTGAAGAGATTTTTTGTTTATATTCATGAAAATAAAACCAAAACAATTAGAAATCAATAATACTAAGCACATATTTAATAAAATCACATTTTTAATATCAATATGCAAATTAGCCTTCCCATTCACACTGTAAACCGCTATTTTTTGTATATATAAATACAATTGCATGTTATTTGTATGTAGATATGAACAACACTAATAAAAAGGTGAAGCAATTTTATTAGTAATTGAGGTTGAAATATAAATAAAATCATGGAGAATGTGATGTAAATAATGAAGGGAATTGTGATTTGAGTAGTAATCTAGTTTCGGTTACAGACAGAAAACACACAATCTCCATTATAATAATGTGCAAGAACAAATTGTAATTATCTACTCACGTTAATTTTTTTTTAATCTTTTTTTTATCAGCCCCTTTTTCTTTTTTTTTTTTTTTTTTTTTTTTTTTGGTAAGCTCTACGTAATTCATATTTTGTTTCCTTTCTTCTTTCTTTCTTTCTTCTTCTCGATGTCCATTTCATGGGTGTCAATTTTTTTGTTGCTGTTTTGTACGGGAGGAATTCTCTCCGAGGCCGTGCGGCTTCCATGATGTGATATTTTGATAATAAAATCTGCGATGAACTTTTAAGTTTGTTTTTTTATAAATCATGTCGGTAGATCACCAATTTATAGGGAATATGAATGATTTTTTTTTTTTTTTTTTTTTTTTTTGGTTTGGTTTGGTTGGTTTGGTTTGGTTTACGGCATATCAACCTCAGTGGGTCATTTAATGTCGATAAAGTTTTGAAATAAATCAATTCTTAATGGATAATACAATTTTGTTTATAAACTCATGTTTTTCTATTTAACCCATAGATGGGACCCTAACAGGTACTACCACTCCGGGTCAGAGTGGACCAGGGAGCAATGGTGATAAAGGGGTGCTCCACATTCCCCAAACCTCCAAAACTGGAACCTCACCATCAGATGAATATGAAATGAAGAGATGAAGAGAAATAAAAAGACACAGCTGTTTCGAAGTATAGATGGAGACTTTTATTGATTAGACCGTTAACTCTGGACGCCAGAGTCCAGACGCTCAGAAACTTTTATTTATTTATTTAATTTCAGTTTTATTTTATTTTATTTAAACCCCCACAGATGATACCCCACCCCCTGGAAATAAAATGGACTATTCTATTTGAATATAATAATTGACGGTGTTAGCCCCAGGATCCCATCTTTCCTAGCAATACTAGCTCATAAGATTTACGATTGTCACTCATTTTTGTATCTTGATCAAAATAAACCCTTTTTATTTGTAAGTCACGATTTGAGTTATTATCTAATATAACTAACTCCAGTAACATTAAAATAACTTCTAAACGCAAATATTCTTCTATCTCAGTTATGCTATGACATACAATGTACATTTATCAATTCAATGTTCTGTATAGAACAATCATCAAATAAAATGGCCATATTCTCGTATCTGTAAAGTAGTTCACGGGAGAGTCTGTCTGCAGGGATGCGGATGGTGTGACCCAACCATCACAGTTGGCATTGTGATAGGATGGTCTCAATTGGGTCAATGCGTGCTCTGCTTCTAATTTCTGAGTGGGGAATTTTGTGCCAACACTTTATGCCCAGTATGCGTTGGAGGCAGTTGATGTGGAATGCCTCCAGTTTTTTTTGTTTTTTGTTTTGTTTTTTATTTTTTCAGATGTCTGCGTTATAACACCCGGTGAACTTACAGATGGCACGCAGGGGATATGAGCCCCCCCCCAAAAAAAAAAGTGGTTCAAAGACCATATTAAGACAATGCTGAAGAAACGTAACATCACACCTTCAAGCGTGGAAGATCTGGCCTCCAACAGACAGGGTTGGCGAGACGCCTGTCACACAGGAGCTAAGCAGCTCAATAATGAGATAAACAGGACAGCAGAGCGGCGACGTGTTCGTCGTCATGAACAACCAAATGTAGATGGGAATTTCCCCTGTAATGTGCGTGACCGCATCTGCAAGTCCAGAATTAGACTAATGAGTCACCATAGGGTTTATTTGCCTCTCATCCCACTTGTGAGGGCTTGACACAAGAACATTTTTATATATGATTTTATTATCATAGGATCCACAAATGAAGATATAGAGTGACATCATCGTCGTCTGCGAAGGAATTCCAAAAGAAAAAAGAAAGAAAGAATTCTTGTATCTCTCTGTTGCGTAGTGACCCTTATTTGATATGGAGTGATGACGTGTTTATAAAAACAATTCCTGATGTTGAGTTGATGTTGGGATTCTTTGAGGTTTTCATTCTAGAACCAAATTAGGATGCTCGACGATGCCTTGCCTTGTGACATTTATAGTTTTTAGAAATAACACAAAGCGAAACTTATTCTTTTCTAATGAGATTATTTTTATTTCCCCCCCAAATCAAACAGCCTGGGTAAGAGACACGTCTCACCCAGTCAGCGCCTCGTTCGAAACTGGTCGTACACTCTCACCTCTCACTTTTACTTTTCCACACTTTGCCACATGACATCTCTTAACCAATAAGAAAATGCCATGTTGTATTGTCTGACTCATCGTAAAAACTTTCCATGCTAAACTACACGTAACTCTTACATCTCTCTCTCTCTCTCTCTCTCTCTCTCTCTCTCTCTCTCTCTCTCTCTCTCTCTCTCTCTCTCTCTCTCTCTCTCTCTCTCTCGTTACATATCTTGTCATTAATGGAACGGATACAGCTGAGTGATGTTTGGGTGATTGCCACATAATGTATAAGCACAAAACTACATTTTTGAGTGAATGTCTATGTTGGTTTTATCTATCATTTTTGATCAAAATCATTGTTCAGTCATTAAACTTTTATGTACAAATCTATTTTTTTAGCATTTCAATATTCTGTACATTGAAAACACAATATTAAACAAGTCTGATATCACTTGAAGATTCTCCATAAACAATAAAAGGTTCAAACCGAGATCAAATGCATAGACGTTTTATTACATAATTATTGGATCCCTAATGCTTTTATAAGGTATTGTAGAAATCATAATGGCGATTAGTACAGCTGATGGCCTTGAGGGTGAGTGACGGCGCTTGACCTCACTCTGACCTTGTCTTCCAGGGATACATCGTGAGAACCGGAAGACATAGAAAACTCCCTCTTCCGGTTGAAGGATAGTAAGTTTAAGTTAGTTAGAGGTAGCAGCGAGCTCGAAGGGGTAAGTCGTGTTATACACGCAGTCCCTCAACTGTGCAGGTGTCTGGGTTGGGGATTTGGAATAAAGTAACATCAACATAAATCGAAGTCTTGTGTTTATTACCTAAAAACTAACAATGACACAGGGCTTCTGATAAGGAGTGATCCCCAACAGAAACCAGACCGGAATCCCCACAAGAAAGACCAAACCTTAGAAGATATTCCAGACCAAAATGTTAGAAGATAGACGATCAGAATAGCAAAGCCGGCCAGAAGAAAGTACGACCAGAGTAAGAAGTAAGAAAGGTATGCAACGTTATATGATTTGGTACGGTGAAAAGATCAGTATATAACAGTTTGACATAGCAGAGTTTTTTGGGGTTTTTTCAAACAATATTTAACGTAAATTGTGTTTTATTTATTCTTCAAATAATTCTTTCAGATTGTTTTAGCTTCAGTTTAATTTTGCTATTTTTCATTGTTAATTGGTGTCTTAGTTTTCTTTTTTAAAATCATTTTACCCTAAGCAATGGCGAAAAATCTACGAAGAAAGAAAAATAAGACAAGACAGATTGAACAGTTCCAGAATACAGACGATGATTGATGTTGCATTTGATATTTTGCAGGTTATAAACATCAAGAAAAACAAAAGGTTGGCAGGAAATGACAGTGACGAGAAGAACAAGGGAATAAACTATCATGATAAAAATTATGATTACATTTAGAAATTTTAATTGTAAAAGATGATATATTTGAAGTGAACACACTCGTGCACTCACTCCAAAAATGTGTTATTTATCTTAGAGTGAGATACAGCAAGTGTACTCACGACTCGGCATATAGCCGGAAGTTTTAAATTGGGGGAAGGGTGACAAAAACTGGTCATACCACTACATGGATCTAAAGATGAGATCAAACAGCTGATCTAGTGTTATGTCTAAATATATGTGGACATGGCAACAAAGAACAGGTGCCACGGAAATATCTTATTATAATGGAGATTGTGTGTTTTTCTGTCTGTAACCGAAACTATATTACTACTCAAGTCACAATTCCCTTAATTATTTACGTCAAATTCTCCATGATTTCATTCTTTTAAACCTTTAGTTATAATAAAAATCGCTTTACATTATTAATACTGTTGACCATATCTACGTATTGATAATATGCAATTTTATTTATATATACAACAAAATAGCGGTTTACAGTTTGAACGAGAAGGTTAATTTGCATATTGATATTTAAAATTTTATTTTAATAAATATGTGCTTGGTATTATTGATTTCTAATTGTTTAGTTTTATCTTAAGAAATATAAACAAAAATCTCGTGGATAAATCTTAAAAGAAATTTATTTACAAGAAGAAATAACTGTAATATTATCCTTTACTTCCTATT
The DNA here is from genome assembly GCA_023376005.1 of Doryteuthis pealeii. Taxonomy (NCBI): domain Eukaryota; kingdom Metazoa; phylum Mollusca; class Cephalopoda; order Myopsida; family Loliginidae; genus Doryteuthis; species Doryteuthis pealeii. Next base: position 97,331,519 of record CM042153.1, on the reverse strand, counting down.
TTAACTAAATAGTTAAATTAGGAAAATTTACCAATGAAAGAGGGGAGTAATGGAAAATGATGGAATAGTTAGTTTCAAAGTTGTTCTATTTTTCGATTATACCCCCTCTGTTGCAGATCTTTTTATCTGCATTCTTAGTCAGTTTCATTAGCCTTTCTAATTTAATATGATATTTTATTACATCAAAACTTAAATACTTGCACCCGGAGGGTGCATATATTTGCTAGTTTATATAAAAGACAGAATCAACATTCCAATGATGTGATAGTGATTGAAGTCGACATTAAAATTCACAGCCAATAATATACTTGTGACACCACCGGGCGGGCTGCGAGGCCTCTTTGCACATTTCTGTATCTCTCCTGCATTCACTGCATCTTTGCTTCACTGCTTCCTTCTGGCCGTTCATCTCGTATCGTCTAGCAATTCCCCTGGATCGCCACATTGTACATATATGCTCAAAAACATCTTGCAGCCATCTCCCCCCCCCCGCCGAGGGTGCACAACAAACAAGAATTGCAAAAGAGAAAGAGAGAACATCAACAACAAAGACGAAATTAGTCAGGTGAACATGAAAATGGCCAGAGATGAGTCATATAACTTGCATTCATTATCCTCTGTCTGTCGACTTCTTCTAAAGTTGACTTCTATGCTACAAGGCTCTAAGGGAGATGTTGCTTCTTCGCTGCTCAAGATCTCACTGTTCACTTTTTTAAATTTCCCAGAATCCCCAAATCTCCTATCAATTCTCGTACGAAATCTGATCCTCCGAGATTTTATCAACCCCGCGTGATTTGAAAGAGTTCTTTGTTTAGAAGACCACTCTCATGGTGAGTTTTATGACCTTTCTGGCCGTGGTCAACTATTATTTGCACAAAGGGCCAGACATGTTGTCTACTTCTAACATTAATTGTTCACTATCACTCCTTTTTATCTAGCCTAAATTCTTTTTCTTATTTTTAAGATTTACTTGACTTAGCATTGACCCTACTTTACACATACAATATATGTAGACACAAACACATGTATATATGTATGCACACACATTATCCACACTAGTTACTATTTACTACTGGTCTTGCTACTATATATTCAATCTACACACATATACACACATATATGTGGTTTGACTTCTACTTATCCAATTATCTACCTAGAATTATATATACACACCTACACCCGCATGCACAGATGCATACTCCATCCATGCATTGTGCTATATACTGATGATGTTTTTTTTGGGGGGGGGATTTTATCTAGAATCGCAGGGTATACAGCAGAAGCAGCAGAAGCAGCAGCAGACCTGATCAAGCAATGCTAGGTTTTTTTTTTCTATTCCTGTTTCGTTTGTTATGATAACCCATCATCCTTATATTCCATTGTATTTCTTATAAACCTATACATACTGCTTGTCATAATATAGTCTAAGGGAAATAACCCGGATCGTATATAAACTTTCATGTAAAAAGATAATAAAGGAATACGACACTTCCTGTCCCTGATTCACTAATGCGTGCCTTGTTTATCCTTTCTCTCTTTCCTCATACTAACCGTTAACCGTAAATTAACACATGGTGTCAGAAGTGGGATCAGTTTATATACGATCCTGGTTATTTCCCTTAGACCATATTATGACACTGTTTTCAAATCAAAATACAACATACACAGACTGAGTGGATGTTAGTAGCAATTTTGAAGCAATCTTATTGTTTTCTAGTTTTTATTTCATTCATTTGTTACTCCATTCTCATGGCAAGTATGACTGGGCGATTTTACAAATGTACCCCCACACACACAGTATGCATATAGCCTTGGTACTATTAATATGTATGGGGAAGGGGTATAGAAGACAATCCAAGACCAGGATGGTATCTAGTACTGGGTGAGGATGGGGAGGGGCATAGAAAACATCTAGAGTTGGTACAATACAATCTTGGTAAGTAAAGTAAAGTCGTCGGGGGTATTCTAAATTTGGTATCAGCCAGGCAGTGAGGGAGCCATTCCCCTTTTCACTAGCGCTAGACCAAGGAGATTGTTTTGGCGTCGGAGGTGGAGCACCACATCTACCATCAGCTCTTCACTTTACCGCACAGATCCCTGTGCTACTCATACGCTGAGTTGGTGCAGGTCGGTATCGAACTAAGAACCTTGTGATTCCTAGTCGGAAACTCTACCGTCTGAGCTAAACCGACCCATTGGTACTTGGTATGAGGAAGGTACTACCAAAATCTGATCAGTGGAAATGTCCATTAATACCCATACATGTGTACCACCAGTCTGATTACCCTACCGCGGATTATACACGAGTACGTGTTATGCACCAATAATTACGGCACTATTTATCTTCTCCAAAAAACTATTGAGAAATAATTAGAACAAGAATGTGAACTCACAATGGAGTTATTTCCCTTGTATAAACTTATATTGAGTTGCCTCCCTTGCTTTTATTTTCGCTAAATGAATGTTACAGTAATAATATGCCTTGCTGGCTGACTGACCACCTACTTGTGAGAAATATTTGAATTATATATTCTAGGTATCAACAAAATGCGCGCCGATTTTCACTTTAAAAACGAATTAAAATTAATTCAATCAATTATTTAAAGCCAAATTTTTTTAAGTCGAAAAGTAGTAACATAATGAGCATCAGTAAAAAAAAAAAAAAATTTTTTAAAGCAAAATAATATTACATATATGTAATTTATTTTTAATAAATTTTAGATAAGCAAATTCGCTCCAAAAATGACTAAGTGAACATTTATGACGCATTCAAAATGAACCCTCTTATCAACATTTTTTTTTTTAATTTTAATTTCTTCTTAGAAATCAATAACAAAAAACATTAAATACACTATGTACAGAATAATTACTAACTTGTTTATATTTTATTTGAATATGAATGTTTTGTACTAAACAGGCAGAAAAACTACGAATGAAAAAAAAAAAAATGCTTGCGTTATTTGTTTACAAAAGTCAGCATGGAAAATGATAAAAATACGGTGGCCGATAAGTGCCCAAGATTGATAAACAAAAAATAACCAAAAATCAGGGAATTATCTTATTCTAAAAATATTTTCAGAGTTGATCAATGAATTCTTTCTTTTAAATTTCTGAATCGTTTCAATTAAACTGATTCAATAGAAATAAATTGAAATTCTTTGAAATAAATATTACCATTCTCTTCATCCATATGAGTCTTTAGAGCAAAAAATGATATACCTAATTAATAGATAAAGTTCATTTAAAACATAAATAACCTAATTTTAAGTTTTAAATTTCATGATTTTAGATTCTAAAAAAAATGATTATTTAATAACTAGCTTACTTTAGTATGGTTATATAATAATAATCAGAGAAAACTCAATTAAAAAGTTAGCCCCCACCATTTTAAACAGAACTAATATCGATGTATAATTTTTCCCTAATAAAAGGAAATAAGATTATATTTCATAAACGACAGTAAAAAAAAAATATCCAAATTTTTTAAATTTTTTTTACATTTAATTTTCCGATTTTCGGTACTTGTTTTCTACCAAAATCGATCCTTTATTTATTGATTTTTTTCTATTCACACCTTTGGTCGCTTGTATTTTTATTTATACTGTAATTAGTTCCAATTTTATATAACCCCAACGATATTTTGTGCCCCCAAAATAAGAGGGGGTCAAAGTTAAGTGACCTGAAAAAAATCAGAAAGTTTTGAAATGAAATAACTGATGCATTATGAAATTCATTTATTGATAAATCAACACTGAAAATTCCATTAAAATTAAATAATTCCCTGTTTTGGTAATTTTTTTTTTTTTTTTCAATCGGGGGTTTTGAATTGATTTTGTAAAATACGTCTATGATGTCATTTTTGTTGATACCTAATAATATATTCTTATTCTGCGATTATGTTTTATTATTCAATGTATATTCTGAGACTATCACTGAGAATATATCTTAGATTTTTCTTGTTATTTTACTCTGTGAATTTTCTCGTTAGCACACTTACATTCTTAGTTTTACAAAAAAAGGATCTTTCAATTTAACTGTAAAGCATTTTCGCAATTCTACAATGTAAAAAGTAATATTTATAGCACCTTCATTCGAAGAATTGCGAATAAACAAAGAATCTATAAAAAAAAATTATATGTATAACATATCGAAAAATCTGTGTTTTACAAAACAAATTTAACACCCTACCACTTTGAAAAAAATTTACCAAAAATCAGGAAATTATCCGATTTTAATGAAATTTTCAGTGTTGATTTATCAATGAATGAATTTTATAATGTATCAGTTATTTTATTTCAAAACTTCCTGATTTTTTCAGGTCACTTAACTTAACCCCCCCCCCTTATTTTTAATGTGCAAAATATCGATGGGGTTATATAAATTCAATACTAATTACAGAATAAATAAAAAGACAAAAGACCGAAGGTGTGAATAGAAGGAAAAAAAATTAAGGCTGATATCTTGGTAGAAAATAAATACCGAAAATCGGAAAATTAAATATAAAATAAAAACTAAAAAAATTTTTTTTTGTGGGTCTTTCTTTTACTCTTTTCGATAATAATTTAATTGGCTATTATCTTATAAAAGAAAAAAATTATATATCGATATTTGTTCTGTTTAAAAGGGGTTGCTAAATTTTCAATAGATTTTTCGACAAAAAATTATAAGAAAATGATAATAAACTAAAGTAGTTATCAAATAAATATGTTTTTAGAATCTAAAAATATGACATTTTAAACTAAACATCATGCGATTCATATCTTAAATGAATTTTATAAATACCTAATTAAATCAGAAAGTTTTGAAATAAAATAACTGATGAATTATAAAATCCATTCATTGCTAAATCAACACTGAAAATTTTGTTAAAATCGGATAATTCCCTGATTTTTGGTAAATTTTTTCAACCGGGGGTGGTTATTTATTTTGTAAAATACGGATTTTAAGTCATCTTAGACAGCGTTTACGGCCATATTTGAACAAAATTAACCGTAAAAAATAGTTTAAAATGTATTAAAAATAAATTACATGCGTAATATTTTGCTTTTTTTTTAACTGCAGGTCATGTTAATACTTTTCGACCTAGACAAAAATTTGACCTTAAATAATCGATTTAATTAATTTTAATTCGTTTTTAAAATGAAAAGCAAACGACGAAATGGAAATGCCTACCTAAAATATGAAACGAATGTCAACCCGTTTTTATACAATTTAGATTTATTAAATTTTTGTTTTGTTTTGTTTTGTTTTGATTTGTTTGTTTGGGGGTTTTTTGGGGGGGTGTTTTTTGTTTTGTTTTTTTGTTGTTTTTGTAACACTCAAAATTCAAAACAAAACATTAGAATATTAATAAACAAGCCAGAAACAATATTTTTACAAAAAAAAACTCGAATAAGTTTAAAAAGAGTCGACATTTGTTGTGTTTTCTTTTAAATGAGTTTTTATTTGTATTTTATCGGTTTGTGGGGGGGGTGTAAAATATCTAAATTATTTACCGACAAAAAGCGAGAAAGTGCGCACGTTAAATATCTAAGGTGGAACGTTTTTACGCCTGTAACCGGAAAGGAAGAACATAGCGTATATAAGGGCAGGTATCCAGACATTCTTCTTGAGGCGAAGGGGGAAATCAACATTTTCTAAAGGAAGAAGTGGTACGCAGTCACGTGGTGGTCACATGACACAAACATGAATAAAACGTGGTGAGGGGGACAGTTTCAAAATGGCGGTGAATCTGGACAAGTTATTCCCTCGAGAGTACGTACGGAATGATGGGGTGACGTTGAATATTTACCAGGCGGCAATCGGGGATGTTGGTTGTGTGGTGTGGGATGCCGCCCTGGTTTTGGCTAAATATCTTGAATCGTCCGATTTTCTCCATGGACAGACGTTTCAACATAAAACAGTCTTGGAACTGGGAGCTGGCACCGGTTGTCTGGGAATCGTCACTGCCACTTTTGGGTGAGAAAGAAACAATTTTTCAATTCCGTTTCTAGTTTTAAAAAAATTATTCTTTGTTTCTTGTAAACGATTGAAGTTATATTTTGTTAGTTAACATCGAACATAAATAGCTACTATAAAAAAAAAGGGGCCTTCGATTCTATCTACTTTCACCCCCCCCCCTTTTTTTTCCATAGTAGTTTGTGTACTTGTAAAATCTGTGATATTTTTATGAAACAGAGTTTGTCGCTGCTTTAGAACAAGTAATATTTCCGTTATTGCAAATATATATATGTATAATATTTCCGTTATTTCAAATGTTACATTATGCAACTTCTGATATTCACTATCAAAATGTTTGGTACTGAATAAAAGTTAGATTGAAGTCCCCAAAATCATATATCGACCATCAGCCAAAACTTGACCGCTTCTTCTTCTTCGGGTTGAAGAAGGAAAGTCTATTAAGAAATATAGTCTCTAGGATTTAATTGTGTATTTTTAAAAAAAATAAAAAGGATGAAGCAAATGATTGAAATGTAGTCCTCTGGTGAATGTAAATATTACATTTCTATAATATTTCGTACAATCCTAGAAATGTTATTTTATTCAACTGTTCTCTACACAATCAACACATTATTTATTAATTCTATAGTTATTATTATTAATCCCCTTATTCTTAAATTGTTGGTCTTCATTTTTCATTATGGTAGGCATACCCAATTTTTCGTCTGCTTTTCATTTTAAAAACGAATTAAATTAATTAAATCGATTATTTAAGGTTAAATTTTTGTCTAAGTCGAAAAGTAGTAACTTAATGAGCATCAGTAAAATAAACAAATAAATAAATTAAAAAAAGGCAAAATAATATTATACATGTAATTTATTTTTAGTACACATAAAACGATTTTTTTCGGGCAATTTTGCTCAAATATTTTCGTAAACGGGGTCTGAAGATGGTGCAAAATCCGTGTTTACAAAATAAATTTAACCCTCCCAATTGAAAAAATTTACCAAAAATCAGGGAATTATCCGATTTTAATGAAATTTTCAGTGTTGATTTATAGGCATGTCGATTTTCCGGCCATGTAATCATTTTAAGCTATATTTCATAAACTAAAGTAAATATTTTTTAACTTTGTTTTTTTTAAAAATCTTGCAAAAAAAAGTAACAGAGTTGTTACAAAGAAAAACAGTTAAATCAAAGATCAAATTATCCGATTGGGAAAAATTACATCGTTATCTTAAAAAATAAATAAATCTATCCGTATACATACGAAAGGGTAATTTTCAGTTTGAAATCTGGACAGGAAAATTACATATTATTTCCCTTTGACAATTATACATTTAGATGTATAGCTGGCTGTATTGGACATAATTTTTCCTTGTGCATATTCAATAACCGATTATTGGTTTCAAACGATTTACTTTTTATTCTGATAGGTAGAAAAAGTTGAAAAAGAATTTTTTACGCTTAAAAAACAAACAAACAATAGTTAATATACTGAGAAGCGTCTCGTCTCTTTGTATAAAAACAAATATGTCAGTTTTGCTCTTCCGTATAATCTAAGAATCACACATTACTATTCAACGATAAAAATCACAAATTCTTTTAAAAATATTAATATATCGTGGATCGGACAAATTTTTAGTTCACCTGAATTCTAAAATTCATGTATTTAAATATCTGGAAAATTCGATTTTTTTCACGCAGAAAAAAAAAATTATTTAATTTATTTCATGCAGAAAAAAAAAAATATTTAAGCACACAAAAGATTGAAAATCTCTTAAAAATTAATTACTTAAAGATTTGTTTTTTTTCTTGACAATTTAATAGATTATAGTACATATCAATTAAAAAAAGCAAAAAAATAAAGTTTTCAAATTATAATATTATGACATTTTTTTTGCACTTTTTATTTCTGATTTCATTCATTTTTCCTAAAAAAGACTACTGCATTGTATGAAAACATGCAAAATTGAAAACATTGTTTTTCAATCATAGTTTTGATTATTTCCGTAAGCTGAAAAAAAAAATTTTCAAAATCATCAGGAGTTTGTTTAATGTTTTTTTCTTTTGATTGGAAAAAAATTTTTAAAGAAAATATTAATTTTTCTGTAAGTTTCATTGTGTTAAATATGGGGGGGGGGGTTAAATCTCACAGGGTAAAATTGGTGGTATCTATGATTTATCAATGAATGAATTTTATAATTCATCAGTTATTTTATTTAAAAACTTTCTGACTTAATTAGGTATCTGCCATGATAAATTAATATATAAAATTCATTTAAAATATGAATATCATTATGTTAAGTTTAAAATGTCATATTTTTAGATTCTAAAAACATATTTATTTAATAACTACTTTATTATCGAATTCTAATAATTTTTGTTGAAAACTCTATTGAAAATTTAGCGCCCCCCCCCCCCCCCGAACAATAAATATCAATGTATTATTTTTTTTCTTTTATAAGGTAATAGCAAATTAAATAAATTAAAAATTGTTTTTTTTGTCTTTTATTCCCACCTTCGGTCTTTTGTCTTTTTGTTCATACTGTAATTAGTTGCAAAAGTATATACCCCCCCCCAATATTTTGCACCCCAAAAAATAAGGAGGGGGGGTCAAAGTTAAGTGACCTGAAAAAAATTAGGAAGTTTTGAAATAAAATAACTGATGCATTATAAAAATCCATTCATTAATAAATAAACTTTGAAAATTTCATTAAAATGGGATAATTCCCTGATTTATAGGTAATTTTTTTCACATGGGGATTGGGTTGAATTTATTTTGTAAAACACGGATTTTTCGACAAATTGGGTATACCTACATTATGGCTATTTCATATTGATTTTGTTTTCTCTTTTCAAATTCAAACTGTTTTGGGTTTTTTTCTTTTGTTTTTTTTTTTTCCCCGTCATTAACAATAAGGAGATTACAAAAACAAAATAAAATAAAATAAAGTACAAAAATGTAAAAGGTTTATTTTAATCCAACATGTTGTCATAACGTACTTTGACTCTTTCATTGTTCGTGTTCAGTTCAGGGTCGCTTTTCTTTTTTTTTTAATTATATATATATATTTTTGGAGGATATGTGCTTAATTGAAGTCATACCTAATTTTTGAAAATTAATTAGTTAATGATTAATGAATTTAGGCAGGCATATATGTTCAAATGTAAGGCTAAACAGATCGAGAAAATGTCAATCCCTGAATGTACATTTTGACCTATTAGGTCTCATCAGCAAGGTTATAGACATGGGAGACTGCTCCGTGTGTGACTCGAAACCTCGACTGTCAAGCTGACAGGCGGAGATTCTAACCCCTGCAAGCTGATGTAGGGGTTAAAATTGTTGGCTAAAAGCCATATCAAATAAACACAGTGTTTATTTACGTACTCTCATATATATATATATATATATATATATATATATTTTTTTTTTTTTTTTTTTTTTTTAAATCAAGGTTGTCATGAAAAAATTAGAAAAACTTTATTTCCTAATTTTCAAGAATGAATTTGTTAGATTTTTTTATTTTTAACTTTAAATCTTTGCAGAAAAAAGTTAAAATTCTTTAAAAACTGACTTTAAAATTTGACGTTTATTAAAAGAAAAAGAAAATCCTGACTTTTAGGCGAATAAGTAAGTGTCCAGTATGTACAAAATATCTATGATTGATTTTAACAACAGGTCAACTCGTCTGGGGTTATTTTATGCAGATAGGTTAGGGAATCATGTTCATTGTACATTAATATTTATGTTTGTGAAATTGTTTCTTAATTGTTGTTTTTTTAGGGTGGGGGGTTGCACAATGTCTATAAATGGACCCTAATAGGTACAACCACTCCAGGTCAAAGTGGACCTGGGAGTAATGGCAATGTAGGGATACTCCACATTCCCCAGATCTCTAAAACTGGAGCCTCACCATCAGATACAGTTTAGTGTTATTCGCAGGACACCCCACTTTGGCTGCAGAGGATGCCCTGTCAACTGGGGCGAGTACAGAATATTTAGTCACCTGACAATAGCTTTACCGTAAAACTTGCTGAAGTCACCCCACCTCCACACAACCAGGATGTAACAAAGTATTTCTTAAGCAGAGTTAAACAGGTTTGAATTCAGAGTTTTCCTTCTCCTAGACTGGTTACCTAGCCAAGGTTAAAGAGCCTAATCTGCCCATTCGGAAGGATTTGTATTTTGAGAGAAAAAGTAGTCAAAGTAGAAACGGACATTTTTGCTGGTTTGGTTAACAATATTCAGCTTTTCTTAATGTTTTATTACATGTTATTATGCTACTGATGACTGACAAGTATAGATGATGCTAATGAATTAAACAAAAATATTTTGATTTCGGGACGGTCCAAACCCCATTTGGGACAGTTGATAATTTTTGTTTGGGACGGTCATGAAAAAAGTTAGTGTTGGGGCCTGGAAGAGGGTCACTTAGAATTACGAGGGTGAGTTAAAAAGTAATGCCATTTTTACATGTGAAGTTTTTTTTATAAAACTAAGACCTACATTGAGACCCTAACAAGGCTCAGAGGAAAAAGTTAAGGCTTGATAATTTGTATTTAAATTTTTTGGACTCTTGTCTTCATTTTCATTGTTATGACGTTTCATCTCTTCTTCAGGTGTTTTTTGTAATCCATTTGGGCAGACTACTCTCACTCCACTACAAGTGTCTGCTGCAATGGATTATATGGAACACCTGAAGAAGGCTGGATAGTACATCAGCTGAAATGTATTTCACAATAAAGATGAGGACAACAGCCAGAAAAATCAAAATAATACATATCAAACCTCATCTCAAAAATTCTGACAAATAACATAGTTACAATATTTAAAAAATTTTTTCCAAAAGTAGTGAGTAAAGTCATCGGGGCGGCCTAATGTCAGTATCAGCCAGGCAGAGAGGGAGACTATCCCCTTTTCACTAGACTAAGGACATTCTTTTTAGCATCTGAGGTGGAGCGTCACACTTACCATCAGCTCCTCACTTTACCATACAGATCCCTATGCTACTCATACACCGATTTGGTGAGGGCTGGTATTATAGTTATTTACTAAGCTTCACTTAGATGTGGCACAAGGCCGAATGTAAGGTGCACCCAGTGAGGCTCGAACTCGCTAGTCAGGATTTACCAGTCTACCTTGCTAATCATTACACCACAGGAGGTGCCCGGTCCATCTTATTATATAAGAGATTTATTGCTGTTATAATTAAAGTAAATCTAATCTTTGACTTATTGTACAGAGACTGTGTCAGTGTTTCCATTTTACTGTGTTTAAAAACAACAACCAAAAAAAACCGTATTTCCAAACTCTTTGTCTAAAAAGCATGCATTTGTAGGGTTATCCGCCCCTGTTTCGCTGGAAGAGTTATCTTCCCTTGTGTTTCTGGTATTGACTACTGACTATTTAATCAGTGAAGTGCCAGATTCGAATTCTCTTTCTTCTTCGGGACTCAACGAACACACATGGGTTAGACACTTATGTCGACACCCTCTTTGTGTGGGGGTTTCATCTCCCCCGACACCACTTAGTAAGTGACTTTGACTTATATACTCTTCATATCTTTTATAAGTACATTTATGTATCTCTGTTATACTTCCATTTTGTATCTTGTCTCTTATATGTGTTACTTATACTAGCAAATATTAGCACCCTCCGGGTGCAAGTATTTAAGTTTTAATGTAATAAAATATTGTATTAAATTAGAAAGGCTAATGAAACTAAATAAGAATACAGATAAAAAGATTTGAAAGAGAGGGAGTATAATAAAAGATTTGAAACAGAGGGAGTATAATAAAAAATGGAACAACTGAAACTTACTCTTCCATCACTCTCGTCTTTCATTGTTATTTTTTCTAATTTAAGTATTTAGTTATAAGAGGAAGTAAAGAATAAAATGACAGTTATTTTATCTTGTTAATGGAATTCATTTAAGATTCATTGAAGAGATTTTTGCTTATATTCATTAAAATAAAACCAAACAGTTAGAAATCAATAATACTAAGCACATATTTATTAAATTCGGTTTTTTAATATTAATATACAAATTAGCCTTCCCGTTCACAATGTAAACCGCTATTTTGTTGTATATATAAATATAATTGCATGTTGTCAGTATGTAGACATAGTTAACAGTATTAATAATGTAAGACAATTTTATTAATAATTGAGGTTTAGATAAAAAATAAAATCATGGAGAATGGGATGTCAATAACTAAGAGAATTGTGACTTTAGTAGGAATATAGTTTCGGTTACAGACAGAAAAACACACAATCTCCATTATAATAAGATATCTACCATGTTGTTTCTTATGTATCTCGTTGCATAAATGCTTCTCCACGTGATCTACGTATTAAAGTCCATTGTTGTATTTAACACTCTTAGTCGGAGTTGTTTGTTCATATGTGAAACTCATGTTGGGAGGCCTTTAAGCCAACCAACTCAGTATAATTAACATTATTACCTTTTTGAATCCAACACTTTTTTAAAAACGTTTTCTTTCAGAGCCAAAGTCTATATCACAGATTTGGAAAGTTGTCTCCCTTTAATGCAAATTAACATCAGTGAAAATGAAGAACAAATCACCGGCACAATTGAAGCTAAAGTTCTTGACTGGAACAGCCATGACACTCTGAACTCTTCACCTGACTACATTTTAATCTCTGATTGCATTTATTATTCGGAGGTGAGTAACTTATTATTATTAACTTATTATCGAGGTGGGGGCTATTGTAGCGAGATGGAAGGTCCTGAGTTTTGCGAGGACTACTATTAGAAAAGGAGGAAGAAGAAATAAGAGGGAGTAAGGTTTTTAAAAAAAAAAAAAAAAAAGTGATGAACATAAAACGGTTTGTTGTGAATTGGACCCCCTGAATGGAGAATTGGAAGCCAACCGGAAGTTTCGGATGTTGACCGGAACCGGAAGTCACATGGTGACGTAGAATGACGAAGAAAAATACCGCCCTCTTTTTGATTTCGGACAGCATAGAGTACGGACAGGCCTCTGGTCCCTAGTGTGGGATCACAGTAATTTAACAGTCCTCTCTCTCTTTCTCTCTGCCTTTCCTCCTCTCTGACACAACCCACAAGACGAGCCCTAAAAATAAAAGCTAAGCAGCTTGTGACGATATATTTCTCACGTTGTACTTTTTTATCAACAAGATGACCGCCAAACACCTTTTTAGTGTTGTGAATTTAGAGGCACGTTGACAAGACCCGCTATACAACATATATCGCTATTAGAACGTTACGTATATCCGTTTTGGTACCGTGAATATACCGCCACGTTATACTATTTGCTTGAATTCCACTTTTTTATGAGAGCAGGATGAGAGCCCGGAGTCGCATTTGATTGGATGTTCCTCTTGTGCTGCTTATTATAAACCCTCAAATTTCACCATATGGTTATTTGCCCTGACTGCAATCTGGTGGCTGATCAACACTAGCTGGGTCACCCAGATGAATATGTATGATGTTGAAAGACCGAAAACACAGGATCTTGGGAATTACATCACTGACGATGTGGTCAGGGGCACCTTGATGTGAATTCCTTGAAATTACTCCTCTAAAAGGAGCAGGGCCATGTGTATTGCTCAATGCCTGAAGCAAAACAAAAGTTGAGCTTTGGTTTGTGCATGCCTTCCCATGTTAAAAAAGTCTTTGTGTCAATCCAGCCTGGTGGGAGGGCAGGAAAATTATTGGTCTTGGATTTTTTTGTTGATGAACAGCTTTGTTCCTAGACTAGAAACAGCTAGTCAGCGTCACCTGGATGCAGGGGGGGGGGTTGCAAAGTTAGTCTCGCAGATACATTATTACTGAATCGTGAGTTTGATCTTCACAAGATGTCCCATTAAAATCACTACATAAAAAAGACCTTACGTTGGCCCAGTTTGGTGGAACATCAGAAAAAAAAAGTGCACTGACCCTGTGAAAAGAAAAATGAATGTCTCCTATTTAAAGTATTAAATGCAAAATAATCCATGGTATTAACTATTCAAATTTTATCTTTTAATTATCTTCAACAAATATAAATCAAATCTTCATTACTCTTGCTCAAAAAGCAAGATCTGATGATGTTAAATGTGTATATATTTTTACTTTGTTGTTAATTGCTTTATTTTTGTAGTTTCAGTCGGGCATACACACACCAACTGTCCTCTATATATATGGTTAATTTGAACATTTAAAAAATTTTTCCCAGGTTTGTAAAAGTGTCCTTGTGTGAAACTAAGCTTTATATTTAGAAACCAACAGAACTGGTTACCCGGTGTTGACTGGGTAGAATTGGTAGTGGGGGGATAATAAAAAGTTAGTCTCGCAGATCCATTGATTGTTTTGGTCTTCCATAATTGATTTGTTTATGTTTTAATCCTAAATTTTACCAATGACTTTCCCTTCTATTCAAATCCTATTTTGAAATCCATATAGATGCTTTTGCATTTAAAAGAATTTTCTTTTCTTTATTTTTTTTTATTTTCTGTTTTAGTGCTAAGTTAGGGGATGTCTGTCTGTACACAAATGATTGTTTTTGTTTCCTTTCAGTCCGTAAAACCTTTGGTAGACACTATCAACCGCCTGAGTGAACCCCACACGATAATCTTATGCAGCTATGAAGAAAGGACAACAGGAAACAAACCAGAATTGCAACGGCATTTTTATGAGGTATTTAAACAAATTTGATTTGTCTGAGGTTTTGAGATGAGGCTTGATGATTTGTATTAGATTTTTCAGACTGTTGTCCTCATCTTTGTTATATACAAAACATTTCCTTTTCATGTGACCTCCAGCCTTTAGGTGTTTCTTGTCCTGTTGGACACATGGCGCAATGGATATAATGGTTGAGTTAATACAGTTCTAAGTGATCATCTGTAGGTTGCAGTTTCAATCCTGATTTCTGGCGATAATAAGATAGAATACTTAATATAGCTTAACACTTGTACCCTGTCATGGTTAAAGGGATGAGAACAATCTACCCCAATGAATTAAATAAAGGATTTGGTTCGAAGTTCCATGAAGGTTCCCGATTACAAGAAACATCTGAAGATGGCTGAAGGGAACATTGTACAAAACGTTATGTATATAACAATAAAGATGAAGATAACAGTCTGAGAAATCTAAACAATACAAACTAGCAGGACCTGTGGATATACCACAGTGTGATAATTTAATTATTACAGTGTTTGATGTTTACTTAAGAGATATTGCATTTAGTTCAATATGTAGAAAGTATAATAATCTTGATTTAACTCTCTCTCACTCTTTTTCTTTTCTTTCTTTCCTTCTTTTCATCATGATGGATTGAAACAGATTAATTTTATCACTTCTGCACGCTCATCCCCTCTCTCTATCTTTTGCCTACTTCCTTTCTTATATTTTTTATCTGTAGTATGTCCTTTTTCTTCCCTTTCTTTATAATAAAAATGCAATGGTCTCTTATTTAGCTGAGGTGACAACACTCATAAGAAATAAGAATTCACCAGCAGATAAGCAACACCAGATAATCAGGATTTACATTTTTGCATTTGATCTGCGGCGGTTTGGACTGTCTCATTTTTAACCAGCAGTTGTTGCAAGATGATAACCATTGTACAATTAAGGAACATGAGTATTGATATATAGATTTGATGTTGATTGTCCATGTTAAAACCTGGCTTAATCATAATGTTTCTTTTATCTTGATCTTATTTGGTCAATCTTTAAGTTTTCTGTTGTCAGCAGAGTTTAGAATACACTGACTGCAATCCTCTGCTAAGAGGTAAGAATGAGTAAACGGGGCCGTTTTGAGGAAAACTTTGACTGAGCACATCAGCCTTAATTGAAAAACATTAAAGTCTGTGAGAACAATATCAGAAATGGCTGGATAATAAATTCTTGAGGTCAATCAGTCTACTGTTGATTTGAACAACAGCAACTGGCTAAGCACAACTGAACTAGTGCCCAAAACAGCTGGTATTTATGGAAATCAAGAATAGTCCATTCATGTATTTGGGTGATTCCATTCCTTGAGTCCTGATTGGTTGCTTGGTTTCTATGATGTTCTGAGGCTTCATAAATACCCTAGCATTCTGCAGTAGGATTGCAACAAGATTAGATTCGTATTCAGTTACGGCTACTTGTTGCCTTGTCTTACCAATTATTCTACAGAAATGTATTTCCTATTGAAGTCAGATGGTGAGGTTTCATTACCAACTCAACGTCCACATTCTTGACTATTCTTGGACTTCATCGGACAAGAGGCAATACATAAAAAAGATTCAAGATAAGGCTTTAATTGCATCAGAGTGGATATAGCAATCCCACAGAGTCTGGTGGTATCGTGAGATACTGTTGGGGAGCTTTGGGTTATTGGTAATGATGCTTAGGCCCTGAAACCATGCCTGAACCCAAATTCATCATCTGATGAAGGCTTTGTTGTGCAAACATCAGTCATTGTATGAACTTATTATAATGAATAGGCATAGCCTTTCATTTTTAGCAAGAAGTGTAGATTAGTTTAAGATTAACAGTAAAACTGTGGAAAGTTACTGTTGGATTTAAAGTTTGATTGATAGTTATTGACCACAGGTTTGTCTGGAACAAGGCTTCCCTTTGGTTTACAGAGTGATATGACCGGGCAACTCTGGGAAAGTAGAATAAGTTAGCTGAGTTGAGTCCCAGTGGCGACCCTTTTCGGCAGATATGCTTTTCCATCTTCTAGTTTTCCTTTCGTGTGTGCAAGTTAAGAATATATTTGGGGGAAATGAAAATGTGTACCCAAGAAAATGTCTTTGTGTTATCTCCATGATAAAAGAATACCAAAGGAAATTCAGAGAAAGGCACCCCCCAGAACCAGAGAGACTCCCGACCCTACAGAGAACCCTAGTATGACCTAATGGAAAATAGAACAGAAACCCAATAGAGGCTGACATACAAAAAGGACTACACAACAAGAACCCCCCACTTTCCCCCCAAAAAAAGATTTGGAGACATTATGCACACACACACATACACATACATGTGTGTGTGTAATAGATGGTGTGAAGACTTGTTTGTTATATTAGAAGCATGGAAAAGTAATAAAAAAAAAAATTTTTAATAATAATAAAAATTATCTTCTAATTTTGATATTTCTGACATACCTCTGTCCTTTTTCAAAAAATTCTGTTGAATCTTTTACTTTTCCATGATTCTAATCTAACCAACAAGATTTCCCATCATCTATAACATATCTTATTATAATGGAGATTGTGTGTTTTTCTGTCTGTAACCGAAACTATATCACTACTCAAGTCACAATTCCATTAGTTATTGACATCACATTCTCCATGATTTTATTTTTATTTTAACCTCAATTATTAATAAAATTGTTTTACATTATTCATACTGTTAACTATATCTACATACTAATAACATGCAATTATATTTATATATACAACAAAATAGCGGTTTACAGTGTGAACGGGAAGGCTAATTTGCATATTAATATTAAAAAATCGAATTTAATAAATATGTGCTTAGTATTATTGATTTCTATCTGTTTGGTTTTATTTTAATGAATATAAGCAAAAATCTCTTCAATGAATCTTAAATGAAATCCATTAACAAGAAAAAATAATTGTCATTTTATTCTTTACTTCCTCTTTTAACTAAATACTTAAATTAGAAAAAATAACAATGAAAGACGAGAGTGATGGAAGAGTAAGTTTCAGTTGTTCTATTTTTCGATTATACTCCCTCTGTTTCAAATCTTTTTATCTGCATTCTTATTTAGTTTAATTAGCCTTTCTAATTTGATAAAATATTTTATTACATTAAAACTTAAATACTTGCACCCGGAGGGTGCATATATCTGCTAGTATCCTTAAAGAAGGATACGTGGAATCTAATTTAAGATTGTTTAGACAAAGAGTCAAAAGCACTTGATGACCGGTTCAAATAGTTGCATAGGCGAGAAACTGAGGGCTACCAGGACTATAAGTATCACATAGATTATTTTACTAATGAAACGTGACTATATGCCACAGTATGATAATTATTACATTTGATATGTTTACTTCAGAGCTATTCCAAAATAGTTCAATATGTACAAAGTATAATAATCTTGATTTAACTCTCTTTACTATTTCTCTGAATGTTTGAGATGAGGCTTGATGATTAGTATTATCTGCGTTATTCGGACTATTGTCCCCATCTTCATTGTTATCTGAACAACGTTTCGGCCAATATGCCCTCTGGCCTTCTTCAGGTATTTCTTTTTGGACTCGGGAACCTTCTTGTCCAATTCAGCAGACATGGAACACCAGATAATCAGGATTTACATTTTGCATTTCATCTTGGACGATTTGAACAATCTCATTTTTAACCAGAGGGTGTTGCAAGATGATAACGGTCGGAAGAATAAGGGACTCGCCAACTCAGCGTATGAGTATTACATGGGTATGTGCGGTAAAGTAAGGAGCTGATGGTAGGTGTGGTGCTCCACCTCAGACACAAAAAAAAAATCCCCTTGGCCTAGCGCTAGTGAAAAGGGGATAGACTCCCTCGCTGATTGGCTGATACCGACTTTAGGCCACCTCAACGACTTTATTGGTTTTTAGCTATTTCGTATTATTGTAAAGGCTACAATAGGATTTATATGTAATGAAATTGCAATATTAAATAACCCCTTAGGGGTTGATCTGGCATTAAATAAACTAAACCAGTCTCTAAGTTGATGACTGAAGAACAGATTTGTGTTGGTATTGGATCTTTTTTTCTGTTTTTCAAATCTATTCATCAAACTTTTTAGTTTAAAAGACACCAAAGCATTTCAACAGCATGGATTCCCTTGACTCTCTCTCTCTCTCTCTCGTGCAATCTGTCCCTATTGGTCATTGCTTTTGGCAAGTCATCTAAACCACTCTGTCAGCTGGGGTAATAGAATACACTGATTGCACCTCTGCAGGGGGGTAAAATCCCCCCCCCATTGTGGCGACCCATGATGCTTAAGGACAGAAACTTGGTGATTGAGTAGTCCATGACCTGCAACACTCCACTTTGCCCTTCGTTAGGCTAGATGGACGGTCAGAGAGGCCCCCTCCAATCAATTAATTGGTTACGTCAAGCCCTAGCACCTATATGATTGTCCCAACGCTATCACCCTCTTTTTATATATGTGCTTTAAGGTGGGGCTGAGGGTCCTAGTTTCTTGGTACTACATTAAACTGCATCTAATGGTGAGGTTCCAATTTTGGAACTCTGGGAGTGTGGAGAACCCCTTCATCCCCATTACTCCCAGGTCCACTCTGACCTGGAATGGCAGTACCTGTTAGGGTCCCATCAAAGGGTTAAATAGATAAAAAATGTGTTTTTGAAAAAGAAATATGTTTGGAACAAAAATTGAACACCGATGAAGAAAGAATAAAACAAAACATTTTTGGCATAAAATACCCCAACATGGGTTGACATGCCGTAAAATCCAACTAATCATGACTATAATAATAATTAGACAAAATAAAAATCTTGTCTCATCTTAATGAGTTTGTAATATTCCTTTATAATTTTGTTTTTTCTTTCTTTTCTATTTCAGCTTATGGAAGCAACATTTAACGTACAGGAAATTCCTCAAAACAATCAAGATGATTTCTATCACAGTTCAGATATACACATTATGAAATTTACAAAAAAATCATAAAAATCTGAAGCGGAAAGAAAAAGTCTTTTTTTTTTTTTTTTTTTTTTTTTTTTTTTAAATTGTTTAATATTTTTTTTTCAAATGATTTAGGATAATTTTGTACCACTGAATCTGAAAATAACATCCATTTTTCTCAATCAGGTTTCTTATGCTAAATTGGTTTTTAACCTTTTATCTACCACTGCCATCTGCTATACCCATGTCTCAAATGGTTGACCAACTATTATCGTATTGCTGATCCTTTACTACTGAATAGAAATATATTCATTTAATTCATTTCTCTTTTTTTAACTATAAAAACTATTTTCTAAGAACTGACGATCTCTGGAGTTTTTTGGTGGGGTCCGGCATTTTGATTGTCAGGTGGTTTGTGGCACTCTGGTAGATGAAGGGTTAAAACATCTGATCTCCTAACTAAATCGATTATATTTTTGTGACATTATCAGTTGATTTTTGTTTATATTTCTAATCCGAAATTGTTTTTAAGAGAAAAAATTGTTTTCTACCACAAACCCTCCTAACCATGGGAATTCTGAACTTCAAATAACTCTTTTAGCTGTTGGTCCACTTACGCTGATACTGTGCTTGTCTTGAATATCATGTGTGGCGCCAAAGATTTCTTCTGGTCACCAAATTTAAAACCAAAATAAACATGGTAATCCTACTTTATGAAACTTGTGACTGATTTCTCATTAGAAACAATCCGTTGTATTCGCTGCAGATGTAGCAGAATCTGTTGGGCTTATTTTTGCAAGATCTTCTGGTCAAAGCCATTTTATTCACCTGTAAAATAAAAATACTAATTAGTAATAAATTAGCACATACAACCTGTTCAAAGTTTTTTTATTTCAAGAATTTTTTTTTAAATTACATCATATAAAGCAAAAATACCTTTTCATGTAAACAAAAATGTAAAAAAAAAAAAAAAAAAAAAAAAAATTTGACCTGATTGATCAAAATGTGATTTTTGGATTCAGTCCATCAGAGTTTTCGTGAATCAGCTAAAAGAATATTTGACAATTTTGTTGCTGACCAATGTTATCAAATAAATAAATAAATATATAAATGATGTTTATTACATATTGACAAATACTTGAACGATCTGCCTTCTATGAAGGAGCCAATTATTTTTGTCATCGGACATTTCAATCCTCTTAATTATTTTGAATAAAATTTAATTATTCTTCAGTAAAACTTTGTTCAGTGTTCAAATCTCACTCTGTTGCAAAATTGACCCCCGAGCTTTTTTTTTTTTTTTTTTTTTTTTTTTTTTCAATTTAAAACTTGAAACTTTTTCATTTGTAGAAAAGAAAAACAATAAGTGCTAGTATCATCATCATAACAACAATAATAATAAAAATTAGCAAGAATATGCACCCTCCACCGGATGTAATTTAAGTTTTAATGTAATGAAGTATATTAAATCAGAAAGACTAACAAAATTAAATAAGAACACATGTAAAAAGATTACATTTATTTTAATTATATCTTAATTGGTTTCAATATAAAATCATTCATAGGATTGATTTTAATACGTTGGACAATAAAACTTGTATTAGAGATCAATAACTCTAAGTAATTATTTACTGATCCTGGTTTTGTTAAAACCAGTATGCAAATTAACCATACCATATATTATGTAAACTTATTTCTTAGTGATATATAAGACACATTGCAGGATTTTAAACGCATAAATAACATGTGCTGTTTTGAGGCAAATCTATCTCAGATTTTCATAGACATTGTTAATAAGTAAGATTTATTCTATGTATTAACAATTTTGACTATAAATTAAATACGCATTGATAAATTTATGCAATTCCTGAGGGTATTGTGATTTAACTGTCACAGTTTCAGTTACAGACAATGAATTTCCATTATAATAAGAATACTCTAGACCATTCTTAAAATCGACAAGAGAGGAACTCCGACTGATTACAAGAAAAAGACAAGAAAATTAACGACGATGTACAAGGCATTTAACCCGAGAGATGATAGACTGGCTATATGTATCAAGAAAAGAAGGTGAAAGAGATCCCGCCAATATTGAGGATTGTGTAGATACTGAATCCAACGACTCAAAGAATATAAAAAAAGAATAGAGCAAGGAAAGATTAATTACAGCAGCCAATAATAGCAGTGGCAGTATATGAACAAGCAAAAAAGAGAAAACGGAAATGGAAAGAAAAACAATACTTCAAGTGACAAATTGGAGAGTTTGCACTTGAAAAGCCCTGCACATGGTTAGGAAAAGGAAACCTCAAAAAAGAAACTGAGACACTCATAATTGCAGCACAGAACAAAGTTATAAGAAGAAAATATATCCAAGCAAAAATAAATGAGACACAACAAAACAGTAAATGTATGGTGTGTGGAGACAATCAACAATGTATTAACCGAATGTAGCAAACTAGCACAAGGAGAATACAAGGCTAGGTCTGACTGGATTGAAAAAGTGACTCTTATCGTGAAACTGAAATACATAAAATGCTCTGGGACTTTGAGATAAAGATGGATTACATTATCCCAGCCAGAAGACCAGACCTAGTAGTGATTAACAAAAAAAAAAGAGAGCTTATAGATTTTACAGTCCCAGCAGATGACAGGGGGAAGATGGAAGAAAATAAAGAGATAGACAAATACCTGGATCTTGCCAGAAAATTGGGGAAAAGAACCTGGAATATAAGGGTGGAAGTGATACCACTTGTAGTTGGTGTACTTGGAACGGTCCCCAAAAGTTTAGAAAACATTATATTCAGAAGAGTCCTGGAGACTTGTCTCTCAGACTTCAGACACGGAGCACATGTTTACCAAATTTGGTGCTTGTACAATCAAGTGAAAGATTTTTCAGTAATCTGCTACACTAGAAAGACTATCAGCTTACGCATGAAAAACTAGCTAACGATAATAATAATGATTATAACAACAACAACAACAATAACAAATACAACCATTATAATAATAATAATAATAATGATGATGATAGCAACAGTAATAATGTATATAGCAGTAACCATAGTAACAACAAATAATGCTCAACCAGAATTTATCCTAGAAAAGGAGACCCTCAAGATTTTCTGAAATTTTGAGCTGCAAACTGATTATCTAATTCCCGCCAGAAGACCAGGTAGTATTTACCATGCATCACACTTATGCGGATTGAACATCTATTAATGTGGGACCACCCACGACCGAAGCTCATGGGATCTCCTTGGCATTCCACCTCAAGCCCTGACCCTTTAAATCAAGGGGGGGTGTTACCTTGGCATGATCCCAGGGGACATCATGCCAATAATTACATTATGTCAGGTGGCTGAAGCCACTGGACACAGCCCATGGTCAGGTGGTGTTAATTAATAGAAAAAAAAAGAACTTAACTGTTCAAGTGGACCACACAGTGAAAATGAAAGAAAGCAAAAATATAAACAAATACTTGGACCTTGCCAGAGGGTTGAAAAAGTTGTGGAATGTAAAGATAGTGATGATTGCTATTGTAGTTGATGCACTTGGAATGGTCCCCAAAGTCTTGGAAAGGAGACCAGAGGAATTGGAAATTAGAGGAAGAATTGAGACCATCCAGACCACAGCATTGTTAAGATCAGCTAGAATACTCAGAAGGGTCCTGGAGACCTGAAGCGACTTGCTGTCTTTCAGGTTAGACTTGCCTTGGTAGATCCCTTAAAAATGAGTGCACCATGGTAATGACAAAGGGCATTAGCAATTTTTATAGAATTTGCTAAATTTGTTTTTTTTTATTTGTAAAAAGAAATATCAATGTAAAATCTTTCAAAAGAAAAATTGATAAAAATGAACAAAAAAACCTTAAGATAAAATATTTTTATTGACATATAACATATATCATAATGTCTAGAATTATTAGGAGTCGGGGTTACTCAGTTTGACATGTTTGATGTAGACTATACATTAGAATTGCTTTTTGAAAAGGTTTTTTATCAGTTAGGATTGTAGGGAAGGTTTTAACCTTTGGTCATTTGAATAAAAAAAAACATTTCAAAACTCCTTGTTAATGCAAGGGAGATAATTCAAAAATGAAATATCAAGGGAGATAAATGCGGTTTACGAACAGAAACATCTAAGTCGAAAAGAAATGAATTCATAAATTTTACTATTTTCGACGTTAAAATACATAAGGTAAATTTTAAGTTGAATCATGAAAGATAAACAAAATGATTATTTTGAAGCAGACAAAAAAAATAAATTAACAAATTATTCTTATCTTAAAATCAAGTAAACATGGCTTCAATTACGTATGGGCACTTTGAACAAAGGGAAGAAACAATTTTTTTTTAATTTCATAATTTTAAAACAATTAACAAAAATCAGGGAATTGTTTAATTTTAATGAAATTAAACCGATCTAAGTCAAGGAAAGTCCGACATAAAATCTCCGTGGCCTAGCAACTTTACCCCTCCCAAGGAAAGGACAGGAAAGTAAATCCCGAAAACAAATCAGGAGCTGGAGTCCGTAAGGTGGTGTGATGCTGAAATCCAGTGCCACCCAGCAACTCCTTCAACACTACCACTGCCAAACTGCATTGGTTCCTTACCTTTCCTTTGGACCAGAGCGGCAGTGTAGAGATGGGGGTATTTGCTGCTTGGGCAACAGCTTATCCTCCAGATGAACCCGCCCAGGTGACGTAGTTAAAAAAAATTGGAAACTACTCCATCATCTCTCATAGACGGAAAGATGCCAACTCAACTCAATTAGATTTTCAGCAATTTATTCATTAAGGAATTAATTTTATTAATAAAAAAAACTTAGGGAAAAAAAGCTTTTTTTAAACAGTTATGATTGTAGGCAGGGTTTCAACTTTTGTAATTTGAATAAAAAAAAAACATTTCCACTCCCGAATTTTTATATTTCTCAAAAGATCAAATCCAGAAAACCCCATTAAAAAAAATTTTTTTAAATTTAACACCACTAAAAAGTTATTTGAAAATTTAAAAGTTATTTTCTTAAAACTTAAAAAAATAATTCTTGTTATTAGTTTTCTCTTTTTTTTTTTTTACTTTTAAAAACAATTTTTTTCTTTAAATTGATACAAAAAGTCTTTTTTCTGGTTCAATTGGCCTATTTTTATTTACTTGAAAATTTAATAGTGTATTTAAAATGTCTTGTTTAATCAAGTTCAAATCCTGGACAAGGCTGTTTACATTTCATATAGTGCTAATACCCTCCAATTATTCTCCTTTCAGTTATGGGTAAATAGTAAGTCAGACTGGGCTCTTTAATCTTGATGAGGCAAGGAAAACACTGAATTCAAATCTGTTAAAATCCACTTCAAAAATAGATTTGGTTGTACAGCATATGATCATATTACATCTATCTCGCTCAGAACATTAACCTCCTAGAAACTGTACAGAGACATGCAACCAAATGAAATACCCTCCATCAGGCATCTGCCTTATTCTGAACGTCTTGCTGCCCTGGGAATGGATTCATTGAAATTACAGTCTGGCAACTGACCTGGTAAATGCTCATAAGGTCATTAATTATCTTAACAACAGCAACCTTGAGCACCTTTTTGATCTCCATGTTTCTAACACACGTGGGCATGCCTACAAAGTCAGAAAACACCATTGCTCACATGACTTTCAGAAACATTTTTTCACACTCAGTTTCCAAGGCATGGAATAAGCTGCTTGCATCTTTCAAAGCCTCCATGCTTCCTGTAATCTGCCAACACTATACCTAATACCCCCTCCATATATGCACACATATGCACACACACACACACACACACACATGTATATTATTAATGTATGCTATTCATGTTCCTGACACTAATACATTATTCTATGCACCTGAGCACTGTACACAATAAATTTCATTATCAAAAAAAAAAAAAATTGAATGTGTTGATTTTTCAAGTATTCATTCTTTTTTCTTTTAATTATTCTATAATGTATCACAACAGCAATGTGTGTTGATCACATTGATATCAATATTATAATGATACTAGCAGGACCTGTGGATATATCACAGTATCATAATTTAATTATTATAAAGTTTACTTAATAGCTATTGCAATTTAGTTCAATATGCAATAAGTATAATAATCTTGATTTAACTCTCTCTCACTTTTTTTTCTTTCTTTCCTTCTTTTCATCTTTTCATTAGGTTCGATCGAAACAGATTAGGTTCATTGCTTCCATACACTCACCCCCTCTCTATCTTTCTCCTGCTCTCTTTCTTATTATATTTTTTCTGTGTAGCATGTCCTTTTTCTTTCTTTATGATAAAAAAGGAACGGTACTTTATTTAGATGAGGTGACGACACTCATAAGAAATAAGAATTCAGCAGATAAGCAATACCATTTGGCGGATAAGCAACAGCAGATAACCAGGATTTATATTTCCCTAATCTCATCTTGGATGATTTGGACGGTCTCATTTCTAACCACAGGGTGTTGCAGGATGATAACAGATGGAAGATTAAGGAACAAGCATATTAATACACAGATTGGGGAGTCTCCATGGCGTAGTGGCTAAAGTACTGGACTGTGGCATCGAAGTAAGACTAATTCTCTTGGGAAAGGCATAAGCCTCATCATCCCCTCAGCTATGGGTTAAATAGTACCACTACTGTTCTTCTGCAAGGATGGCTTTGGCATCAAATAACCCAGAAAGGTTGATATGCCATTAAACAAAGAAACTAAAACTGATACCAAAACTTCAATATTTTACTGAAAAGATCTTTTTACCAAAGAGAAAAAAAAAAAAAGTTTCCTTATTTCTAACTGCCCTGTTGGTTGGAGATGAAGAATACACCGACTGTATATATACAGAGTGATAAAATCCCCCCCCCCAATGGGGTCACCTGCTGGGTAGCAATCTGTGATGCTTAAGGACAGTATCCTGGTGGCTAAGCAGTCCATGACATAAACACTTTGACCTTACAAGCAATCGGCTGTCACATCAAGCCCTAGCACCTATATGATTGTCCCAATCCTATTGCTCTTATGGCAATCCCCTTGTGATCATTGTTACTTATTTTTATCTTACAGTATCTCCCCTCCGGTCAATCAGCTGGTCACATCAAGCCCTAGCACCTATATGATTGTCCAATCCTATTGCTCTTATGGCAATCCCCTTGGGATCATTGTGCTGATCATGTCAAGCCTAAACACTATTACCCTTATGGCCAATCCTATATGTGCTAGAAGGCAGTGGCTGAGGGTGCCCTGGGCATGAGTTAAACTCTGATGGTGAATTCCAATTTTGGAGCTCTGGGAATGTGGAGTACCCCTTTATCACCATTACTCCCAGGTCCACTCTGACCCAAAGTGGTAGTACCTGTTAGGGTCCCATCTATGGGTTAAATAGAAAAAATGAGTTTGAAAAAAATTTTGAATACCCATGAATAAAACAAAACGTCTTCAGAGTAAAATAACCCAACAAGGGTTGACATACCATAAAAGCCAACCAATCAACCTTATTTCTAAGGCTGATGTTTATATGTATGTCGTTCTGTAGTGAAAATGGTTCATCAATAGAGTATACACCTAGGAATTACAAGGTTCTGGGTTCAATACTGGTCTTCACCAACACAGCAAATCAGTAGCACAGCTTGGGTAATCTGATCTGTTTGGTTAGGCATTCTGGGAACTGTCAGTAGGTGTAACGCTCCACTTCTTTAAAAATAATCTCTCTGTGTTAGCACTAGCAAAAAGGGGATAGACTCCCTCGCTATTCAGCTTATAATGACATAGACCACTCCACAGATATTACTATTACTTTCAAGGGAAAAAAAAAAAGAAAAGAAAAGTTATTTCCTTACCCTCCCACCAGGCTGGATTAACATAAAGTTTTTTTTTTACATGGGGAATTTTTTTATGGAGTATCAAGCAAGGATTGAACTTGTTATTCAGTAATAAAGGATCTGCGAGACTACCTTGCTAACCATTACACCAGGCAGGACCTAGAATTTTTTTTTTTTTAGTAGCACAGCCTGCCTAATAATGAGCCATATCTCATGCATTCTGCTTCTTAAAAGAGATGCCCCCCTCCCCCATACTTGCTCTCATTAATAAAATCTTCAATCTTAAATAAATTTGCATATATTTGCATATATTTACTCTGTACTTGTAATAGAATGATAGTTAACAAAACTTTTAAAACCATTTCTAACATTTTAAGTTTTGGTTTTAACATATCATCTGCTAATTATACTACTACTACTACTACTACTACTACTACTACTACTACTACATCATCATCATCATCATCATCATCATCATCATCATCAAAACAACAAGAACAAGAAGAAGATGAAGAAAAAAAGAAGAAGAACTGTTAGTGCGGTTGTAGAATATGCTTCTGCATCTTTACAGAGGGGGTAAGACCCCCTCCAACATCCACTTGTGGGCCTTAGGTGGTGCCCCATGATGCTTAAGGTTCATCCTGGTGTCTGAGCAGTCCATGACATGCAACACTCCCCTTTAACCCTTACTTAGGCGAGACAGGCAGTCAGAGATGCCCACTCTGATCAATCGGCTTGTCATGTCAAGCCCTAGCACCAATATGATTGTCCCCACCCTATTGCTCTTATGGCAAACCCCTAATCCTTTTATCATATATGTGCTAGAAGGCGGTGGCTGAGGGTCTTAGTGTCCTGGGTACAACATTAAACTGCATCTACTTGTGAATGTCAATTTTGGAGCCTTTGGTGAGTGTGGAGTACCCCTTCATCGCCATTACTCCCAATGTCACTCTGACCTGGAAAGGTATTACCTGATAGGGTTCCATCTATGAGTTA
This sequence comes from Doryteuthis pealeii, assembly GCA_023376005.1. Lineage (NCBI taxonomy): Eukaryota > Metazoa > Mollusca > Cephalopoda > Myopsida > Loliginidae > Doryteuthis > Doryteuthis pealeii. The sequence continues at coordinate 97,303,143 of CM042153.1, read as the reverse complement.
AATAGATTGAAAAATGAGTTTTAAGAAAATGACTTAAAAAATGTGTTTAAAAAACGTCTTTGGCATAAAATAATCCATCAAGTTTTTCTAATATAAATATATTTTATTACATTAAAACTTAAATACTTGCGCCCAGCGGAGGGTGGGTATTCTTGCTCGTAGTAATAATATCAGCAATTAGTTAAATTTTGGTCATTTACCTTGTGGGTGGGGGGGTTGCTCTTAAGGTGTGGGTGTTTTATTGTGTTGGTTTTTTTGGGGATCTGGGGAAGGGGGCGGTGAGTTCTACCTAAAACAACCCAGTTTTAAGAACTAATAAAAATAAATAAATTTTTAAAAAGGTCAGAAAAATGGGGAGTTGTATATTAAAATTTTGGTGGAAATTGTGTAAATAAATCCAATATATTTATGTAGAAAATTAAATAAGTAAAAAAAAAAATAATAATCTAAAGGATGAATTTATTTAGGTAATCTGAACATTAGCTACATAACTCCCCCCCTTGTTTCTTTCACTTTGAGGAAGCCATCTGTTTTGGTTGGCCATTTTCATCTCACGTAATCAATACAACTGCATGTTTTAACACGAAAATATCATAAAATGTGTTCTTAGTAACAATTAAGTTGATTTCAAATAATGCACAAGCACAATTAAGAACACATTTTATGATATTTTTGTATTAAAACATTCAGTTGTATTGATTCGAACAAATTCATATTTTCAGTGTAGATTTATGGTGAAATGAAAATGGCCAACCAAAACAGACAGCTTCCTCAAAGGGAAAGAAACAATGCATAAACGCTCATTTATGTAGCTAATGTTCAGATTACCTTTATTTATAGATGCAAAGTTATGAATGAAGATTGATAATTTGTATTATTTAGATTATTCAGACTATTGTCCTCATCTTTATTGTTATATACACCACATTTCGGCCAATGTGCTCTCCAGCCTTCTTCGACAAGAAACATGTGAAGAAGGACAGAGGACACTGAAATGTTGTGTAGATAACAATAAAGATGAGACAATAGTCCAAATAATTGAGAAAATTATTATTTCAGAATTTAGTTTGTTTGGTGTTTAATGGCATATCAACTCTTGTGGGTTAGTTAATGCTAAATCTTGTTTTTTTTTTTTTTTGGTTTTTTTGGGGGGGGGGTTCAGATGTATATGATTTGTTTAACTTTGTGTGAATTAATAAATTGGTAGAAATCATTTTTATGTTAATTGGTTAGTTATTTTGTTTAATGGCATATCAACTCTTGTGGGATACTTAATGCCAAGTCCTGTATTTTTGTATTTATGATTTGTTGGTAAATACTTTTGTTTAGTTTTTTTTTTTTTAAACTGGTAGAAATAATTTTTATCTTAGGTTTTTCATTAACTTCACGACTATTAATAAACTGATATGAATAATTTTTATTAACTTGTAGACAGTTCTATTCGTCCCAGAGATGGAACCCTAACAGGTACTACCACTCCAGGTCAGAGTGGATCTGGAAGTAATAAAATGAAGGAGTGACTCCACACTCCCCAGAGCTCCAGAATTGGAACCTCACCACTAAATCCAGTTTAGCGCCATAATTTGGATACTCATCATTTAGGATGTGCTACCATGGGAATTTGAAGGGAAAATCAGAAGAATTTTAATCTTTGATTTTTACAATTTGAATTCTGATTTCACTTTTCAGTCTGAGCGTTTATTTGATTGAATTAGATAAATAAAAAAAAAAGAAAAGGATAAAACTAGTTACTCATAAATGTTCTTTGAAAAATGAATTAATGAAAACGAATTCTGTGTATCAAAAAATATTTCTAAATGAAAGTTACAAATTGGATCTAAGGGAGATAACTGTTACTTTACTAGAATGATAATCTCACAATTTGTTGGGGGATTATTATCGCTATCAGCCGGACAGTGAGAAAGTCTACCCCCTTTTCGCTAGTGCTAGACCAGGGAGATTTTTTTGCTGAGGTGGAGCGCCACAACTACCGTCTGCTCTTCACTCTACTGCACAGATCAGATTACCCAATCTGTGTTACTCAAGCGCTGAGGTGGCGAGGACTGGTATCGAACCCAGAAACTTGCTATTCCTAAGTGGATGCTCAACTGAATGAGCAAAAGACGGATTCGTTCAAAAGAAATGTTTAAATAAAATCTTGATATATTTCAGTCTTAGGGTCAAAATGAATTTTAAAATATTGGTAAAAGAAGTGAAAGTAAGAAAAGAAACTTAATATTTTACATTCTCAGTCGCTAGAGCATCCTCCAAGAAATTGGAAGGTCCCGGGTTCGATATCGGTCCTCACCAACTGACAGCAGGATTAGCACAGCTTGGGTCATCTGATCTGTGCAGTATATATTTACCAACCCCTCCGCACGAGCAGGATGTGACACAAGGTCAATTTCTTAAGCGGAGTTTAACAGGTTTGAATTCAGAGTTTTCCTTCTCCTAACTGGTTACCGAGCCAAGGTTAAAAGCCCAGTCTTCCATACTATTTACCCATAGCTGGAGGGAGAGTAGTTAGATGCATACCTTTCCCAATGGTATTAGCGCTAAGTGAAATGCAAACAGCCTCGTTCAGAATTTGAACTCGGGTTGACGAGTCCATTTCCTACCAGTCTAACCATTACACCACGCACCTCCTGATCTGTGCAGTAAAGCAGCAGCTGGGAGCTAACGAACAATCTCCTACTCTAGATCTAGCAAAAAGGGGATAGACTCCCTCGTTGTTCTGCTGATACCAACAATAGGACAATCCGCCGACTTTTACTTTTTTGCTATCAAAAGAATTCTTCAGTTACGGATAAAATTCTAATTAAAATGAATTTGGCCTTGTCGACGAGGTTTAGAACACGCTGACTCTATTACCTGCCGAGGGGTAAGACCTCCCCCACAAGCAGATTTCCTGGATATGACACTGAACTGAATGGTCAGTCTATAGTGAGTGTGGATGACCCCTTGCTTCAGTGTGAGGCCTTCTATTGTTCTGGTAAAACTCAACGACAACTGACCTTAGAGAAGTGATTTTCATCTTTTTGTCGCCCGGTCGCAACCGAACTCACTATCAATGGTTTGCGACTCTAGCTTGCTAACCGTTACACCACTTTAGGTGCCCAGAGAAACCTTATTTATGCTTTATTCATCATATAAATGGTTATTTATAAGCATGAACAGTCCATTTTACTATGAAAAGCCGGGGGTGTGGAATGTTCATCACAATCTTTCCTTCAACAAGAAATTTCTTAATGGTAATTAGTCAATCAACATTAAAAAAAGGGACCATATGATCTTTAGGCACCCCTTTTGCGATCTCGATTCATAAGGACATTTTTTTACTTACACCGTCAAAATCCGGTTGTTTGTTAGGGGTTAGGGTTAGGGTTAGGGGTTAGTTTTTATAATTTAAAAAAAAAACTCTAAAACTCGTCTGTTAACAATTAACCGGATTTTGACGGTGTAAATGAAAAAAAACTCCTTATGAATCGAGATCGCAAAAGGGGTGCCTAAAGGTCATATGGTTAAAAAAAAAAAAAAGATCAAATCCTGGTGGGATTTATTTAATTTTTTAAAAGTATTTTCTTTTTATTTGATCTAAGAAGACAGCAAATATTTATTCCAACAATAAGCGATCAGGAGGTTTGCGCGAACGCTCTGATTGACTTAAAAGAGTTGCAATTTCATTTACTGGTGTTACTGTTATAGATTCTTCAGTCTCATTAGACGTTGAAGTAATCTTTTTTGGTATCTAATGTCTCAGTGTTTTAAGTGCAAGTAAGAAAATGTTACTGCAATTTATGCAGCTAACTCTGATTCTTAACCTCGTTCTCAAGATTGGACCGACCAATCAGAGAACGGCTAAAAAGGTTTACCAAAGGAAGCAGGCCTTGTCTATCATTTTATGGGTATTTTCCATGACTCTTCTTCCAAAAGAATTACCAGTTATCTTCTGAATTCTATACGTACCGTACATAATTAATTGTTGACACCTTTCCATCCACTAAGGACGATGGCGTAATGTCCAAAAACAATTATCTGCATCTGCGCAAGTGACTCTGCAGGCCAATTATTGAGTGACAGTCTTTGGTGCACTGAATGCACACAAACTGTGATGCTTTCTGGGGCTGCTGTCTTTTCTCCCTCTTTCTGGCTCTCGCAAAGAGAGGCTACTCTCTTCTCCCCCTCACCCCTCTTCGTGCCTTGCTTAACGTTGAGGTGCCAGGCCGCTCTATTTTTTGCATCTACCTCCGACGTGTTTGTGTCAATATGGCATATCCTCATAACTCTTCTGCAGATATCTTTAAATGGTAGGCGTGGTCTACCAACCAATCGGGAGCCTTTTACTAATTCGCCGTACAAAAGATCTTTTGGGATGTGGCCACCTATTAATTATGTAACATTGAATGGTTGCAACCTTTAGACTTTAATGAAACTCTGGGAGAAAAAGCTACACAGGAACTACACAGGGTTATTACATGCTAATTGGAAAGATCCTGGAAGCAACAACCTACACAGCAACAACTGTACGGCCACTTACCTCCCATCTCACAAACCAGCCAAAGACGATCAAGACACGCTGGGAACTGCTGGTGAATTATGGGCGAACTCAAATGCGACGTTCTCCTACGTCGGTGTGAGTTAACTAAAAAAAAAACTTACGATCATATGGAAATCTGATAAGATGATATCACTATGATAAAATGAAGCGGGAATTCTTCCAAGTTGTAGCCGTGTTAGTACTATTGTATGGTTGCACCACTTGAACTGTTACTAAACGCTTAGAGAAAAATCTAGATTTAAACTACACAAGGATGCAGCGTGCTGTTTTTAACAAATCCTGGAAACAACACCCAACAAAACATCAGCTGTACAGCCATTTACCTCCCATCTCACAATCTAAACCATTTAAAGACGATAAAAACATGCTGGGAACTGCTGGAGAAGTAAGAACGAACCCATAAGCGACGTTTTTCAATGGACTCCTATACGTGTACAGTCTGGCCTACCAGTACAAACTTATATTCTGAGTAAACACTGGGAGCAATCTAGAGGATTTGCTAAGAAAATGAGCGGTAGGGAGCGGATGGTAAGAGGCAGAGGTATGGGGGGGGGCACAGAGTCAAGAGAATCCGTGCTGTCAGCGTGCTTTGATGGTGAATCATAGAAATTTGCGAGAAAAAAAAGAAAACAAAGAGAAAATAAACTCATAAGCGAGGTTCTGCAATGGACTACTACGCATGGACCTACTAGTGTTCGCCTTGTCTGACCAGCAGAAAATTGTATTCATCAGGTTTGTGCAGATATTTGGGATCGTCTAGAGCAGTGGTTCCCAACCTATGGCCACATGGCCAAAATGGGCCACATAAAATTTCAGGTGGGCCAAGGAAATATTATAATTCTATATGATTTTTATTATATATTTTTCTATTAAAATAATTTCATGGGCCACAAAAAAATTCTGGTTTCAAAGTGGGTCATGAGCTGAAAAAGAATGGGAACCCCTGGTCAAGAGGATTTGCCAAGATAGGGACAGATGGCAAGTGTGTGAGAGAGAGAGAGAGAGAGAGAGAGAGAGAGGGTGGGGAGAGAGAAAGCGAGAAACAGGGGAGAGAGACGAGGAGGGGAGAGAGGAAGCGAGAAAGAGGGAGAGAGAGAGGAAGAGAGAGGGGAAGAGAAAGGAGAGATAGATAGAGAGAGAGAGAGAGAGAGAATCCGTGCTGTTAGCACGCCTTGGTGATAAATCATAGAAAGTAACGAGAAAAAAAATATAAAAAAAGAAATAATGCAAAACAATTCAAAATACAAAAAGGAAAACAAAAATAGCACAAACAAAAACAAAAACAAGAGTAAGTGTCACAAAGAGATCGATGGAAAATACTAGGAAAAAAATCTTAGAGGCGATCAATATGGATTAGAGAGATCTGACCAAGGTAAGATATACCATAGAAATTCTTCAACGACAAAAACGAAAGTGGGTAGGGGAAGATAACTGATAATACAAAAGGTTAATGAAATGGTGCCCAATAAATAACAAGCAAGATAGCAAAAGATTGACACTAAATGAATGGACTCAAAAAAAAATATATATATATATATATATATATATGTGTGTGTGTGTGTGTGTGTGTGTGTGTGTTGAGCTCTCTAGAAATCGAATTTTCTGGTGACCGCTAATTACGCAAAAATTGTATAGCTCTTCTTAAAACGGATTGAGCACTCCCTAGTGGCCTAGTAGGTTTATAACAGTAAAAAATCAATTTCTCAAAAGTACATGGCGCGATGGTAAGATGTCTGACTTATGACAATTCGGTCGGGTTTCAGTCAGACTTCAGTGACAGACTATCAGCTTACGCTGGTGTGAAAAACACTCAAGTAGTGAAATAATAATAATAATAATATCATTAATAATAATAGTAATAATTGTACAATGTGTGGAGACAATGACGGAACGGTTAATCAATAATAAGCAAATGCAGCAAACTAGCACAAAGAGAGAGAGAGAGAGAGAGAGAGAGAGAGAGAGAGAGAGAGAGAGAGAGAGAGAGAGAGTACAAAACAAGGCACGACTGGGTGGAAAGGTGATCCACTGGGAATCGAGCGAAAAATTTCCATTTTCACCATGCTACTGAATGTACAAACTGGAATACATCCTAGAAAATGAGACGCATAGAATCCTTTGGGACTTTGAGATACAGACGGATCACCTAATGCCTAGTGTTCATTAACAACAACAAGAAAACTTGTTATCTCGTGGATTTTGCCATCCCGGCGGATCAGAGAATGAAGGTTAAAGAAAACGAAAAGATAGACAAATACTTGGACCTGGCTAGAGAACTGAAAAATCTGTGGACAATGAAGGTGAAGGTCGTACTAATTGTAATTTGGCTACTTGGAACGGTATCAAAGGTTTGGGAAAATAGTCCGGAGGAATTGAAGATCCGAAGAAAAATAGAGACCATCCTAACAACAGCATTGTTAAAATCGTCTAGAATTCTTAGAAGAATCCTGGAGACCTGAGGAGACTTGTTGTTACTCAGTCTCCAGTAAAACTACAAGCTTAGACGGGTGTGAAAAACTGCTGGTGTTATTAATAACGATATAAGGGCAGCATTCACGCTCACCCCTCTCACGATAAATTAACTTCTTAACTATTAAATGCTAATAATAAATTAATTCCCATATATTCATTTTCAGTAAATTGAATTTTTATAAATAGGATGAGAGTCGACAGGGAACTTAATCCCCGCCAAAGACGGACCTTAAGTGAGTCAAAATAAATTAAGTTAATGTAAGATAAAGATAGAAATACAAAATGAGAGAGGGAGTGAGATAAAGAGAAAGAGAAAGAGAAAGAGAGAGAGAGAAAGAGAGGAGAGAGAGAGATTTAAAAAGAGGGAGGGAAACGAAATTTAAGTTGAGACAGAAAGAGATAGATAGAAAGAGAGAGATAGAAAGAAAAAGAGAGTTAAATAGAGTTAGTAGAACGAAATATACAGCAAGAGAGAGAGAGAGAGAGAGAGAGAAGAGAGAGAGAGAGAGAAAGAGAGAGAAGGGTTTAAAAAGCGAGTGAAATGAAATATTAGTCAAGAGAGAGAGAGAGAGAGAGAGAGAGAGAGAGAGAGAGAGAGAGAAGTTTAAAATGTGAATGAAGCGAAATATTAGTCAAGACAGCAAAAGAGAGAGGTGGAGTGGGGAAAAGAGGGGAGAGAGAGAGAGAGAGAGCTGTAGAGAGAGAGGGGGGATGAGAGAGAGAAAGCAAGAGAGAGAGAGAGAGAGAAAAAGAGAGAGAGAGAGAGAAAGCAGAGAGAGAGAGAGAGAGAGAGTAGGAGAGAGAGAAGGTATTTAATAAACAAAAAGAAGAAATCTGGTTAGGAAAGTTGTCTGTTGTCTATGTATGGCGAAACATGAGAACAAACGAACGATGGACTGAAGGAAGGAAGAAAGGAAGAAAGGAATGGATGGAGGATGAATGGATGGATGGATGGATGGATGGATGGAAGGAAAGAAGAAAGAAATGAACGAATGAATTCGATTTTGACACTGTCAATGGCAACGATGTTCTCGCTCCGATAGTCACTCCAACTCTTGTTGGTAATATTTCATTGTCGGCCTAACAGACATCTTCATCAACTTCAAACATCTATCTTCTTACAAAGACTGTTTAAAATTGCATCTTAATAGGGCGGGGCAGAGGGGCTTACAAAATTCCCTTTTTAAGCATCCAATGTGGGATCGTTCCTGAATTAAACGTCACCTTCCAGTAAAAAAGAAAGAAAGATATCATACACAGAATATGCATACTAAGGGTTGTCGGGTGAGAGATGTGACAGACAAATCCGAGCGGTTTCTTTATTTCCACAGATATCGACCG
>CM042153.1:97277272-97289772 GCA_023376005.1 Doryteuthis pealeii | reverse complement strand
GAATAACTTTTACTACATTTTTTTAGTTTGTATTAAATGACAAAATGATATAATTCTCTCCAGCTTGCAGCAAATCACCTTTTTTTTCAATAATTAAACTAATTTTATAATTATTATAGGTTTTATAAAGGAAGTCTGGGTGAGCCCCTCTGGTAGGGGGGATTCAATTTTCCCCTTTTCCCTTTTATAAATCTGATCCTGTATGTCAGTTAGTCTTGCTCGGTTTTGCCATCCAAGTTTTGATCTTTTTGCCCTGTGTAGACGAGTATTTCAACTACTGTACATGAATATATTCATTCGTTGGTTTCCTTTTTTTAAATGCTTTTAATTCCGCCTCTTCAAGCAAATAATTAGAAAAATCTGTTAATTGTCGGATTTTAATTATTTTGTTTTTACAAATTTTTTCTTGAAAATCATCCAGGTTAATTAGAAAAATATTATTTTTCTCATAAAAATTGACGGCATTTTAAAAATTTGAACATCCGCATCTTGGTTCATTTTATGATGATATCGCGATACTAAAGTTTATCACAACCCAAGGCAGTTTAGATTTGATGTTAGAAGACCATGACAAGGAGTTTTATTTTTGCTTTTCTTTTTTTTTTTTTTGGTTCATATCTTTATTATCTTCAATGAAGAAATGAAAGAAAGATGATCAAAAGTTGAAATGAATGACTATAAATAAGATCTTATCGCTTTCATTGACATTACTTTTTTTTGTCTTTCCCGCGTTCACTTACAATTTACTCTTTACTCTGAGAAAAAGAACTTTTTCCGTTGATAATTTTCTGATAGCAAAGCTAAAGTGTTAGCGCGTGGGGGAAAATCAAAGTATTATCCGAGGGTAATCCCAAAAGTAAAGTCTTCAAAGTGCCGGGGCTCAGGAAAACAGTTCGTGCGGCTATTTTGTGTTTTTTTGTGCATGCGCCTGCGCCTGCCCGTGTCCCTACACGCTCCTCAACGCCACACTCAATCCTGGCTTTGTAGTCATTTCTAATGGAGCTCCCAAATGAAGTTCGCGCAGTTATTCGGTTTTAGACCACAAAAGACATTAAACCGATTGAAATTCATCACCAATTAAACGGAAGTGTATGGCGAGTCGTGCATTGATGTCAGAAACGTCCACAACTGGTGTAGAGATTTTGCAACGACAAAAAGGTTCAATGCTTCCTTAATAACATGACGACAAGCAGGTATGACATGGGAATATAAAAACTTCTATAGCACCTACAAAAATGCATTTACCAAAATGGTGATTATGCAGAAAAATAGATGCATGTTCAAACTTTGCAATCATGTAAACATAATTAGCAATAAACAACAAACGTTTCTGTGATTTCTAAATATTTTGGAAACCTTACCTTTGGAGGTACCCTCTTATTAATCTAACTCCACCGCACGAACAGGATTCGACACAAGGCTCATTTCTTAAGCGGAGTTTAACAGATTTGAATTTAGAGTTTTCCTTCTCATAGACCGGTTGCCATACCAAGGTTAAAGAGCTCAGTCTGACCTACTATTTCACCCATAGCTGGAGGAAGGTGGATTAATACCTTTCTCAATGTTATTGGCGCTATGGGAAAATGCAAATAGCCCTGTCAAAGATTTGATATATGAACTGAAAATATTCTAAAGCGATACAGGATTTCGTAAATGTTTCGGAAAGTTCCATGTATAAGTCGACCCTGGTATTTAGTTAAGAAATTATCTATTTTAGGAATTAATTAAAACGAAAAAAAAAGACAAAATATAATTACCAGTGTTTGGAGTTTTGTGCATAATTACCGTAAATACTTGTGTATAAGTCAACACTTGATTTATGGCAACAAAATCATTAATTCCTGGAATTAATCTTCGATGTCAAAGGTTTTTCATAGTCCATTTCATTATGTTTGAATTTCAGCCATGATTACTACTTAGTCGGCCTTTTATTTCGTCTATAAGAGGTAAAATTCTTATATTCAGGTGGGAAGGCTTAGAGTAACTTTCCAACGAGGGTAAATGTGTGTACATGAAATATTCCGACAAAGTTAAAAGATAATAATAGACTTTATTCCGTGAACAAACAGAAAATACATCCAAGACAAATATTTAAACATTCAAAAAAAAGTAGGTCTAAGACTTGCATCGTAAGGAATTGCACTTACTGGTAGCTAGTTGGGGAGAAAGCGCCCCACTTAAGGGTTAGAGGCACGCCATGTGAAGCCATGTGAAGTGGTTGCCGGTCCGATAAGAAAGAGAAAGAATTCAGAATTCCCGGGCTGCTGCCTACAACTCTCACCCTCTATCGACGAACAACTGCAACAAGGGAAGATAACCCTATTGGACTTATGTCAGACTACAGAAAATGTTAAATAATTACCTACCCACTATAGAGGATTGATTATTGAACTACTTGGCACATCCTAAGCCCAGGAGGTAGCAATCCAAAGTCACACTTCAGAAAATGTTAAATAATTACCTACCCACTATAGAGGATTGATTATTGAACTACTTGGCACATCCTAAGCCCAGGAGGTAGCAATCCAAAGTCAGACGTCAGAAAATGTTAAATAATTACCTACCCACTATAGAGGATTGATTATTGAACTACTTGGCACATCCTAAGCCAGGAGGTAGCAATCCAAAGTCAGACGTCAGAAAATGTTAAATAATTACCTACCCACTATATAGGTTTGATTATTGAACTACTTGGCACATCCTAAGCCCAGAGGTAGCAATCCAAAGTCAGACGTCAGAAATGTTAATAATTACCTACCCACTATAGAGGTTGATTATTGAACTACTTGGCACATCCTAAGCCCAGAGGAGCAATCCAAAGTCAGACGTCAGAAAATGTTAAATAATTACCTACCCACTATAGAGGTTGATTATTGAACTACTTGGCACATCCTAAGCCCAGAGGTAGCAATCCAAAGTCAGACGTCAGAAAATGTTAAATAATTACCTACCCACTATATAGGTTGATTATTGAACTACTTGGCACATCCTAAGCCAGGAGGAAGCAATCCAAAGTCAGACGTCAGAAAATGTTAAATAATTACCTACCCACTATATAGGTTTGATTATTGAACTTGGCACATCCTAAGCCCAGAGGTAGCAATCCAAAGTCAGACGTCAGAAAATGTTAAATAATTACCTACCCACTATAGAGGTTTGATTATTGAACTACTTGGCACATCCTAAGCCCAGGAGGTAGCAATCCAAAGTCAGACGTCAGAAAATGTTAAATAATTACCTACCCACTATAGAGGTTTGATTATTGAACTACTTGGCACATCCTAAGCCCAGGAGGTAGCAATCCAAAGTCAGACGTCAGAAAATGTTAAATAATTACCTACCCACTATAGAGGTTTGATTATTGAACTACTTGGCACATCCTAAGCCCAGGAGGAGCAATCCAAAGTCAGACGTCAGAAAATGTTAAATAATTACCTACCCACTATATAGGTTGATTATTGAACTACTTGGCACATCCTAAGCCCAGAGGAGCAATCCAAAGTCAGACGTCAGAAAATGTTAAATAATTACCTACCCACTATATAGGTTTGATTATTGAACTACTTGGCACATCCTAAGCCCAGAGGAAGCAATCCAAAGTCAGACGTCAGAAAATGTTAAATAATTACCTACCCACTATATAGGTTTGATTATTGAACTACTTGGCACATCCTAAGCCCAGAGGAGCAATCCAAAGTCAGACGTCAGAAAATGTTAAATAATTACCTACCCACTATATAGGTTTGATTATTGAACTACTTGGCACATCCTAAGCCCAGAGGAAGCAATCCAAAGTCAGACGTCAGAAAATGTTAAATAATTACCTACCCACTATATAGGTTTGATTATTGAACTACTTGGCACATCCTAAGCCCAGAAGGAGCAATCCAAAGTCAGACGTCAGAAAATGTTAAATAATTACCTACCCACTATATAGGTTTGATTATTGAACTACTTGGCACATCCTAAGCCAGAGGTAAGCAATCCAAAGTCAACGTCAGAAAATGTTAAATAATTACCTACCCACTATATAGGTTTGATTATTGAACTACTTGGCACATCCTAAGCCCAGGAGGAAGCAATCCAAAGTCAGACGTCAGAAAATGTTAAATAATTACCTACCCACTATATAGGTTTGATTATTGAACTACTTGGCACATCCTAAGCCCAGAGGAGCAATCCAAAGTCAGACGTCAGAAAATGTTAAATAATTACCTACCCACTATATAGGTTTGATTATTGAACTACTTGGCACATCCTAAGCCCAGAGGAGCAATCCAAAGTCAGACGTCAGAAAATGTTAAATAATTACCTACCCACTATATAGGTTTGATTATTGAACTACTTGGCACATCCTAAGCCCAGGAGGAGCAATCCAAAGTCAGACGTCAGAAAATGTTAAATAATTACCTACCCACTATATAGGTTGATTATTGAACTACTTGGCACATCCTAAGCCCAGGAGGAAGCAATCCAAAGTCAGACGTCAGAAAATGTTAAATAATTACCTACCCACTATATAGGTTTGATTATTGAACTACTTGGCACATCCTAAGCCCAGAGGAGCAATCCAAAGTCAGACGTCAGAAAATGTTAAATAATTACCTACCCACTATATAGGTTTGATTATTGAACTACTTGGCACATCCTAAGCCCAGGAGGTAGCAATCCAAAGTCAGACGTCAGAAAATGTTAAATAATTACCTACCCACTATATAGGTTTGATTATTGAACTACTTGGCACATCCTAAGCCCAGAGGTAGCAATCCAAAGTCAGACGTCAGAAAATGTTAAATAATTACCTACCCACTATATAGGTTGATTATTGAACTACTTGGCACATCCTAAGCCAGGAGGTAGCAATCCAAAGTCAGACGTCAGAAAATGTTAAATAATTACCTACCCACTATAGAGGTTTGATTATTGAACTACTTGGCACATCCTAAGCCCAGAGGAGCAATCCAAAGTCAGACGTCAGAAAATGTTAAATAATTACCTACCCACTATATAGGTTTGATTATTGAACTACTTGGCACATCCTAAGCCCAGAGGTAGCAATCCAAAGTCAGACGTCAGAAAATGTTAAATAATTACCTACCCACTATATAGGTTGATTATTGAACTACTTGGCACATCCTAAGCCCAGAGGAAGCAATCCAAAGTCAGACGTCAGAAAATGTTAAATAATTACCTACCCACTATAGGTTTGATTATTGAACTACTTGGCACATCCTAAGCCCAGGAGGAGCAATCCAAAGTCAGACGTCAGAAAATGTTAAATAATTACCTACCCACTATATAGGTTGATTATTGAACTACTTGGCACATCCTAAGCCCAGAGGAGCAATCCAAAGTCAGACGTCAGAAAATGTTAAATAATTACCTACCCACTATATAGGTTTGATTATTGAACTACTTGGCACATCCTAAGCCAGGAGGAGCAATCCAAAGTCAGACGTCAGAAAATGTTAAATAATTACCTACCCACTATATAGGTTTGATTATTGAACTACTTGGCACATCCTAAGCCCAGAGGAGCAATCCAAAGTCAGACGTCAGAAAATGTTAAATAATTACCTACCCACTATATAGGTTTGATTATTGAACTACTTGGCACATCCTAAGCCCAGAGGAGCAATCCAAAGTCAGACGTCAGAAAATGTTAAATAATTACCTACCCACTATATAGGTTTGATTATTGAACTACTTGGCACATCCTAAGCCCAGGAGGTAGCAATCCAAAGTCAGACGTCAGAAAATGTTAAATAATTACCTACCCACTATATAGGTTTGATTATTGAACTACTTGGCACATCCTAAGCCCAGAGGAGCAATCCAAAGTCAGACGTCAGAAAATGTTAAATAATTACCTACCCACTATATAGGTTTGATTATTGAACTACTTGGCACATCCTAAGCCCAGAGGAGCAATCCAAAGTCAGACGTCAGAAAATGTTAAATAATTACCTACCCACTATATAGGTTGATTATTGAACTACTTGGCACATCCTAAGCCCAGGAGGAAGCAATCCAAAGTCAGACGTCAGAAAATGTTAAATAATTACCTACCCACTATATAGGTTTGATTATTGAACTACTTGGCACATCCTAAGCCCAGGAGGTAGCAATCCAAAGTCAGACGTCAGAAAATGTTAAATAATTACCTACCCACTATATAGGTTGATTATTGAACTACTTGGCACATCCTAAGCCCAGAGGAGCAATCCAAAGTCAGACGTCAGAAAATGTTAAATAATTACCTACCCACTATATAGGTTTGATTATTGAACTACTTGGCACATCCTAAGCCCAGGGAAGCAATCCAAAGTCAGACGTCAGAAAATGTTAAATAATTACCTACCCACTATAGGTTTGATTATTGAAGTACTTGGCACATCCTAAGCCCAGAAGGAGCAATCCAAAGTCAGACGTCAGAAAATGTTAAATAATTACCTACCCACTATAGGTTTGATTATTGAAGTACTTGGCACATCCTAAGCCCAGAGGAGCAATCCAAAGTCAGACGTCAGAAAATGTTAAATAATTACCTACCCACTATATAGGTTTGATTATTGAACTACTTGGCACATCCTAAGCCCAGAGAAGCAATCCAAATCAGACGTCAGAAAATGTTAAATAATTACCTACCCACTATATAGGTTTGATTATTGAACTACTTGGCACATCCTAAGCCCAGGAAGGAGCAATCCAAAGTGAATTCAGAAAATGTTAAAAAATTACCTACCACTATATAGTTGATTATTGAACAGAATAATGTCACTTAGGATGTGCCAGTAGTTCAATATCAACCTATATAGTGGGTAGGTAATTATTTAGAACTTTGGATTGCTTCCTGGGCTTAGGATGTGCCAAGTACTTCAATAATCAAACCTATATAGTGGGTAGGTAATTATTTAACATTTTCTGACGTCTGACTTTGGATTGCTTGGGCTTAGGATGTGCCAAGTAGTTCAATAATCAAACCTATATAGTGGGTAGGTAATTATTTAACATTTTCTGACGTTTGACTTTGGATTGCTTCTTCTGGGCTTAGGATGTGCCAAGTAGTTCAATAATCAAAGTGGGTAGGTAATTATTTAACATTTTCTGACGTCTGACTTTGGATTGCTACCTCCTGGGCTTAGGATAAGTAGTTCAATAATCAAACCTATATAGTGGGTAGGTAATTATTTAACATTTTCTGACGTTGACTTTGGATTGCTACCTCCTGGCTTAGGATGTGCCAAGTAGTTCAATAATCAAACCTATATAGTGGGTAGGTATTATTTAACATTTTCTGACGTCTGACTTTGGATTGCTACCTCCTGGGCTTAGGATGTGCCAAGTAGTTCAATAATCAAACCTATATAGTGGGTAGGTAATTATTTAACATTTCTGACGTTGACTTTGGATTGCTACCTTCTGGGCTTAGGATGTGCCAAGTACTTCAATAATCAAACCTATATAGTGGGTAGGTAATTATTTAACATTTTCTGACGTCTGACTTTGGATTGCTTCCTCTGGGCTTAGGATGTGCCAAGTAGTTCAATAATCAAACCTATATAGTGGTAGGTAATTATTTAACATTTCTGACGTCTGACTTTGGATTGCTTCCTTCTGGGCTTAGGATGTCCAAGTAGTTCAATAATCAACCTATAGTGGGTAGGTAATTATTTAACATTTTCTGACGTTGACTTGGATTGCTTCCTTCTGGTTAGGATGTGCCAAGTAGTTCAATAATCAAACCTATATAGTGGGTAGGTAATTATTTAACATTTTCTGACGTCTGACTTTGGATTGCTTCCTCCTGGGCTTAGGATGTGCCAAGTAGTTCAATAATCAAACCTATAGTGGGTAGGTAATTATTTAACATTTTCTGACGTCTGACTTTGGATTGCTACCTCCTGGGCTTAGGATGTGCCAAGTAGTTCAATAATCAACCTATATAGTGGGTAGGTAATTATTTAACATTTTCTGACGTCTGACTTTGGATTGCTACCTCTGGGCTTAGGATGTGCCAAGTAGTTCAATAATCAAACCTATATAGTGGGTAGGTAATTATTTAACATTTTCTGACGTCTGACTTTGGATTGCTACCTCCTGGGCTTAGGATGTGCCAAGTAGTTCAATAATCAAACCTATATAGTGGGTAGGTAATTATTTAACATTTTCTGACGTCTGACTTTGGATTGCTACCTCCTGGGCTTAGGATGTGCCAAGTAGTTCAATAATCAAACCTATATAGTGGGTAGGTAATTATTTCATTTTCTGACGTTGACTTTGGATTGCTACCTCCTGGGCTTAGGATGTGCCAAGTAGTTCAATAATCAAACCTATATAGTGGGTAGGTAATTATTTAACATTTTCTGACGTCTGACTTTGGATTGCTACCTTCTGGGCTTAGGATGTGCCAAGTAGTTCAATAATCAAACCTATATAGTGGGTAGGTAATTATTTAACATTTTCTGACGTTGACTTTGGATTGCTACCTCCTGGCTTAGGATGTGCCAAGTAGTTCAATAATCAAACCTATAGTGGGTAGGTAATTATTTAACATTTTCTGACGTCTGACTTTGGATTGCTTCCTTCTGGGCTTAGGATGTGCCAAGTAGTTCAATAATCAAACCTATATAGTGGGTAGGTAATTATTTAACATTTTCTGACGTCTGACTTTGGATTGCTTCCTTCTGGGCTTAGGATGTGCCAAGTAGTTCAATAATCAAACCTATATAGTGGGTAGGTAATTATTTAACATTTTCTGACGTCTGACTTTGGATTGCTTCCTTCTGGGCTTAGGATGTGCAAGTAGTTCAATAATCAAACCTATATAGTGGGTAGGTAATTATTTAACATTTTCTGACGTCTGACTTTGGATTGCTTCCTCCTGGGCTTAGGATGTGCCAAGTAGTTCAATAATCAAACCTATATAGTGGGTAGGTAATTATTTAACATTTTCTGACGTTGACTTTGGATTGCTACTCCTGGGCTTAGGATGTGCCAAGTAGTTCAATAATCAAACCTATATAGTGGGTAGGTAATTATTTAACATTTTCTGACGTCTGACTTTGGATTGCTTCCTCCTGGGCTTAGGATGTGCCAAGTAGTTCAATAATCAAACCTATATAGTGGGTAGGTAATTATTTAACATTTTCTGACGTCTGACTTTGGATTGCTTCCTCTGGGCTTAGGATGTGCCAAGTAGTTCAATAATCAAACCTATATAGTGGGTAGGTAATTATTTAACATTTTCTGACGTCTGACTTTGGATTGCTACCTCCTGGGCTTAGGATGTGCCAAGTAGTTCAATAATCAAACCTATATAGTGGGTAGGTAATTATTTAACATTTTCTGACGTTGACTTTGGATTGCTTCTTCTGGGCTTAGGATGTGCCAAGTAGTTCAATAATCAAACCTATATAGTGGGTAGGTAATTATTTAACATTTTCTGACGTCTGACTTTGGATTGCTTCCTTCTGGGCTTAGGATGTGCCAAGTAGTTCAATAATCAATCCTATATAGTGGGTAGGTATTATTTAACCATTTCTGAAGTCTGACTAAGTCCATAGTGTTATCTCCAATTGTTGCAGTTGGTTCGTGATAGAGGGTGAGAGTTTGTAGGCAGCAGCCCGGGAATTCTGAATTCTTTCTCTTTCTTCTCGGACCGGCAACCACTTCACATGGCTTCACATGGCGTGCCTCTAACCCTTAAGTGGGGGGCTTCTCCCCACTAAGCTACCAAGTAAAGTGCATTCCTTACGACGCAAGGTTCTTACCATCCTACTTTTTTTGAATTGTTTATATATTTGTCTTGAATGTATTTTTTCTGTTTTGTTCACGAATAAAGTATATTATTATCTTTAACTTTGTCGAAATATTTTATGTACACACAATGTACCTCGTTGGAAAGTACTCTAAGCCTTCCCACCTGAATATAAGAATTTAACCTCTTTAATAAGACGAATAAAAGGCCGAAAGTAGTAATCATGGCTGAAAATTCAAAACATAATGAAATGGACTATGAGAAACCTTTGACCATCGAAGATTCATTTCCAGGAATTAATGATTTGTTGCCATAAAACAGTGTTGCTTATACACAAGTAATACGGTAATTATGCCCCAATCACACGGTAATTATATTTTGTCTTGTTTTTTTTTTCGTTTAATTAATTCCTAAAATAGATAATTTCTTACTAAATACCAGCGGTCGACTTAACTGGAACTTTCCGAAAACATTTACGAAAATACTGTATCGCTTTAGAATATTTTCAGTTCATATAATATCAAATCATGGACAAGGTTATTTGCATTTCCCATTAGCGCCAATACCATTGGGAAAGTATGAATCCACTCTATTCTCCTTCCAGCTATGAAGGTGAAATAGTAGCGTCAGAGCTGGCTCTTTAACCTTGTTGTAGGCAACCGAGTCCTATGAGAGGAAAACTCTAATTCAAACCTGTTAACTCCGCTTAAGAAATGAGCCTTGTTCGAATCCTGCTTCGTGCGGTGGAGTTAAGATTAATAGAGGGGTACCCCAAAGGTTAAGGTTTCCAAAATATTTAGAAATCACAGAACGTTTGTTGTTTAGTTGCTAATATGTTACAATGATATGCAAGTTGACATGCATCTATTTTCTGCATAATCACCATTTTGGTAAATGCATTTTTGTAGGTGCTATAGTAAGTTTTTTTATTCCCATGTCAATACCTGCTTGTCGTCATGTTTTAAGGAAGCATTGACCTTTTTGTTCCGTGCAAAATCTCTACACCAGTTGTGGGACGTTTCTACATCAATGCAAGCGACTCCGCCATACACTTTCCGTTTAATGTGGTGAATGAATTTTCAATCGGTTTAATGTCTTTGTGGTCTAAAAACCGAATAATGCGCGAACTTCAATTTGGGAGCTCCTTAGAAATGACTAAAGCAGGATTGAGTGTGGCGTTGAGGAGCGTGTTAGGGCGGACAGGCGCAGGCGCATGCACAAAAACACAAAATAGCCGCACGAACTGTTTTCCTGAGTACCGGCACTTTGAAGACTTTACTTTTGGATTAACCCTCCGATACATACTTTTGATTTTCCCCACGCGCTACACTTTAGCTTTGCTATCAGAAAATTATCAACGGAAAAGTTCTTTTTCTCAGAGTAAAGAAGTAAATTGTAAGTGAACGCGGGGAAAGACAAAAAAGTAAATGTCAATGAAGCGATAAGATCTTTTTATAGTCCATTCATTTCAAACTTTGATCATCTTTCTTTCATTTTCTTCAATTGAAGATAATAAAATATGAACCAATAAAAAAAAAAAAGAAAAGCAAAAATAAAACTCCTGTCATGGTCTTCTAAGACATCAAATCTACACTGCCTTGGGATTGTGAATAAACTTTAGTAAGTCGGATAATCATCATAAAATGAACAAGAGCGGATGTTCAAATTTTTAAATGCCGTCAATTTTTTATGAGAGAAAAATAATATTTTTTTCTAATTTAACCTGGATGATTTTCAAAAAAAATTTGTAAATAAACAAAATAATTAAAACCGACAAATTAACAGATTTTTCTAATTATTTGCTTGAAGAAGGCGGAAAAAAGCATTTAAAAATAAGGAACCAACCGAATGAATATATTATGTACAGTAGTTGATACTCGTCTACACAGGGCAAAAAGATCAAATCTTGGATGGGAAAACCGAGCAAAGACTAACTGACATACAGGAATCCAGATTTATAAAGGGAAAAGGGGAAAATTGAATCCCCCCCTACCAAGGGGCTCACCCAGACTTCCTTTATAAAAACCTATAATAATTATAAAATAGTTTAATTATTGAAAAAAAAGGTGATTTGTTGCAGCTGGAGAAATTATATCATTTGTCATTTATGCAAACTAAAAAAAATGTAGTAGTATTATTCTTACAGACAATATATTGAAAAATCAAATCAAACATTTTTTTCTTCGGATTTCTCTGAATTTTTTTTTAGATGAGGCTTAATAATTAATATTATTTCGATTATTCAGACTATTGTTTCTCATCATTATTGTTATCTGTTACACACGTTTCGGTCGATGTGCCTCCGGCCTTTTTCAGGTATTTCTTATCGGACTCGGGAGCTTTCTCGAACTCGGGAACTTCTTTTTCGAACTTGGGAACACTTCCTTGTTGTATGGGAACCATCACGGAATTTTTGATTACGTGGCTCCGGATTACGACAAGAGGTTCCCAAGTTCGAAAAAGGCTTCCGAGTCAACCAAGAAATACCTGAAGAAGGCCGGAGGGCACATCGACCGAAAGGTAAAGAATGAGGACAATAGTCCGAAAATCCAAATACTAATTTTATTCGGAACCTAACTTATTATTTTTTCTTTTGTTAAATTCTTTTGGGCTTTCATTCTTTATTTCTCATCTAGCATGATTTTAAATTTCTTCATGATACATCTGGAAAGGTTCCCTAAACAATGTGCCCTGAACCATAAGTCTACACCCGGCTCTACTAAAATACAAAAGGAATTCT
>CM042153.1:97267202-97272262 GCA_023376005.1 Doryteuthis pealeii | reverse complement strand
AATCTCTGTTGCATTGACTGAAAAAACAGTTATGCTTTCTGGAGTTACTCTTTTCTCTCCTATTTTCTGGCTCTCTTTTCTTACGCGGCTTCTTTCCTCTCTTTTTCACTCCTTTTCGTTCTTGTTTGACAAGGAAGCGCCAGACCGCTCGGTTTTCTGCACTAACCTGTGTTGGCGTTGATTTGGCATGTCTTCATGTCCTTCTTAACGACGTCTTTAAAGCGTAGGCGTGGTCTCTCTACCGGTTTTTATAAAAGTATTATTCATATATAACTCGATTTCATTTTTTTGCTTGAAATTTAGACATTCAAGGTTCGACCTATACACGAATATATACGGTATTTACACAAGTGGGTTGGACTTGCCAGTAGAATGGCAAAATATTGTATTCTACGAGGTGTGCTTGTTGGTGTAACACGCACAAGAAGCCGTCTTAAACTTGCGATTCAAAGATGTCCCCAAGACGAATAGAGAGAATTTTGGTCATACCGCTGATAAATGGACTTAACAATCACAATTGGTGGTACAGGGTCACTACTGTAACTGTTATCATCGTTGATAATGAACACAGTGAGACGATTCAAATCCTGGACGAGGCAGGTTGTATTACACATAGCACTAATACATTTGGGAAAGGTGGGAATGTACTATTCTCCTCCAGCTATGGGAAAATAGGACAGACTGAGTTCCTTAAACTTAGTTTGGCAACCAGTCTAGGAGAAGGAAAATTCTGAATTCAAACCTGATAAATTCCACTTAAGAAATTGACCGTAAGTCACTTTCTACGCGTGTGGAGGGGTTGGGTAAATATATAGTCTTTACTCGTCCCTCAGATTGGTTTGGTCGTGGGGGTGCTACTCATGAAGCGTGCTTTGGGCAGTAATAGCCGGGCGGAGACCATTCCTCTCCAAGTCTATAACAGGTTTAAATTCAGAGTTTTCCTTCTCCCAGACCGATTTCAATACCAAGGTTAAAGAGTCCAGTCGGTCCTACGGTTTACATTTATAGAGAGGGAGAGAGACTGTATGTATGTGTGTGTGTGTGTGTGTGTGTCTGTGTGAGAGAGAGAGAGAGAGAGAGAGAGAGAGAGAGAGAGAAACTGTATGTGTGAGAGATAGCGTGTGTGTGAGTGATAGAGAGAAAAAGACTCTGTGAGAGAGAATGAGTGTGTGTGTGTGTTTGAGGAGAGAGAGAGAGAGAGAGGGAGAGACTGTATATGTGAGAAATAAATAGAGATATTGTGTGTATGGGAGATAAAGCTTGTGTTGAGCGAGAGAGGGAGAGGGAGAGAGAAAGAAAGAAAGAAAGAAAGAAAGAAAGAAAGACTGTGTATTGTGAAAGAGAGAGAGAGATAGAAAGAAGAAGAAGAAGAAGAAGAAGAAGAAGAAGAAGAAGAAGAAGAAGAAGAAGAAGAAGAAGAAGAAGAAGAAGAAACTCTATGAGAGAGAGACTCTCTTTTCTCTTTCTTATCTAATCGTTTTATCTATCATGCACATTTAAACAGTTTACTTGTGGGCATGCGCAAAAAAGAATTCTTCAAAGTTTTACGTTAAAAGAAAGTTTACGCAAAGATTGAAAACGTAAGCTGCCTATTAATGGGAACACATGGCATGAAATTTGCATCACCCGAAATACGAGAGTTATTCAATAAATAAGGTGAAATATTGCCTAAGGAGTTTCTATTTCGATAGAATATTTACAGTTGCATCTTTTTCAATTAAATCAATAGTGATGGGTCTTTTCATGTCGTAGAAGAGGGTCATTCCCTAAACAAGGTGAATTTTACCTCAGTAATTGACAATAGGAAACACTGTTTATACTTGTACCTTTTTCAATGAAATCAATATTGATGTGTCATTTCATGTACCAGAAGAGGGTCATTCAATAAATAAGGTGAATATTAACTAAAGAGTTTGCAATAAAATACAATGTTTAGAGCCTAAACCCTTTTCAATGAAATCAATAGTGATGGGTCCTTTCAAGTCCAAGAAGAGGGACATTCAATAAATAAAGTGAATTTTGCCTAAGCAGTTGGCAATAGGAAGCACTGTTTACAGTTTCATCTTTTTCACGAAAATCAATATTGATGGGTCCTTTCATATCCCAGAAGAGGGATATTCAATAAATAAGGTGAATATTGCAAAAAGGAGTTGTACCTTTTTCAATGAAACCAATAGTGATGCGTCCTTTTTTTTTACCGGAGAGTCAGTGTCTTTCCACTCCATGGACTGTCTTTTCGACTCGGACAAATAATGGCAAATTCATGTTTAAACAGTTTTTTTACTATAACAGGCTTCTCTGTACACATCACACATTCTTATGTAATTTTTTTGGTTTGCACTTTTCAGCCACCAAAGATTTGATGACAGACCTCTGTTCAAGTCTGAAATACTTTGTTTGATTTGCCGCCATTTTGAATAGCCGCAAAACTTTTATTGCAAATTGTTGAAAAGGATTAACCAGGCGAATAAATTCAGTGCAATCTGTTAGATTAGATGATTGATTGATTTTAACGGCACGTCAATCCGTCAAGGTTTATCTTATGTCTAGAATTGCGTTCATTATACATTGATATTTGCATTTTTTGTTTCGTTGTCTCTGAAGAATTTTTTTTTTTTTGCACACGGTCATATTGAATAAGAATAATTTTTAAACAGATCAATTTGATCCACAAATTGGAGCTTAACAAAAACCAACGACTCCAGGTCAAAATGCGTCTGGGTGCAATGGTAATGAAGGGTTACTCTACACTCTCCAGTTCTTCAGAACTGGAGTCTCGTTAGAAAACTTTTAGTTTAGTGTCATAGCCAGGACACTCCTTATAATTGATTGATTGATTAATTTTAACGGCATGTAAACCCGTTGATGGTTATTTTTTGCCTAGAGGTTAGGGAATCATGTTCATGGTGCATTTATATTACTCATAGTTGGATGCATACCTTTCCCAAGTATTAGCGCAATGTGAATGCAAACAGCTTCGTCCATGATTTGAACTGGTGTCTCCGAATCCATTTCCTACAACGATAACCATTACACAACCACAAAAATGGGATATATTAAAAAATATATCAGAAAGCTCCTAATATGGACTTTATCAGAAAATGATTCATTCATAGTATCGCCCAGATTTTAATCGCCCATAAATACACGTCTAACTTTTTTTTTTAAGTAAATTTTCTTTTAAACCAAAAACACCAGGATGCATAGATGGATATAAGAACGGAACCCTGGTGGCTGAGCAGTCCGTGACATGCAACAATCCACTTTAGCTGTTACTTAACCAAGACGCGTGGTCGGAGATGGCCCCTTTCCGTTCAATCGGCTGGTCACGTCAAGCCCTAGCACTTATATGATTGTTCCGACCCTATTGTCCTTATGGTAAACACCCAACTTTTATTATAAATGTATTAGAAGGCGGTGACTGAGGGTCTTAGTGTTCTGGATATGACGTTAAACAGCATCTAGTTGTGAGGTTCAAATTCCGGAGCTTTGTAGTATCCCATCATCATATTATTCTCAGGTCCACTCGGACCTGGAGCGGTAGTACCTGTTAGGGTCTTATCTATAGGTTAAATAGATAAAACAATTACTTTTAAAAATGCATTTAAAAATCAGTTTTAACAAATTGAATACGCAACAAGAATGAATAAAACGAAACCGTGTTTGGCATAAAATAACCCAAGCGATGATTTGCCGTAAAATCAACAACCAACCAACCAACCAACTAACCGACATTTTCTAGCACCATGTAAAAACTTGATTTAATTATAAAAGAAAAACTATTTGTTGTATGTAATTTTATTATTCAAAACATGACTGATGTGTGAATACAAATCGTGAAATTCTTCAAGAATTGTTATTAGATTTCCCCCAAGAAATTATAAAAAAACATTTTTATTCTAATCTGATTTCCATAGGGTCGTTAATCTGTCAATAGCAGTTCATGTCATTACTTATGAGTATGGTGACATCACTTTCAGTAGATGCGATATTGCTACCGAGGTATATAAACTGGTCTACTAATTTCTGTGGGTGTCATGGGTATGACGTTAAAGTGCATCTAATGGTGAGGTTTCAATTTTGGAGCTCTGGGGAGTGTGTAGTACCCCTTCATCTCCATTACTCCCAGATCCACTCTGGCACGGAGTGGTAGTGCCTGGTAAGGTCGCATATATGAGTTAAATAGATAAAAAATGAGTTTAAAATTGTGTTTTAAAAATTTAGTTTAGATTTTTTTTAAATTTAAATACCCGTCAAAAATGAATAAAACAAAACGTCTTCGACATGTCAAGTGGTGACATGCCGTAAAATCCAACCAACCAACCAACCAACCAACCAACTTAATTTCTATGGACTGCTATTGACAGGTTAACGGCTATATGGAAAAGGTGTCCCATCGTAGAGTAATCGTTAGCAAGATAATCACGCAGATCCATTACTACTGAAAAAGAGTTCGATCCTCACTGAATGTTCCATACTTGCGACCTTGTGTTGTTATATAACCTTATATACACCATCGTCCAATACTTCTGGCCTTGTGCCACATCTAAGCTAAGCTTATTAAATAACTATATACACCATCGTCGGTAGGAAGCGCGTGGTGTAATGGTTAAAGTCATGGGAAATGGACTCGTCGCCCCGAGTTCAAATCCTGGACGTGGTAATTGCATTTCATTTAGCGCTAATACCCTTGGGAAAGGTATGAATCCTACTCTCCCTCCAGCTATGAATAAATAGTAGGGCAGAATGGGCTCTTTAACCTTGGTTAGGCAACCGATCTAGGAGAAGGAAAACTCTGAATTCAAACCTGTTGAACTCCGCTTAAGAAATTGACCTTGTGTCGCATCCTGCTCGTGCGGAGGGGTTGGTAAATATATATATACCCCATCGTCGAATATCGTCGGGTATGTAATCGAGAGAGTGGAGACTCGGGTGGTAAGAGAGAGAGAGAGAGAGAGAGAGAGAGAGAGAGAGAGAGAGAGAGAGAGAGAGAGAGAGACTTACTTGTTTGTTGCTTCATTTCTTCTCGCTACGTCTAGTCGCCATGATTCCTCCTTCTT
>CM042153.1:97242202-97262202 GCA_023376005.1 Doryteuthis pealeii | reverse complement strand
CTCAGAAGAGTGCTGTTGTCTCCTAATAATAATAATGGGGTGCTACTCATGTAGCGTGCCTTGGGTAGTAATAGTCTTGCGGAGCCCTCCTCTCTTCGGGGCTACAACAGTTTTTATTCTCCTAGACTGGTTGCCTAGCCAAGGTTAAAGAGCCCAGACTGACTTACTTCATCCATAGCTGGAGGGAGAATAATTGGATTCACACCTCTCCCCAAGGGTATTAGCCCTATAGGAAATGCATGGGATCTGAACTACATTCTTATATTGGTTAACTTCCTCTCTCTCTCTCTCTCTCTCTCTATATATATATATATATATATATATATATATATATATATATATATATATATATATATATATGTCATAATTTGTTAAATCTATGAATAATTAAATAATGTAATTTAAATTAGAGTGAAATGGGGCATTGCTCATCTGGTGTGTTGTTCATTTGAACAAAGGGTGAAGAGGAGTTGTCGACCCTTGACCCGGAATCTTTAAAAATTGTAAACAAAAAGCTAAGCGGGAAAAATCGAAGACCGCAGACGATAAGTTTAAGAAAAAAAAAGATTTTAAGTTAGTTAGGGAGATAAGTTAATTAGAATCGGTTGGTTGATGGAAAAAGATATTAAGTTGAAGGGAAGAGAGTTAGAGAAATAAATTAGTGAGAGACGGAATGGTTGGATGGAAAAGAAGATTTTAAGTTAGTCAGAACGGAGTCAGATGTTGTTTTTAGCAGAAGGGAACGGAGAGTTCATGCCTTAGCCCTTCATGACTCACACGACTGACGAAGTAGTTGGAATGACATCGGTAGACACTTCGTGACATATATATATATATATATATATATATACTAAAGTAAAGTCATCGGGGCTGCCTAAAGTCGGTATCAGTCAGACAGCGAGGGAGTCTATCCCCTTTTTACTAGTGCTAGACCAAAGAGATTGTTTTGGCGTCTGAGGTGGGGCACAACACCTACCATCAGCTCCTCACTTTACCGCACAAATCCCTGTGCTACTCATACACTGATTTTGCGAGGGCCGGTATCGAACCTGGAACGTTGTGGCTCCTAGTCGGACGCTCTACCGACACTCACTGGATGTAATAAATATATATTTATCCAACCCCTCAACACGAGCAGGATGTGACACATAGTCCATTTTTAAGCGGCTAAACAGCTTTTCTTCTCCTAGACTGATTGCCATACCAAGTTTAGAGAGCCCAGTCTGCTCTATGATTCACCCATAGCTGGATTCAAGAGTAGGTATTTACCCAACCTGCTCGCCACTACTAGGATGTGACACAAGGTCGCAAGTATGGAGCATCCAGCGCGGATCAATGAATCAGAACTTTGCTATTTTTGGCGTTTTTACCCCAACAGAATAAGTATTTTCCTGATCTTCCACTAGGCCGAATTAACACAAGGTCTTTTTAGAGTGGAGAGCTACGCCAGACCAAAATGCGAGAATCCATTCGACATTCCCTCTTTGTGGCGCCTCAGGCACCTTGTAATAAACCCAGCCCTGTCCCTTTTAGAAGAGGGGACAGGTGCTGCCTGAGGAGATGCCAATACCTGGGATCACGCGATTTAATTATATCTTACCGGTCCAAAAGCCTAAGCTCCTGGACACAGAGCACGAATGCCTTGTATTCCCCAGAGAGTATTAGCGCTATCTGAAATGCAGCTTCGTTTAGGACTACTCGGGTGGTCGTGTCTATAATCTGAAACGATAAGCATTACCCTACGAGCGCCTTTCTGCTCAGTTGCATATAATTATAATCTTTACTAAGCTGTGGTTAGTATGACACTAGATAATTAGAAATAGGAAGATTGTGTATCGCCAATTTCACAAGTGAAGAAAAGCCTTCCAAACAGCAAAAAAATATCTGTAGGAGTCGAAACATCGACCATTGGCTTCACTGGGAAACGCACAACTACACCAGCCACCAAGTAACACACCGGTTTCTCTTACTATGGCCACTTATGGGAACCTAGTATAAAAAGTTTTCCAACTGGAGTCTGTTCAAATGACACCAGTAATCACTTTCGTTTCTGCAAATTTCTCTACTAACTGAGCTCGTTCCTCTCCCTTCTTCACCCAAAACACAATAGTAGTCGTCGAAATTCCCTTCTCTCGCAGACACTTGCTTTGTTGCTCACTGACAATATCAGCCACTGTCCGTTTTTATCATCCCTCGGCCCCCCCCTTATGCAAATTCCGTCTCGTCCCATCCGGGTGTCTGGTGCACGGCACAAGCGATTCTTTGCCGTTTATGTCGGGGGGATTGGCCATGCCATTACATCTAAAGCATATTAATAGCAGATTACTTGGGTTGGTTGGGTGGTTGGTTGGTTGGATTTTACGGCATGTCAACCCTTGCTAAGTTATTATATACAGAAGACGCGTATAATAAGAAAGCGCGTGGTGTAATAGTTAAAGTCATAGGAAATGGACTCGTCGCCCCGAGTTCAAATCCTGGACGTGGTAATTGCATTTCACTTAGCGCTAATACCCTTAGGAAAGGTATGAATTCTACTCTCTCTCCAGCTATGGGTAAATAGTAGGGCAGACTGGGCTCTTTAACCTTGGTTAGGCAACCGGTCTAGGAGAAGGAAAACTCTGAATTCAAACCTGTTAAACTCCGCTTAAGAAATTGACCTTGTGTCACATCCTGCTCGTGCGGAGGGGTCGGTAAATAAATATATACAGAAGACGCTTTTATTCATTCTTGTTATGTATTCAATTTTTAAACACATTTTTAAACATTTTTCAAATTTAGTTTTTCCTCTATTTAACTCATAAAAGGTATCCTAAAAGGTAAAAGGTACTACCACTTTAGGTCAGAGGACCTGGAAGTAATAGTGATGAAGGGGTACTCTACACTCCCTAGAGCTCCAGAATTGGAACTTCATCACTAGATGTAGTTTAACGTCATACACAGGACATAAAGACCGTCAGTCACCGCCTTCTAGCACATATATGAGAAAAATGGTCGGGATTTGATATAAGAATAATGGGGTCGGGACAATCATATAGATACTAGGCTTGACCTGACCAGCCGATTGATTGGAAGAAGGCTTCTGCAAATAAGGGTCTAAATAGAGTGTTGCATGTCAGCCACAAGGATTCTGTCCTTAAGCAACATGGTTCGCCTCCCACGACCAACAGATGACCCAATGGGGGTGGGGTCTTACAACTCTTCAGTTCCAACCGACAGGGTAGCATAGTACTTGGGTGAGATAAAATATTGTGTTATAATAATAGTGAGTAATATTTTGGTAACTTATTTGCTTTGTATAAAGTTAGGATTTTCTGATTGTTCTAAAAAATTATCTAAGTTTAAAAGATCAAAGTAAATACTAGTGGTAATTAATACTAACCAGACGACAAAAAGCCTACGATATCTCGTTGAAACAATCACAGATGAGGACTATGCAGATGATCTAGCACTTCTCACAAATACACCTAAGCAAGCCGAACCACTGCTGCAAGAGACATTGGTCTCTATGTGAACTCTAACAAAATTGAGTCCATGTAATTTAAACAAGGAGATATCTCCACACTGGGTGGTAAAAGCTCCTGAAAGCAGTAAACCAGTTCACCATACCTGTGTAGTAATATCTCATCGACAGAAAGCGATGTCAATATACACATAGAAAGGCATGGACTACTATATACAGGTTATTGATCATATGGAAATCAGATCTCACTGATAACCTAAAGCGAAAATTCTTCAAAGCTGTAGCCGTGTCAGTACTACGGTATGGATTCACCACTTGGACTCTAACGAAGCACCAAGAGTAATAGCTAGATGGGAACTACATAAGGATGTTGCATGCTGTCTTGAACAAATCCTAGAAGCCGCACCCCACGCAGCATCCTTCTAACTTTTTTCTCCAAGCGTTTCGTAGTAGAGCCATACAGTAGCACTGGCACGGCTATAGCTTGTAAGAATTCTAGCTTTGTCTTATCAGAGAGATCAAATTCCCCTATATTATTTGTATTAGATGGAAATACATGAAACCTTTAAACTGTACGCGTTATTTGTATGAGATAATATTTAAAATCCGATCCTAAAAGTTCGCAGAGTGGCCTATTGTCGATATCAACTGGATAGCGAGGGAGTCTATCCCCTTTTCACTAGCGTTAGACCAGTGAGATTGTTTTCTGAGGGAGAGCGCCAAACCTACCACCAGTTTCCAACTTTACAGCACAGATCAGATTACCCAAGCTGTGCTACTCATGCACTGAGTTGGCGAGGACCGGTATCGAACCTAGAACCTTACTATGCGAATTTTATACAATTTCTTCATTAAATAATCCAGTGGGGGGGGGGGGTGACTAGCTGTTAAAAAATCAAACTAATGGAAATCATAAAAAATAGTGAACCTAGGTAGCAATGTCTCATCTACAGAAAGCGATGTCAATGTACGCATAAGAAAGGCAGCCCTGTCTGTAGAGGGGTAAAATCAGCCCTAATAAGGCTACCTGTTGGCTGTGAGTGGTGACCCGTGATGTGTAAGGACGCTGATGGCTGAATAGTCCATGACGTGAAACACTCCACTTTGGTTTTAGTTAGGCTATATGGGCGGTCGCAGAGGCTCCCGTTGAACACGTCAAGCCTTAGCACCTATATGATCGTCCCGACCCTATTGCTCCTATAGCAACCTCCAACCCTTTTTTATGTATATGCTAGAAGGCAGTGGCTGAGGGCCTTAAGTGTCCTAGATATGACGTTAAATTGCATCTAGTGGTGAAGTTCAAATTCTGAAGCTTTGAGGAATGTGGAGTACCCTTTCATCACCATTATTCCCAGGTACACTCTGACCCGGTGTAGTAGTACCTGTTAGGGTCCCATATATGGGTTAGATAAATTTTTAAAAAATGAGTTTTTAAAGAATTTAAAAAAAATTAGTTTGAATAAAAATGTAATACCCATCAAGAATGAATAAACTAAAACGTCTGCAGCAAAAAATAACCCAACAAGGGTTGACATGCCGTAAAAAACCAACCAACCAACCAACCAATCAACCATAGTAAATGCATGCAATGCCATAGACAAATTATCCATATGGAAATTTGACCTCACTCATAAGATAAAGCCAGAATTCTTCCAAGCTGTAACCGTATCAGTGCTACTGTACCGCTACACCACCTGAACGCCAGCGAAGCGCTTAGAGAAAAATATTGGTGGAAGCTGCACAAGGATGATGCACGTTGTCCTGGACAAATATTGAAAACAGCATCTCACAAGAAAACAGCTGTATAGACACCGATTACAAAACTCGCTCGAGTGAGATAAGCAAGACATACTGGACACTGTTGGAGAAGCAAGGACGAACGCGTAAGTGACATTCTGCTGTGGAGCACACATTAGCACACCAGTGTAGGCTGACCAGCAAAAACCTACTTCAATCAGCTCTGCACGGATTTTGTATGACCTGACGGGAGCAATGACCGATAGGGATGAGTGGCGAGAAAGAATCATGGGAATTCGTGCTAACAGCACCACATGATGATGATGATGATGATGATGATGATGATGAAAGATATCATATTTCATACACATTATTCACTTTAAATATATCGGCATGTATTTAGTCAAGGCAGTCGATTTATCCTGTAGTTGTTATATTCTGTTCCGATGCTAGTCGCGGTATTTGATGAGATGGCTAATAGTCAATGGTTCTGTACCCACGTTGTGTTTTCAAAGATCTTCAGAACTTGGAGCTGTTGCAACTTCGTCAACGTTTCTCGTTAGATTGGTCTGTTCTTGGTCGGAACAGGTTTCTGGGTTTTGGCAACTCAAAAGACAAGAAAGACTCTCCGTTAATAACAACAAATACTTATTAAAACACAATTTAGTATTATTTGTATTATTCGAACTATTGCCCTCATCTTCATTGTTATTTGTACAACGTTTCGGCCGATGTGCCCTTTGGCCTTCTTCAGGTATTTCTTGGCGGACCTGGGAACCTTCTCGGACTCGGGAACCTTCTTGTCGTAATCGGGAGCCATCACAGAACTTTGAACCCAACCCTTTATTCAGTCCACGGGGGTATCCTGTTCTCATTCCACTAACCATAACCGGGGTACAGGCGTTAAGCTGTATTAATTATTAATCTATGTACTGCTGCCCCTGACCAGGATTGAACCTGCAGTTCAGAGATAACTGTCACTTAGAACTGTCTTAAAACATAACTTCTTTATCCACTAGGCTATGTGTCCAATTGAACAATCCAGTGTGAATTTGGGAAGGGCACATCGGCCGAAACGTTGTACAAATAACAATGAAGATGAGGACAATAGTTCGAATAATACAAATAATACTAATCATCAAGCCCCATTTAAAAATTCAAAGAAATAAAGACACAATTTGTTACAATTGTTATATAGCCCTTTTGCTGCATCGGGTATATAAAGGACGAGATGGGAGTTTTCTTAGGAGGGTTGTATTTCACCGACTGGCTATCCTCTTTTGGGATGATTTCTTCCTCTGGTTGATACGGGCTTCTTTTGTGCTGGGCTCCGGTTGTCTATACTCATTCTCTTTGTCTTGAAATGATGACGCAAGACTTAGTTTATTTTTCCCAGACGTCTTTATTAAAACCGAAGCCCAAAAGGGTTCAATCGCACAGCAAGAAGATGGCTTACTGGGGAACAGATGACCATCACGTCTGGCCCCTTCAACTAACTGCCAAATTCTAACTACTCTAACTCAGTTCTCTTCAAATTCTTTTCCTTTAGCCAATGAGAAATAAACGAAAATTTTACTTTTTTCTGGATGATTTGACATGGAATTTCCCATATATATATATATATATATATATATATATATGTATATGTATATATATATATATATATATATTTGCGCGCGCGCGCGCGTGTGTGTGTGTGCAAGGTTGTGGTTTGCAATTACGTTGTCAGTTTCAATATGTCTTACCCTGTTGTATAGCCCTTTGCTGCATTGGGTATATAAAGGGCAAGAGGGGGGTTTTCTTAGGATGGTTGTATTTCACCGACTGGCTATCCTCTTTGGGGATTGTTTTCTTCCTCAGGTTGATACGGGCTTCTTTTGTGCTGGGCTTCGTTTGTCTGTGTTCATTCTCTTTGGTTTTAAATGATGACAGAAGACTTAGTTTATTTTTCTCAGACATCTTTATTAAAACCGAAGCCCAAAAGGGTTCAACCGCACAGTAAGAACTTACTGTGGAACAGACGACCATCACGTCTGGCCCCTTCGACTAACCGATAAATTCTAACTACTCTGTTCTCTTCACACGCTTTTCCTTTAGCCAATCAGAAATCAGTGCCTATGTCAGTGAAAGGTTAACTGTTGTCAATAACTTCTATAACGGCTGTAATGGGAACTTTCTATTTATAATGCCTTCATTTAAATTTTATTACACTACAAACATAATTTGTTGGCTACCCACCAATTATGTAACAATACACTCACAATATAGTCTCTTTTTTTTTCTTTTTCTTATCAATTCTGCGTCTATCACTGTTAAGCCTTCTTACTGGGGGGGGGGAGGGTCTAATGTCATCCGGGTCTTTCGTTTCGAGTCGTGTAACACGAAGAATTCGATTGTTGCATTTGATATTTTATTTCCCAAGACTCTAACTTTTATGCGCGCGGAGAAAAACTCAGAGGACGCCATTTTTTTTGTCGACTGGCCGCACTGACCATCTGCAGTTAACCTTCCCACCGATTTCAGTCACGTGACATTCTACCAATCAGAATATCCCGCTACGGGTCAAAGAGGGGTCAGCGTCTACCTGCCATACTTATCTGAACCTTAACAGGTACTAGTACCTCGAGTCAGGGAACTGGGAGTAATGACGATGAAGTGGTAACTACGCACTCCCCCAGAGTTCCACAACTGGTGCCACACAACTAGCTGAAGTTTAGTATCATAGCCAGGGAACCCCTTGGAGGGGGTCCTATCCCTCTTCAAAATATAGGAACTCCTTGGAGGGAGTCCTATCCCTCTTCAAAGGAAGAGTCGCAGTGTTAAGAAAAGTTTTAAATGACTAATAGCGTCTGATGTGAGTATTTTAGAATATTTTCGTTGGTTTTCTCTGATTTTTATTTCTTTTCCTGAATTTATTTCTTTTATTTTATTAATTTTTTTCTTTTTTTTTAAAAGATTCTATTCCCGCATTTCACCTTTCATAACGCCGAAAATTCTCAGTTGTAATTATTCAGTATAAAGAAAGTTTTTTTTTTTTAGAATCTCCTCGCGAGTATCGGTGCACTTGATGACCCCAATCCCTGTACAGCGCTTAACAACAATAACAATCATCAACAATAACAAACAACAACAATCTTCATCATCAACAACAATAACAACAATAACAGCATGTGTAGTTTCTGGTCGAAATGGATTTAAATATCATTGGCCTCAAAAGAAAATTGATTTTAAATCAGAACAAAGAAGATTTTCGTTGAGCTAACATTAATAAAAGCATCAAGTCTCCTGCGGGGATAGACACACACACACATACACACACACACACACACACACACACACACACACACTAGACAAAACTTTCACTATACTTATTTAAAACCTTTAAGAGCATTCAAATAAATCATTTATTATGAATTTGCGACTGAATGATAATTTTGTGGGGTCTGCTTTCGCACTGAACGTCATTTATATATATATATATATATATATATATATATATATATATATCAGTTGGTACAGTGTCGGATTTGGAACCACACGTTTCCAGGTTTGATACCGACCCTCACCAACTCAGCGTATGAGTAGCACAGGGAGCTGTGCGGTGAAGTGAGGAGCTGATGGTAGGTGTGTCGTTCCACCTCAGACGCCTCAAACAATCTCCTTGTTCTTGTACTAGTGAAAAGGGGGATAGACTCCCTTGCTGTCTGGCTGATACCGACAATAGGCCACCCCGATGACTTTACTTACTTTTTATAACTGTGAAAAACGTCACATCATAAGAAGATTATTATTAGAGAACACACGCTTAAAATGCTCTAAATTGCCGGTCGGGAAGAAAGGCTTCTGAAGTGGAAAGAACACTTCAAGAATCTGCTTTGAAACCCGCCTAATATCACAGGTAAACTTTCTAAAGTAATCATTAATGGCCAACTATTAACACATTAAAAACAAAAAGCTTCTGGTCTAAGATGAAATACTCCCAAAGTATGGAAGACAGGAAAATGTGACAACATATTTCGATTATGTGACGCTTTGTATAAACAAAAGATCCTAGAGAAATAGACGAAAGGCTGCATCCTCCCTTCCCAAAGAAAGGAGACCTTGGAATCATTAAGAACTGCAAATACATGACACTTACTGCTATAGCTGTTAAGGTTTATAATGCCCTGCTTCTCAATCGTATCCAACCTGAAGTCGAGAAATTTCTTCAAAAAGATCAGAACGGTTTTTCGGAGAAGTCAATCCACAATTTCTCAGATTTTGACTATTCGTCGAATTATCGAAGGAGTACGAGCAAAAAGTTTGAAGGCAACAGTTTTATTTGTAAATTTCTTCAAGGCATTTAATTCCATACACAGGGGAAAGATGGAGCAAATATTTCCATCACGGGGTTTCCTCAAAGAAACGATAAGTGCTTTAATGAGGCTCAACAAAAACACGAAACGATGAAAAGAAAGAAACTATGATAATTCAATTATTACGACGTTTTCTCTGTTTACTTCAGAGGTATTGCTAAATAGTTCAATATGTAAAAAGTATAATAATCTTGTTTTAACTCTCTCTCTCTCTCTCTCTCTATATATTATTATATATATATATATATATATATATATATATATATATATATATATATATATATCACAGACACACAACACACACACACACACACACACTCAGTTTTTCTTTCTTTCCTTTTTTCTTATTATTTTTTTCCGTCTAGCATTCTTTTTTCCCCTTTCTTTCTTTCTAATAAAAACGAAATGGTCCATTACTTAGCTGAGATGACGATACTCATAAGAAATAAGAATTAGGTGGATAAACGACACAAGATAATCTGGATTTACATTTTTGTATTTCATCTTGGACGATTTGGACGGTCTCCTTTTTAACCAGAGGGTGTTGTAAGATGATAACAGTCGGAAGATTAAGGAATAAGCCTATTAATATATATATAATATGCTGTGATTACGTATTACGAACGTCAATAGACCTAATGAAAAAAAAAGGTTCCACACTAAAAAGGCAGTAAGAATACACCTGCCTAAGCCGATTCTCTGCTGCATGACTTGGAGCAGGCAGCAAGACGCATTCGTCTCTACGTGTACTCAGATAAAATAGAGTTCATAAGTTTTAAAAAAGATGGTACCATCTTCACATTTAATGTCAAGCCTCTAAAATTAGTAGACCATTTCACATACCTCGGTAGCAATATCTCATCTACTAAAAGCATCGACTGCTATTGACGGGTTATTGACCATAAGGAAATCTGACCTCCCTGATAGAATAGTATTCTTCCAGGCGTATAAGTGCTATTATATGGCTGCATCACCGTGACTTAATGAAATTCTTGGAGAAAATAGCTCGTTTGAAACTACATCTGCACAAGGATATTGTAGACTTTTTAAAACAATTATCGGAAGGAGCACCCCACAAGAGAGCAGCTGTCCACTTAACTCCTTTCTCATAATCCATCCAATTGAAATGAGCAAGACATACCGGACATTGCTGGTGCAGCAAAGACAAACCCATAAGAAAGTTTCTTCAGCACACGGACACGCCAATGCTGGTTGACCAGCAAAAACTTGGATTCACCAGCTCTATGCGAATACTGGACCTCGTTAAGAGAGCCTACCTATCTGGGGGCTATGGACGATAGGGACGGATGGTGAGATAGAATCAAGGAAATCCATGCGATAAGCATGAATTGATTATATATATATATATATATATATATATATATATATGATGCATGTAACCTTAAATGAGCAAAAATTAAAAATGGCACATCATAACGAGATTATTATAAGAGCAATATGCTTATAAGAATTTATGATTGGGTGAATAGTTTATGGGAACATTTTTGGAATTCATATATATTCAAAATATTCACTAAAAATGTTTTTTCTTTTTATGGCGGGAGATTAGAATTTTGTTTTACACGAGCCTGAAATTTGAAAAAAAAAGAAAAAAATATGTCGGCATGAGTTAAAAAGAGAATGTTTGTTTTTGTTTTTGTTTTCTTTTTTTCGAAATGGGGAACGAAATAGTTTCATTTGGATCATCGAATCGCTTTTTGATATGGCACATCTTGTCGCCAAAGTAAAAAAGAAAAGAACAAAGAAAGAGAAGAAAAAAGAAAAAGAAAGGAGAGAAAATGAAAGAAAATCGAAAAGAAAGTCAGCGAAAGGAAAGAAAAAGAAAAGACAGAAAAAAAGACAGAAAAAAAAAAGAAAAAAAAGAAAAAGAAAAAAAAGAAAAGAAAGAAAAAGCAAAGAAAAAGGAAAGACAGAAAAATTAAAAGGAAAGAAAAAGAAAAGAAAAGGAAAAGGAAAGAAGGAAATGATAGAAAAAAAAAAAGAAAGAAAAAAGAAGAAGAAAAGATGGAAAATAAAAGACAGAAAAGGAATAGACAGAAAAGAAAAAGAAAAGAGAAAAAAGAGAAAAAAAAGAAAGAAAGAAAAAGAGAAAAAAGAAAAGAAAAAAAGAGAAAAGAGAAAAAGAAAAAAGAGAAAAAAGAAAAGAAAGAAAAGAGAAAAAAAGAAAAGAAAGAAGAGAGAAAAAGAAAAGAAAGAAAAAGAAAAAAGAAAAAGAAAGAAAAAAAAAAAAAAAGATGGAAAATAAAAGACAAAAGGAATAGACGAAAAAAGAAAAAGAGAAAAAGAAAAGAAAAGAAAAAAAGAAAAAGAAAAGAAAAAAAAGAAGAAAAGATGGAAAATAAAAGACAGAAAAGGAATAGACAGAAAAAAAGAGAAAAAAGAAAAGAAAGAAAAAAGAGAAAAAGAAAAGAAAGAAAAAAAGAGAAAAAAGAAAAGAGAGAAAAGAAAGAAAAAAGAGAAAATTGAAAAAAAAAAAAAAAAAAACGTTGAAGAATGAATGAAAGAAGCAGGCAAAATGGCGACAACACACACGGGAGAAATGAAGAAATTGCGAGTGAGATTTAAGAATAGAAAGAAATATTGAAAGAATGGATAAACGAATAGTTCGTTTATGGAATGAGATCTCTAAGCAATTAAAAGATTCAATAAAAAAAAAAAGATGTGTAAAGGAAAAGCAATGATAAAGGAAGGTTCAATGAAGGAATGTGAGGTAAGGTCAGGGCGGGTGGGGGTGACAATAGAAAAAATTCTATAATCAATAATAGATTAATGGTTGAATAAACGAATGGAAAGAATTAATAAAAGAATAGCAGAATAGACAACACACATTTTTTATGAGAGAATTGGGAAAAATGGAAAAGGAAGAGAAAACTAAAATGAAGATAGAAAAGAAGTCAAATAAGTGAATAGAGGGAGGAATCGGGAAAGAATGAAAAAAGAAAAAGAGACAGAAAAAGAAGGGAAAGAAAAAGAAGGGAAAGTTTTTCTTTCACTTCTTTTTCTGTCTCTTTTTGAAAAAGAAAAAAACAGAAAAGGAAAAAAAAGAAAGCAGAAAAAGAAAAAACTTAGAAAATAAGAAAGAGAAAGAAAAAAGAAAGAAAAAAACAGAAAAAGAAGGGAAAGAAAAGACATAAAAAGAAAAAGAAAAAAAATAAGAAAGAGAAAGAAAAAGAAAGAAAAGAAAGAAAAAGAAAAAAAAAGAAAAAGAAGGGAAAGAAAAAGAAAGAAAAAAACAGAAAAAGAAGGGAAAGAAAAGACATAAAAAGAAAAAAAAGAAAAAAATAAGAAAAGAGAAAGAAAAAGAAAGAAAAGAAAGAAGAAAAAAAGAAAAGAAGGGAAGAAAAGAAAGAAAAAAAAAACAGAAAAAGAAGGGAAAGAAAAGACATAAAAAGAAAAAAGAAAAAAAATGAGAAAGAAAAAGAAAGAAAAAGAAAGGAAATAAAATTAATAGATAGAAGAAGAAAAGAAAAAGAAAAAAGAAAGAAGGAAAGAAGAAAAAAGAAAAAAGAAAAGAGAGAAAAGAAAAGAAAGAAAAGAAAAAGAAAAGAGATAAAAAAGAAAAGAAAAAGAAAGGGAGAAAAAAAAGAGAGAAAAATAAAACGAAGATATAAAAGAATTAAAAGAAGAGATAATAGTCAAACAGAATAAAGGAATGAATTGGATGAGAATAAAGGAATAACCGAATAAACGAAAATAGCACCAATATATTAGAAAAGCATTAGCAAAATTTGATATACGAAAAAAAAAACAAATATCATGAAACCTTTGTCATAGCTTCGACGATAGATTTTCTAAAACTTGACTAAAAAGAAATAATAGAATTAAAAACGAACACTGTTAAGAGTAATCCGGAATTAGAGAATACAATACGTGGCAAGAAATTAGAGAATGTCCGAATAAAGCTTTAAAAACGAACAAAGGTTAACGAATGAAATGAACGAAGCTGAAAACGATTAAAGCGTTAATAAAACCAGAGAGAGAGAGAGAGAGAGAGAGAGAGAGAGAGAGAAAGAGAAAGAGAGAGCGACAGTGTGTGTGTGTGTGTGTGTGTGTGTGAGTATGAGAGAGAGAGAGAGAGAGAGAGAGTTAAAAGAGTTAAATAAAATACAGAGAGAAGAGGAGAGAGAGAAGAGAGAGAGAGAGAGAGAGAAAGAGAGAGCGACATTGTGTGTGTGTGTGTGTGTGTGAGTATGAGAGAGAGAGAGAGAGAGAGAGAGAGAGAGAGAGAGAGAGAGAGAGAGAATCTTTACGAACAGCCAATGATGGATTTAAACCAGATCAAAAGAAAGGAAGTAGAAAAAATATTACAAAACGAAGAGAAACAAATACAACAAAAGTTTTAAAAAATAAATGGGAAATTTAATGGGTTATTTAAAAAAAAATCTATGAACAAATAAAAATATCCAAGTTAAAAAAAATACAACAAAAAACAAACAAAAAAAAACAACAAATAAACAAAAAAGTACATAAAAAGTTGAGTGAGATAAATAACAAGAAAAAAAAGACTAGTTGAATGGGGGAAAATGGCCTAGCCTCCATTTAATCATGGATCTAAAGATCAATTGTAATTTGTGGGAATTACATACCTTACCTTACACGATTACTCTCGTTATGCGCTAGCTGACGTTGCATGTTGTTGGGATACTTCCGTCTACGAGAGACGGTGGAGTAGTGTCCAATTTTGTTTTGTTTTAGCTACGTGGCCAGGGTGGGTTCATATGGAGGATGAGCTGTTGCCCAAGCAGCAAATCACTGCCGCTGTGACCCAAAGGAAAGGTAAGGAACCAATGCAGTTTGGCAGCGGTAGTGTAGCAGGAATTGCTGGGTAGCACTGGATTTCAGCGTCACACCGCCTTAGGGACTCTGGCTTCTGGTTTGTTTTCGGGGTTTACTCCCCTAGCCTTTCCTTGGGAAAATAGGACACAAGATGGCTAACATGATGGGAATGGCTTCAAGTTATAAAATATATGGGACCATATGACCTTTAGGCACCCCGTTTTAATCTCGATTCAGAAGGACATGTTTTTCATTTATAGCGTCAGTGGGTTCTTTTCAGAGAGAGAGAGAGAGAGAGAGAGAGAGAGAGAGAGAGAGGGGGGTAAGGTCAAATTATTCTATCGTAAGTCATGTTAGGTACTACTATGCGCAACACATCACGAGGAGCTCGAGAAGCCCCGTCTGCTCACTATGAAAGCCCAGCCGAAAACGGACGATTTTTTTCTACTTCCGTTTCTCGTCCCGAGATGGGAGGGTTCCCCAACTTCTGCTTCCGGTCAAAACACGGAATCTACGTTTTTATTTTTAAATTTAATTCCGGGGTCATTCGTCGGTCAATTGCTGGCACCCCGTTGAGTGTTTACCCTTCTAAACTTTAACCTTTGTTCTTATTCCTTTTCTTCTCTTTCTCCAGAAATCCTAACACCGTCCTCCTTTCAATCCCCAAATTCCCCGTAGACCACATTAATTACGCTGCATCCACACTCACTGGGGAAATGTTTGACAGTGTAGAATGTTTGGCATGTTTCACAACATGGTTGATCCTCCTGCTTGAGTATAAAAAAAAAGTATTTGTTGATCCTCTTAGTTGAGCATAAAAGGTTTTTTGTTAATGTATATAAAATTGGATTCTTTCAGTTTTTGATCTGCAATGTCAATAGTAGATTCTCTCCTTCTGTTAAGATTCTCTTCATTGTTGAATCACGATTAATTCAAATCTGTATTAATCCTCCAGTCGAGAGAGATCTAGCCGCATTTCCTTGGATGTTGATATTCTAATCAATGAATATCCACACAGTGCAATGATCTGAAATTCCTTTTGTTCTGTCCGACCATTGGCCACTTTTTATCGGAAGTTGCTGCTGCTACTTCCACAACTGCCGGTAAAGTCCGTATATAGAAATCGGAAAAACAAAGTGTTCCAAAAAAGATGAATTTATTATGGTGTTTATGTCGACGCTTAAACGTTTCTGTTTATGTAAAACCTTCTTTAGTACAATAGGATAAAAAGAACAGAAAGAGAGTTTTTTGTTTTTCAAACGATGATGAATGTTTATAAATAAGTTGGAAATGTGTATGAAAAAGGCTCATAACTTTTCATTATATATATAGCTTGGTTTGGTTTGGTTTGGTTTGGTTTACGGCATATCAACTTCAGTGGGTCATTTAATGCCGACTAAGTTTTGAAACAAATTCATTCTTAATGGATGCTCATTTTTTTCTATTTGATCCATAGATGGGTCCCTAACAGGTACTACCATTCCGGGTCAGAGTGAACCAGAGAGCAATGATGATGAAGGGGTGCTCCACATTCTCCAGACCTCCAAAACCGGAACCTCACCATCAGATAGAGTTTAACGTCATTACCAAGACATGAAGATCCTCAGTCATCGAC
This sequence comes from Doryteuthis pealeii, assembly GCA_023376005.1. Classification (NCBI taxonomy): domain Eukaryota; kingdom Metazoa; phylum Mollusca; class Cephalopoda; order Myopsida; family Loliginidae; genus Doryteuthis; species Doryteuthis pealeii. The sequence continues at coordinate 97,246,238 of CM042153.1, read as the reverse complement.
CTTCTAGCACCCATATGATAAAAAGGTTTGGGGGTTGCCATAAGGGCAATAGGGTTGGAGCAATCATATAGGTGCTAGGGCTTGACATGACCAACTGATTGATTGGAGGGAGGCGCATCTAGACTAAATAAGAGTCTAAGGGGAGTGTTGCAAGTCATGGACTGCTCATCAACCCATCCTTAAGCATCACGGGTCGCCGCCCACGGCCAACAGGGAGCCCTATTTGGGGGAGTCTTACCCCTCTGCAGATGTGCAGTCGGTGTATTCTAAAGTCCCATCCGACAGGGCTATATCCCCTAAAAAAACTTGCCCTGAAAAATATTCTTTTTTCACATTTAACTTCCTGTTGCCATGGTGACAGTCTTTTAATGTATACATTTTGTAAATGAAAAAATATCTTTTTTTTACATTGAGAAAATTTTTTTGTTATGCAATTCAAATTATTGATGATTATCCATCTGATGAGACTTGATTTTGGGGAGCTTTGTTAAATCAACAGATTTATAAAGGCCCCAATTTTGTTCGAAATAAATTTATTATGGAATAACGGTGTTGAGTTTTTCCTTCCTTTCAAAGATATATATATATATATATAGGTTATTTCCTATAAGTCTAACATAAACAAAGGGGACCACATTTGACTGATAAATTATTTATATATTTATTGATCTACTAGGAAAAAGAAGACGGGGTTAGGGTTAGGGTTAGGGTTTAGGGTTAGTTTAATGGGAAAATAAATAAATAATTTATCAGTCAAGAGTGGTTCCCCTTTGTTTATGTTAGACTTATAGGAAATAGCCATCATGTACTCATATCAATGCTGAGCACAGAAATGTAGAAATATAAAATCTATCTTTCTACATTTGTGTGCTCAGCATGGATATGCGTACGTCGATGCGTGCTGTCATACAGGGAAGTCGTGACTCCGAGAGGAAATCATTTCCTCTGTTATGTTGTGGATGCAGCGACACGACACACCAGGTTATAGTAGTGGTGCATTTATACTTGACAAGTTGATTTGATGAGTTTCATGTGTGGTGTGGGCCAGTGACCTGGAGGTAGAGTCTCTGCCTCTGCGTTATGGGTTTTCCGGTTTGATCTCTGTCGGGGGGAGATCGAAGTATACACTGCTGATGAGACCTAATTGGGTCGAAACAGCTGCCCAGTGTTCCGCACGGCGCAATCGGTATTCGCCGAGTTTGCTTGTCGTGATTATTCAATTATATATATATATATATATATATATATATATATATATATATATATATATAAAGTGGTGATTCTTTTTATGTCTTATATCTAGATAATACCCAATAAAATTCTACTCAGGTTAAAATTTCCAAGGTTTAGGAAAATATTAGTCTAGAAAATTGTTCTGCCATAGAAAAGTAATTTGTGGGGTCTTTAATCAAGGTTAGGTCACCAGTCTAGGAGAAGGACGATTTTGAATTTAAACCTACGTTTAAGAAACTGACCATCTGTTACCTAATTGATAGGCAATCTATCAATTAATTACTGTAGATAAAATTGAAATGAAAATAATTGTTTTACAAAAAAGTATGGAGTCAGTTAACAAGACTTTAACCCTTTGCTCACCTTGGCTGGAAGCCTCACCATCAAATGCTGTTTAGTATCATAACTTGGACCCATCCTTTTTGGGAGGGAAGGGGTTTTATCTCTCAGCAAGAGGGGGGGGTACAGTAAGTGTATTCTAAGTCCCGTCGACAGGGCGATTTTGATTAGATAAAGATGTGTCATATTTATTCAAGATACTTCAGCACAAATACGCTTATTGGATCGAACAAAGATACACAAGAAAGAGACAGACAGACAGACAGACAGACAAAGACAGAGACATAGACGTATACAACACATTACTAGATCCTCCCCTCCCCTAGAAAAACAAACCAATGACAAATAAGAATGCACAAAAATTCACACCCATTTAGGTTGGTTGGTTGGCTTTTACGGCATGACAACCCTTGTTGGGTTTTTTTATGCCGAAAATGTTTTGTTTTATTTATTCATGATGGTCATTCAAAATTTTTTTAACTCAATTCTTTAAACACATTTTTGAATTTATCTTTTTTCTATTTAACCCATAGATGGGACCCTAACATGTACTACCACTCTAGATCTGAGTGGACGTAGAGAGTCATAGCGATGTATGGATACTCCACATTCCCAAGAATTCCAGAATTGGAACTTCACCATTATATGCAGTTTAATTTCATAACCAGGACACTAAAACCCGCAGTCTTTTTGTGGGGTTTGCCATAAGGCCCATTTTATGTACATTGCTACACAGAATTTTGAGTGTGTAGAGCTAAGCACCACCGACCCACACCTCAACTAATTTAAAAAAAGAAACAAGTTTTTTTTCTTGTTTTTCATAATTGCTTTTTGTTTTGTTTTTTTCAAGTGTGTGTGTGTTGGAATATTTTTGTGATATACTTATTTACAAAGCATAGCTTAGATGCGGCACAAGGCCAGAAATATGGGCACCCAGTGAGAATTGAACTCACTAACAATGGTCTTCTAATCTAGCTTGCTAACCATTACACCACGTGAGGTGCCCATATTTTTCTGATATAGTTATTTACTAAGCTTTGCTTAGATGTGGCACAAGTCGAGAAGTGTGGGGCGCCCAGTGAGAATCGAACTCACTAACAATGGTCTGCTAATCTAGCTTGCTAACCATTACATCACGTGAGGTGCCCATATTTTTCTGATATAAGGATTGCTGGAATCCACCACTTAAACTTATAGACTCGTTGTGGTCACGTGGAATAAACTCCAGCCAATCAACAGCTCGAATACGTTGTTAGTTAACTATTTAATTGCCGATATGGAACGCCGTTCATTTGCACGTTATTCAACATTGAGGAACGGACCTGGAACGGACCAAGTATTATACCCAACACTAAGGGACACCAGGGAACAACCAAACGGTCATACCCAAAACTAAGGGACACCAAGGAACAACCAAAGGATCATACCCAACCCTAAAGGACACGAAGGAACAATAAAGGGATCATACCCAACACCAAGTGACACAAAGGAACAACCAAAGGATCATACCCAATATTAATGGACACCAAGGAACAACCAAAGGATCATACCCAACACTAAGGGACACCAAGGAACAACTAAAAGATCATACCCAACACTAAGGGACACCAAGGAACAACTAAAGGATCATACCCAACACTAAGTGACACCAAGGAACAACCAAAATATATATATAATATCCAATTGCCGCTTTAACGTTTCCGTTGCAGTGGCATCAGTAAATAATCCTAAAGTGCTCAATATATTAAAAACATAGAGCAGTAATAATAATAATAATAATAATAATAATAGAGGAAAAAATTAAGGGTCTACCATGCTTTCAATCAAAATGATTTTATCGGGACCCAACGCTACGTTTAACAAAGTTGATGTAATTCCTTAATTAAACTCAGATATATTAGTTAGACGTTGCGTAGGGTCCTGATGAAATCATTTTGATTGAAACCATTGTAGACCCGTAATTTTTCCTCTACTAATATATATATATATATATATATATATATATATATTATATACTAGCTAAAGTACCCGGTCCATAACCGGACTAAAAATATTAGGAACACCAGAGAGTGAGTGGGGAGAAAATAAGAGGAAAATGATTTATCAATTTTTTTTTAAATCGCCAAGAATTGTCTAATGAATAAACGGTCGAAATAAACGTTAAAGTTCGAGACGCCACTAATAAGAATGAATTAAAGTAACTTCTAAAGTTTAAAAAAAAAATTAATAAATGAGTAAAAGAAATATCTAGATAAGTATATACTATATGTATATTTGTCAAAAGACCATTTATTCATCTTAACGGTTTTTAGTTTTTTTAAATAATTAAAAAAGGGAAGTGGTAAATTAATTTAGAAAGATCTGTTTATTTATTTATTATTAGAATTATATTCTTTATTAAATGACACATTTTCTTATTCACGTTACATACATTAGAATCATGTTTATTTTATATTTGTTTAGT
>CM042153.1:97224702-97237202 GCA_023376005.1 Doryteuthis pealeii | reverse complement strand
TCTCAATTCACTTATGGACAAGCATATCATATATATATATATTATATATATATATATATATATATATTCATCACATTTATTTTCCTTCCTATCTTGGTAAATACAGCTTCAATATTGATACTTTTTTGACACACCATGTATATATGTAAATATACATTTTTTATTTACTTATACATACATTTATTATGACAATATTATAATTACACACTGAGCAATATATACATATATATATATATATATATATATATTATATATATATATATAATATAATGTGTGTGTGTGTGTGTGTGTGTGTGTGTGTGTGTGTGTTCGATATTTCTAAGCAGATATTACTCAATATCATTGATAGAGCGTTTATATTTGAGTTAAGGCAGCGTTGACATGGAGTCAATATCTGGTTACGGACAGTTTGTCACCTATGCGATCTTCAAACCAAAAACTGAATATATATATAGAGAGAGAGAGATAGAGAGAGAGAGGGACAGACAGACAGACAGACAGAGACATAGATAGATAGATAGATAGATAGATATAAGTTTGAATAGAGTCAATAATATATATATATATATATATATATATATATATATATATATATAAAATAGTGTACTGTTTTTGTTCGCACTCACTCTGATCGTTATAATTTCTGAAGAGAGATAACTATTTTTAGTCATTTATTTTCAACTAATTATCATATGTCTTTATCATCATATATCTAGTATATTATCATATACATTAGTATATTATCAAATACTAATTATCATATTAATCTTATGTCTATATAGAATGTATAGTAATCAATCAATGGTTTTGTGCCTCGACATTGAGCTTAATAGTCACCGAAGGCGGCTTTTAAGTGAGTACTTAATAATCCCGATTTTTCTTTTTCTCTCGAAGCAACACAAACATCCCATTTTAGATCATCATTCTGATTGTGAATGTCGAGTGTTGTTTTCCAATTGTTACTCTGTCTTTTATTTTTGTTATCCGAATCCACTGCAGCGTGATGAGGGAGAATAGAGTTTTGTATAAGCAGATTTGAAAAAAAAAGATTATAAAAAACGTGACGCCATTTTAGTTCTATACAATGAGATCTACAATAAAAGTTTATTTGTAAATAAATTGACAAAACAAACAAATAGAAAGCAGAGAATAAAGAAACGATAAAAAGAAAAGAAAAAGAAAATGAAAAGAAAATGAGTATAGATTGTGAAGCGACTGTGTTGAAGAGAAAGAGACGGGTTGAAGTTATTGAAAAGGTTGGGGGACACGCTCCAAGTGATCTCCCCCCCTTTCATTAATTTGATTAGGGTAAGCGTTGTATAGCAAAAATAAAACGTAATTCATTGAGTTGCTTTTCGCATGAACGCCAGACCTGCTTGAAGCAGTCACGTCACTGTCATCCTTCGGCGACACTGACGACAAATTCGACTATTGTTGCTGCTTCTATAATAGCGAATATTATTGCTGTTAGGTTAGTAGGAGAAATACAAGGAAAACGACTATAGTAATGCTTAGAACAACATGGTTTAATTACAAAACAAGATTTGATTTAAAAAGCTACAGAGGTCTCTCTCTCTCTCTCTCTCTCTCTCTCTCTCTCTCTCTCTCTCTCTCTCTCTCTCTCTCTCTCTCTTTCGTTTTACCGATTTAGTTGATTCAGTCACGTGACTGCTGTTAAAAATCTTTTCATTTTTTTTTAAAATACACAATATACTTAGCTAAAAAAAGAAAGCCTTTCAAAGTAATCTAAAAAAAAAAAAAAAAAAAAAAAAAAAAGTAGCTTTGATTCTGTGTTAAACTTCATCTTGGTTAAATCTATATAAATAATATAACCGTGTTTTTTTGTGTGTCCTCTATAGAAATATAAACAAGCTCTATTTAAATATTTTACCCCCACCCCTTTCCGTTAAGGTTAAATTTTAAGCGGAATTTAATCATCATTACCATCAGGTCGTGCTGACAGCACGGATTCTTATCTCTCTCTCTCTCTCTCTCTCTCTCTCTCTCTCTCTCTCTCTCTCTCTCTTGCCACCCTTCCTTATTGGCCATCCAGAATCCACACAGTGCTAACTAATATAGGATTTTGCTGATCGCTCTACACTGGTGTGTCCATGTGTTGGTGTCCAGATGAGAACGCCCTTTCTTCTCCAACAGTGTCCAGAATGTCTTTTTCGGCTTATTTGTATAGGTTGTGGGATAGGAGACAAGTGTCCGTATAGATGCTGTTTTATGAGGTACTGCTTCCAAGATTTCTTCAAGACAACACGCAGCATCTTCTTGCGTAGTTCTCCAAGTGTTTCATTAAAGTTCAGATGATGCACCATACTCTGACGGAAGAATTGTACTTAAAAAGCGGAGCTGAACAGATTTTAATTCAGTTTTCCTTCTCTCAGACTGGTTGCCATACCAAGGTTAAACACCACAGTCTGCTCTACTATTTACCGCAATTGGATGCGGAATAGTTGGATGCATACCTTTCCCATACCTTTACCTATGGGAAATGCTGTTTCATTCAGGATTTGAACTCTGGTCACTGTGTCCACATCTTACATGCTAGACGGGCGACCGGGGAGGCTCCCTCTGATCAATCAGTTGGTCAAGTCAAGACCTACCACCTATATGATTGTCTCAACCCTATTGCCCTTATGGCAAGCCCCAACCCTTTTTATCATATACGTGCTAGAAGGCGGTGGCAGAGGGTCCTAATGTCCTGAGTATGACGTTAAACTCTATCTGATGGTGAATTCCAATTCTGGAACTTTGGAGAATGTGGAGTACCCCTTCATCACTATTACTTCCAGATCTACAATGACCCCGAGTTGTAGTACCAGTTAGGGCCCCATCTTCGGAGTAAATAGAAAAAATGAGCTTGAAAAAAAAAACGTGTTTAAGAAATGAATTTTAAAAAAAAAGTTTGAATACCCATCTAGAATGAATAAAAAATTCGTCTCCGGCATAAAATAATCCAAGAAGTGTTGACGTGCCGAAAAATCCAACCAACTAACGATTTCTTACAAAGAGCACCTGATGTAGACATATCAAATTTGGAGTGCCTGGTTACTGGAGTCAGTGGAAAATTTTAACGGAAATAAATATGATTAAAAACAAAACGAACACAATGTTATTTATTTGAATTTTTGAGATGTGGCTTGATAATTCAGATTTAGATTTTTTCAGAGTATTTTCCTCATCTTACGTACACGGCAACTGAAGATGGCCGGAGAGCAAAACGGCCGAAACGTTGTGTATGTAATGATAAAGATATTTGTAGGCTTGGCATCATCGACCCTTCAACAATACTATAATTAAGTATTTTGACAAAAAATAAATTTTAAGTAAAGGAAGTTAATGATAAATTGGGTGGTTGTTTGGTTGGTTGGATTTTACGACATGTCAACCCTTGGGTTATTTTATGCCAAAGACGTTTGGTTTTATTTATTCTTGTTAGGTATTCAATTTTTTAACTTAAATTTTTTAGGTCCATTTTTAAACTCATTTTTTTATGTATTTAACCCCTAGATGGGTCTCTAACAGGTACTACCACGCCGAATCAAAGTGGACATAGGAGTAATGGTGATGAAAGTGTACTTCATACCCACCAGAGTTCCAGAATTGGAACCTCACCACTAGATGCAGTTTAAAGTCATACTCAGGACATTAAGACCTTCAGCCACAGCCTTCTAGCAAATATATGATAAAAAGGGTTAGGGGTTTGCTATAAAAATAATAGGGTCGGCACAATCAGATAAGGACTAGGGCTTTATAAGGAAATAATCTAGTCGGTGAACGCACCAATATTAAGTAGAATATTCTTCTGAATCTCATTGCTTATATCATGTGAAACTATGAAAGAAAAATGGTTTCACATTAAAAGCGAAAAGAAGAAGATGATATCCAAACAGAAAGTATAATTAAGTGTTACGATTCGTGTGGCTATTTTAGAGCTGTAGGTGAAAGCAATTTAGGAGTGGAGATCACTTGTGGCATAAAGTTTTATCCTTGAAGTAGAAAGATGTAGTATCAGTTTTAATCCTTGTCTGCTGATCCGTGCTTAGAGAGTTGTATAATCCTCGTCTGTTGATCTGCGCACCAGGACAATTTACCAACGCCTTTAAATAGTAAATTAAATTTGGGCATCTTTGATTGGCCGATTGATCGATTCAGCTATATTGGAAAAGTCTATAAATATAAGTCGTGACCTTCCGCACCCTTATACACAAAATACTTAGTCAGACTATGCGAATTATTTAGCCCTTCTAGCAAATACACAGCTCTAGCCGAATCCTTGCAGCATAACCTAGATGAGTCAGTAAGAAACATTGGTCTTTACGTGAACTCAGATATAACAAAGTTAATGTTTTAATCAACATAGTGGCATCTCCTTATTAAATGGCAAGCCTATGAAATTAGTAGACCAGTTAATATACCTCGGTAGCAATATCATATCTACTGAAAGAAATGTCAGCATACGTATAGGTAAAGCGTGGACTCCTATCGACAGTTTAATGACCATATGTAAATCTCATCTCTTTGATGAAATAAAACGGGAATTCTTCCAACCTATAGCCGTGTCAGTACTACTGTATGGTTGTACTACCTGGATTCTAACGAAAAACCCGGAGAAAAAGATAGATGGAGGATACAAATGAATGAAGAGCGGTTGTACGGAACTTACGTTCCATTTTGCAAACCATCGAAGTAAGACGAGCTAGACGTGCCTAACACTGCTGGTGAAGTAAAGAAGAACTTATATGCAACGTTCTCTTATGGACTCCTACACATGGACACACCAGTGTTGGGGAAACATCAAAAACATACATTCTTCAGTTCCATGCAGATACTAGAGGTCTTACCAAGAGCGATGACCGACAGGAACAGATAGAGAGTCAAAGGAATCCACGCATGCCTTGATGATGATGATGATGATGATGATGATGTGATGATGATGATGACGAGAAGGAGGAGGAGGATATACCATGTAGACGCTGTGGATGAAAAGGACATCATCACTTTCTATAATGATCTATTTTCCTTGTTTGATGCATTCCCAAACACAACGTTCTGATCATCGGCGGAGACATGAATGCTCACACAGTCTCATGGATGTTTCGTATAATTGACAACTAATTCATTAACAATTATAAGTAGTCGTAGAAGCTCTAGTTCTGCTATCATAGGAACTGTTTTCTTTATTTGGAATGAGCAGCAGCAGCTGCAATAACAATGAATACTACTACTACTACTACTACTACTACTACTACTACTACTATGCCTACCCTGTGTCCAGTAGCTTTGACTTCTGGACAGGAAAGATATAGAATAAATCGTGTGATCCCTGTGGGTCGTACAGTTCCCTCATCTGCAAGGGCCGGGGACAGATTTATTGCCCGGTGCTGAGACGCCCTAAAAGGGGCATGTCGAAGGGATCTGGAACTTTCTGCATCGGCCACTGCATAAGCTTCGGTTTGTGCGTGGCTCTACCTGTTAAAAAGTCCTTGTCTCAATTAAAAAGTAAGAAGGAATCATAAACGAGTTGTAATCTCGCACTCAAACAATTTGTTTAAAAAAATTACCACAAACTATTCACTTACAGAATGTGTATATATAATATATATATAATATATATATATATATATATATATATTCGTGTACGTTATACATATTATGTTATGTTAGATATTGTTATGTTGAATTATACATTATGTTATATTATATTATATTATATATATATATATATATATATATATATATATATATATATATATGTGTGTGTGTGTGTGTGTGTGTGTGTGTGTGTGTTTGGGCAGCATTCTTTCATTTATACATGTAGAATTAAACAAAAGATACAATTTTATTTTTGATCTTTTCGAGTTTTCTGGCCAATTTTTTAATGTTTGGGTGGAATTCGTGGATAAGTACCAAAGTTCAGGTCCCGAGTACTTTCGGCACTTCGAAATATATATATATATATATATATATATATATATATATATATATGTTGAAAGATAAATGAAAAGAAAATGCTGTACCCAAAAAATTTATTATATAAGATATAATTATATTTATATATGAAATTATATAAAAGTTCGCATTAAATAACCCATGGGTTGATATGCCATTAAACCAAAGCAAATTTAAACAAATATTTGAATTGCAGCCGTGTATTCAATCTGTTTTCTTCAACTATTACTACTAATAATAATGATAATAATAATAATAATAATGATAATGATAATGATAATTATACGTTTTTGTAATCATTGACCGATTTTATGTAAAATCCCTCTTTTGTCTGAGGTAATCATTGGGTTGAACAAGCGGAAGTGAATCTTTTTTGATCAGTCGATGGAGCATGAATATTTTACGGCGCCGTTCCCCGAGGTTCCGTTATCACTATTCGACGCCATTTTGAAAACGATAAAAATTTTTCGCGCGTAAATTTCCCCTCAAATTGAAGCATACTCACGCATACACTCTGGATCATTATGATTTCCTGTCTTAATCCACACACCCTACTCCCCCCACCCACACCCCCGGATAGGCAGCCTAGTGGACTGATTGAGCGCAAACCAACCGATTGTCTTAACAGATTTAGCTGTTAAGTTACGCGACCTGTGGAATTGGGGTGGGGGATTTAATATTGTTTGATACCGATCAAGCAAATAGTTTTGCTATTCCCCTTGAAATTAGATTTATTTCCCAAGAATAAATATGTTTTTCTTTCTCACTCTTCCGCCAAGAATGGAAAGTCTCACTCTACTTTTCAACGAACATCCATAAAAAGGCATCTATTAACCGAGACAAGAAGAGCGTTTAAACCGTTCAAAGAACAGAGACGAAAAGTAACCGAGATGAATCCTTGGATTTTTAAATGACCAAGAGCCATCCATAGTCCAGGAAAGTGATGCAATCATGATTCTTAGACAATTTGATGCTCGTTCGTAAGCGACCATAATTATTCTGGGTCGGAATGACGGGCAAATATCATCTAAGGCGCTTCATTCTAACTAACGCTCAGTAAATTCATTTGGGCCTCGCACATTGCTAAAATTGTTGGTAAACGAAACAGAATAGTCTCCCTTTTGAATTTGGGGGGCGTGGCTTCTCGCGCCTCACATGTTCGTTAGTCACGTGACAATTCAAGCCCTTAGAACTTTTTTTTTCTTACCGACATGACTCGGAACGAATCGGACGTGATTCCCTTGCTCCATAGCGGCGAAGCACATGTGTGCCCGTTTGAAAGAAAGGAATATCAGTAAGTGTGTGTTTCACTTTTATCTTGCATTTATCAGAAATTGGGTTATCTGCCCCTAATTAGTTCCTGGAATCAGACGCCAGGGGCAGACCCCTAAAATTCCACAGAACAGGCCCGACAGGCAAAGGGAACAGAACTGGCTGGCACTAGCAGAAGCACAGAGTCCTCACCCGTGAGAGAAACACGTCAACTCCGACATGCGGATAACAGAACCACAGCGACCTCACCGGACAACTTCGAGACATTGCTAACACAAATACAACTAAGATATGTGTACTTGAACCTCTATGCATTACCTAGATATATCCCGCCAGGAGAAATCCTCTGGCAACATCTTATAGATATTTACACAATTGTATACTCACACAGTTAATACCTAACCCAATAAACTGTTAACCCCAATAATAAACTCTATAATTTACCTTGTCTCCTTCCTTTACGACAGAGATACTATTTCACCCCAGTATTTCTGTTACATTCAATGAAACACCTTTGTGTCCTTTTTGTTGGTTTGGGACTGAAACCATTGTTATCTCAGTATTGTTGTTCTTATTAAATGTTGTTAACCTGCATGAATTGACTTTGTCTTTTCCCTACCAAATATTCAGTGTTGGGTTACTCTCTTTGTGGTAAACTAATGCATTACAGGAGCGTGGAGGTCAGTTTCGAACTAATACCCCCTAATTCTTTTAAAATTAACGAATCGGATTTTTCTATGTCCTGCAAAGAATATCCCATTTCTCAAAGTTTGTTCGGTATTCCTTCCTTATTGTTCGACATCACGGATTCTTTGGCTCTCGCTCTCTCAACATCCGTCCCTATCGGCCATCGCTCTTGATAAGTCCTCTTGACGGCATCCACTGTCCACTCAGAGCTGATGAATGTAATTTTTTGCTGGTTGGTCAACACTGGATGGTTTGCATACATCATATGTTTTGTTTGGTTGGTTGGTTTGGTTTTACGGCATATCAACCTCAGTGGGTCATTTAATGCCGGCAAAGTTTTGAAATAAATTTATTCTTAATGGATACTCATTTTTTAGAAACACGTTTTTCTATTTAACCCATAGATGGAACCCTAACAGGAACTACCACTCCGAGTCAGAGTGGACCAGAGAGCAATGATGATGAAGGAATGCTCCACATTCTCCAGACTTCCAGAAATGGAACCCCACCCTCAGATGGAGTTTAACGTCATTCCCAGGACATGAAAACCCTCAGCCACCGCCTTCTAGCACATATATGATAAAAAGAGTTGGGGCTTGCCATAAGGGAAATAGGGTTGGGACAATCAGATAGGCTAGGGCTTGACGTGATCAGCCGATTTATCAGTGAGGGCGTCACGGACGGCCCATCTATCCTAAGTCAGGGCCAAAGTGTTGCATGTCATGGAATGCTCATCCACCAGGATTCCGTCCTTAAGCATCATGGATCACCACCCACGGTCAACGGGTGGCTCCATGGGGGGGTGTACCTCTCTGCATCGGTACAGTCGGTGTATTCTAAAGCCCCACACGACAGGGCTACTTATGTTTTGTAGGGCGCCGCTTCAAGGATTTGTGCAAAATAAACATACAGCACCCTTTTGTAGTTGGCTGATGTAGTTCGTACCGGCCCTCGCCAACTCAGCGTATGAGTAGCACAGGGATCTGTGTGGTAAAGTAAGGAACTGATGGTAGGTGTGCCGCTCCACCTCAGACGCAAAAAACACTCTCCTTGAGTCTAGCGCTAGTGAACAGGGGATAGACTCCCTCGCTCTATAGCTCATACCGACATTAGGTCGCCCTGACGACGATTTAGCTTTTTAGTGTTTTTGTAGTGTAAATCAAAATGATATGGGACATTTTCTTTATCATCTAGATCCCGATGTACGAAAAACACTAGAAGACTTGAACGTCTACTTTTGAAGATCATAAAAAAGAAATATTTCGTAGTCTTTACAAAATACCTGCTTAAATAATATATATATATATATATATATATATATATGAGGAAATTAATCCGACAGTATGTGGAGAAAGGTAGACAAACACGAGTTGTTGTAGAAAATGGATGTTTATTGTATGTAGTGATGTCGCTACTTTGGATAGAGTTCTTGCTTCAATGGTGAACATTTTCATACTGGTGAAACAGGAGGTCGTGAATAAGGGAAGGGGTGGTTGGGGGCTGGTGGTGGATTTTCCTTTTCTCTAGTTAGGGACTGTATCAAAAGGGGGTTCTGATAATGATGCCACTGGTGTTAGGTGTTTGGCTTATATATACTGGATTTGTAAGGATTGCTTAGGAGTATATATATATATATATATATATATATATATATATTTTGAGGTGAATGTTAGTATTTGTATCCGTTGTAGGAGATACTTATACCGTAGTTTGGGCTTAGGTGTGAAGCATTAACGTACTTATTATGCTAATATTGTTAGCGTAATATGTTAGTTGAGGAATAAATATCTGAGACTCTGTGGTTTGTTTTGAGTTTCATTTATTTAGCCGGGTGCATACGGAAACGGAAAAAGCACAACATATATATATTATATATATTATTATATATTATATATATATATATTATATGTGTGTGTGTGTGTGTGTGTGTGTTTATTTTTTATTTTTTTGTGTGGGGGAAGTATTGGGCAAAATGGATTTACTATATTTGTGTACATTTTTGGTTGTAAATGTTACAAAGGAGGGAATGATAGTAATGTTTGTTAAAATTGTATGTGAGTGTATGTTTAATGTTATTTATTATTATTATTATTATTATTATTATTATTATTATTATTATTATTATTGTGTATCATATATATTACAATATACACAGTTGCTATCTTATGATATGCCACCTTGTCTACCTTTCTCCACACACAACACACACACACATGTATATATATATATATATATATATATATATATATATATATATATATATATATATATATATATATATATATATATTATACTAAAGCTGAGATTATCACCTTTTAATGTCTAAAGGTTTTTTTCCTGGTTAGGTTAATGACAAAAATTTATATTAAGATATACCTTGCTTTTAGGATTACGTTATGTTTGAAAGAAATTCCATTTTAATTGGTTCTAATTAATCGTAATTAGCAATTAAGTCAAAAACTGACCAATCTCTGACTCACATTCTACATATTACTTTCACCCTCTCTCTATATCTTGATTACCTTCTCTGTATATAAAAAATGTGGAATATGTGGGTGAAAGTGATACCAATTGTAGTTGGTGCACTTGGAACAGTCCCCAAGAATTTAACTAGAGGATGTTGTAAGATGATAACGGTCATAAGATTAAAGAACAAGAGTATTAATATATAGATTTCTATTTGTTATTCAATCGATTGTTGATTCTATTTTTTTAAGACTTATACCTTTTCGTTCTGTGAAGTCAATAAAACACAAAAATGATCTGCCGATAATGTTGTTTGAATCCGTTTTTGACCCGGAGAATGTGGAAAAGTGGTGGGGGGTGTTGGGGAGAAGAAGCTAAAAAAACAAAATGGTGGTTATGACGTAATGGCGGCGGCAGCGGCGGCGGCGGCGGCGGTGGCACAGACGTCATTAACAGACGCCAGAAGGTTTTGGTGTTTAGTCAGAGATATATCCTCGTTCGACGAACACAGAAAGTCAAGAAAAAGAAGCGACACTAACAAGAGTTGAGTGAATAAAATGCTGGAGAAAAGAACCGTTGGAAAATCAAAAAAGCCCATTTGTACAAACAAGCAGTGCAATTCTGTCGACTTGGAATTTGTGCGAGAATATGATAAATAAAATAAATAAATGAATAAAATGATAATAAATAATTAAAAGATTCGTGCTTTCAGAACTCTTCTAACGAAAGGATTTTTTTTCATCCCGAAATAGTGAGAGAATAAATCAACGGTAAATGAATAACATCATAGTTACTTTGTTTTTCTTTACACTTACATTGTGATAGCCTTTAACCAACCACAAAACCAATATATATATATATATATATATATATATATATATATATATATATAAAGGAAGGAAGAACTCATACAGTAATCCATAATAAATTTATTTCGACGAAAATTGGGGCCCATATAAATCTAAGTTGATTTAAACCGGCTCCCCAAATTTTCGCCTCATCAGATGGGTCTCAATTCATTTATGGACAAGCATATCACAAAAAAACCCAAAGAGCTGAATATATATAAATTCAAACAAAAATAAAAAATAATAAAAAAATTATATATATTTTTAACAGTGTGGGATTGTAACCATAGAAACAGGAAGTGAATGAAAAAAAAGAGATACATCTCAAAGTTGATTTCTAGGGTGTCCAGACAGACAAAAAGGTGACATGACAGAAAAAACAGAGTAGTATATTAAGATATAAATAGACAAGTAAAATAAAAAGATTTTAAATTTAAACATTAGAGTATAATGATGTATAAAAGAAAATACTAGTTAAGATATAAATAATAAAATAAATTAAGAGAAGATAATAAAATTAAAAAATAATAAATAATAGAAAATAAAAATAAAAATATATATAAATCATATATATATATATATTGTCCATCTAAGCCAGTGGTTATCAACCGGGATCCATATGGACCCCCGGGGACCAAATAACATTTTTGGGACCCAGGCAAGCAAAATATATTTAACTATAAAAATACACTGGGATTTTTAAACAGCGAATGGCTATGGGAGGGTCCACCAGAGTAAAATAGGATTAAAAGGGGACCCTAGGTAAAAAAAGGGTTGAGAACCATTGATCTAAGCGAAAGTTGTGTGTTAGTATACTGAATACTGGTACCAAAAATGAGATCTTTTACTTGTACCATTGTATGAGGAAATAGCATCAAAGATCGTCTACTAAAATGCACTAAAGATCCTCGTTTTCTAAAAGCTAAATTTTGCGAAAGGATTTTAGCGAATTTTGGTAGACGATCTTTGATGCTATTTCCTCAAACAATGGTGCAAGTTAAATATATCATTTTTGGTATCAGTATTCGGTATACTAACACACAACTTTCGCTTAGATGGACAACTTGATATTTATAAAAAGTGAAAAATTGACCTACCTTGATATATATATATATATATATATATATATATATATATATATCCTAAAAACGGATTCAATGCTCTAAGCGGCCTGATATGTTTATGACAGTAAATTCTCTTTCTCAAAGGAGGTCGCGTAGATGGAGTGGAGTTAAGAACAAATCGGTCGAGCTTCCATCCCGGCCT
>CM042153.1:97202202-97219702 GCA_023376005.1 Doryteuthis pealeii | reverse complement strand
TAAGTGTGTGTGTGTGTGTCTGAGTCTGTGTATGTATACTTTTATCAATATATACACGTGTGTGAGTGTGTACGTGTGTGTGTGTACTTTAATTAATATATACATGTTTGAATGTGTGGATTGTACGCGTGTATGTTAGTATGTAGACATATGTACACGAACGCGATCTGCACATACTCACAAGAGCGTGTGTGTGTGTGTGTGTGTGTGTGTGTGTGTGTGCTGGTGGATTCGCGTGTATGTATATGCGTGTGATTCTACTATAATTAATATATATAAACGTTTTAATGTGTGCATTTTACGCGTGTAATTGAGCATAGGTACACGAACCCGTGTGTGTGTGTGTGTGTGTGTGTGTGTGTGTGTTCACGTGTGTGCACATGCATGTATGTGTGTGTGTGCAGGCGCTTGTGGTTGCGTATGTGTATACAGATATGTTCTAATTGGGAATGTATTCGTCTTAACTCGTAAACTGGAAATGATTCATCTTGAAGGCGAAATCTATTCCAAAAATTCGCTGGAATGAAAAAGAAAGAAAGAAAGAAAGAAAGAATGGAATTTGACGAAAAAAGAGAGAACAAAAAGAAAGATAAAAAAGAACAAAGAAAGAAAGAAAGAAAGAAAGAGAAAAGAATTCGACGAAAAAAAGCGTGGATAAAAAGAAAGAGAAAGAAAAAAAGAAAGAATAAAGAAAGGAAGTGGAATTCGACGAAAAAAGATGAACAAAAAGAAAGACAAAAAAATTTAAAAAAAGAGAAAGAAAGAAAGAAATTGAGAAAAGAAAAGAATTTGATGAAAAAAGTTTGGGTGAAAAGAAAGAGGAAAAAAGAAAAAAGAAAAAGAGAGAGAGAGTGAGAGAGTGAAGAATTCGACGAAGAAGACGTGGACGAGAAGAAAGAAAAAGAAGAAAAAGGAAAGAAAAAGAAAGAAAGAAAAAAGAAGAAAGAAAGTGATAGAATATTACAAATAGAAAAGAAAGAAAAGAAAGAAAGAAAGAAAGAAAGAAAGAAAGAAAAGAAGAAAGAAAAAAAGAAAGAAAAAAGAAAGAAAGAAAGAAAAGAGTAAGAAAGAAAGAAAAAGAAAAGAAAGAAAGAAGAAAGAAAGCGATAGAAATATTACAAGAAAAAGAAAGAAAGAAAGAAAGAAAGAAAAGAAAAAAAAAGAAAGAGAAAGAAAGAAAAGAAGAAAAGAAAGAAAGAAAGAAGAAAGAAAGAAGAAAGAAAAAAAGAAAAAAGAAGAAAAAAAAGAAAGAAAGAAAGAAAAGAAAAAAAAGAAAAAAGAGAAAAAGAAAGAAAAGAAAGAAAGAAAGAAAGAAAGAAAAAAAAAAAAAAAGAAAAAAAAGAAAGAAAAAAAGAAAGAAAGAAAGAAAGAAAAAAGAAAGAAGAAAAGAAAAAGAAAAGAAAGAAAAGAAGAAAGAAAGAAAAAAGAAAAAAGAAAGAAAAAAAGAAAAAAGAAAAAGAAAGAAAAAAGAAAGAAAGAAGAAAGAAAAATGATAGAAATATAACAAATTAGTTAAGTAGCTTTTCAAATGATTGCCGATCTCTCTGAAGTTGATGAGTTAAATTCATTGGAAAAGATCAAAATGACGTCATTGAAACGATATTCCCGACTGATGCACGCACCTGGCTTTTTTGTGTTTGAGTTTTTAGTTTTTTTTGCTTTTTTGTTGTTTTTGTTGTTTTGGTAGTTGACCGTGTTTCTTTCAGTTTATTTGTGCACGTGCGATGTCTGCATGAACCAATTTCATTCACTTTCTATTTATTTATTTATTTATTTTTTTGGTTTTCAAGTTTGAGTGAGAGAATCTCCGTATCGGTTTGTTGACTGATAGATTGATTCATTCATTCATTTTAATGGCATGTCAACTCGTCTAGGGTTATTTCATGCTTAGAGGTTAGGGAATTGTATTCATGGTATTTTTATATTTACGTTTTTTGTGTAGCTGTTTTTTTAAGAGTTTTTTTGTACATAATTATACGATATCAAATATTCGTATGGTTTGATTTGGTCTCTTTGTTTAATGGCACATCAACCTTTGTAGATTATTTGATATGATAAAGCCTAGAGGTTAGGGAATTGTGTTCATTGTACATTCATATTTACCATTTTTTTTCTCACTTTGTTTTTCAAAGTTTGAATGAGACAATCCTTCGATTGGTTTGTTAACAGATTGATTGATTCATTCATTTTATCGGCATGGCAATCTGTCCAGGGTTATTTCATGCTTAGAGGTTAGAAAATCAGGTTCACTTTACGTTTCATATCGATATTTTTGTGTAGTTTTTACTTTAGAGTTGTTTTATTTATTTATTTTTCACACAGCAATATGGCTTCAAGTATTTCTATCTAATACAAATAATTTACACACAATTAAAAGAAAGATTTTATTCTTGTTTTTTTTTTTGGGGGGGGTCGTTCATGAACATATTGCATAGGGGAGTTGTAATTGGAGAGGATCACATTGGAAATGCATGAATGAGATGAAACTGTTGACCACTTGTTATGCTGACCATCACACATAGTTTTTGCCATTTGGTGGGCGTCTTCTCTTTTTGATGTTTGTACACTTTCTGTACGCGCCGCCCCAGGTCAAAATCATGAGCGTCGATCCCAGGGGGCCATCCCCCAGGCAACACCTACCCCTCGATTTAAAGGGGCAGTGCTGGGTTTATTGCCCAGTGTCTGAGGCCCCCCCCCTTGAGGGGGAATGCCGAGAGGATAGACGCAATTTTTAACCCCGCCATCAATGAATCTCGGCTTGTAGGTGGTCCCACGTTAATAGGGCCTTGTGCCTAACCTAGTACAAGTGGAGTACGAGGATAATATCCACTCAGTCAAATCATACTCTAAATTGGAGCTCTGTGGAATGTGGTGTCACCCCCTCATTACCATTACTCCCAGGTCCACTCTGAAAAGTACGATAGGCTAGTCCACAACACATACTGCGAAGCACGTAGGATGATTATAATAATTAGGAAAGCTGATGAGCAAAATACAAGATTAGATTGATAAACAGGCTGGTTGGTTGGTTGGTTGGTTGGTTGGTTTTTTTTTACGGCATGGGTTTAACCCTTGGGTTATTTTATGCCGAAGATTTTTTTTGTTTTATTCTTTCTTGTTGGGTATTCAATTTTTTAACTCTTTTTTTTAAACACATTTTTGTAAAGTCATTTTTTTTAATCTATGTAAATCAACGATGGTACTGCCACTCCTGTCAAAGTAGACCAAGGTGTAATGACAATAAAGGGATCTCCACACTCCCCAGAGCTCCAGAATTAAAAACGTTACCACTTTCTTTCTTCTTTTCGAAGAACGTCGCATACGTCGATGACGTCACTCCATGTCGGTCACAGTTGTGGACCCTATGGTGGCTTATTAGTCCTATTCTGGACTTGCAGATTAGGTCACACACATTGCAGGAGAAATTCCCATCTACATTTGATTGTTCATGACGACGAAGACGTCGCCGCTCTGCAGTCCTGTTTATTTCATTATTGAGCTGCTTTGCTCCTGTGCGGCAGGCGTCTCGCCAACCCTGTTTGTTGGAGGCTAGACCTTGAAGGTGTGATGTTACATTTCTTCAGCGTTGTCTTAATATGGTCTTTGAACGCTTCTGTGGGGACTCATGTCCTCCACTTGCCAAGTGAGTTCACTGTAAAGCAGTTTACGGGGGGGGGGGTCTGTCTGCAGACATGCGGATGGTGTGACACAGCCATCAAACATTCTAACTATTTGCCTACTTTAAACAGCTCACATCGGTTCTCTCACAACTACGCTTACCAAACCAAAGCAAATTACAAAACTGGTGGTTAGTTTATTAGAATTGACTCATAATACAATAATAATAAGACTTTATTTGAATAGAATGAGTTCTGAGGAGAATAGACAGTGAACTTTGAAATCTCCAATTATACAGGTAGAAATGCCAAGATAGTTTTGTACAGCCGCGGGAGAAATTTGGTAGTGAAAGAGTTAATACACAACGAAAATATGCGACAAATATCAATTTTTAGAATTACTTATATATAAAATCATGGGGATGTGTGTCTGCGGGTTCGAACTCCAATAGCGCTATTACGTTCACTTTCATACTAATAATCTTGTGAATGGGTTCACTAGTATCACTACTGTTCTTCTACAAGGTTGGCTTTGGCATTAAAAGTTGATATGCCATTAAACAAAGAAACCAAACCAAACCAAACATAAAAACCACGATGTAATTTTATATGTATATATGTAAGTGTTTATTCAACCCGTTCGCCACGATTAGGATGTGACACAAGATCGTAACTATGGGGCATCCAGCAAGGATTGAACTCGCTATTCAATAGTAATCCTACAAAACAAATTTCAGACCAGATAGAATTACATGTCTTTTATCTCTGTTAATTGAAGATACATTGTCCCGCCTCAATATAGAAACGTAAAGCATACACTAAACTAAAACAAGTAAGACTTTACCGTTTTGAACCCCTTTCATATACTGTTTGATCGTAGAACAACATGTGCACATTTTATTTATTTGGGACGTTATTTGTACACATGGCGCAACGGATATCAGGTTTGAGTTAATACAGTTCTAAGTGACAATCAACTGTGGATTACAGGTTCAATCCTGACTACGGTCGATAATAACACAGAACACTTAACACAGCTTAACACTTATACCCGATCATGGTTAAGGGAATGTGAACAATCTACCCTAATGGATTAGGTTTGAAGTTCCATGAAGGATATCTACACATGCACATACCAGTGTGGGATGACCAGCAAAAGGCCCCATCGATCAGCTCAGTGCGGACTCTGGATGCCACGCCGTAGACCTGCTTGAGGTGATGACAGATAGTGACGGTTGGAGAGAGAGTCGTAGGAATCAGTGCTATCTGTAAACGATCTTATCTTTAAACGTGATAGAATGGCTAGTGTGCTAGGATAGCATACAATCGTCCGTAAGTTTGATTCTCACTGGGTGCCGCATATTTCCAGCATTGAGTTAAACTAGGCAGTAAAGTGATAATAATAGAGATTATAGTACTAATCAGAATGATATTAGTATTGAGTAGTTAGTATGTACCTACCAAACAATTCCGCTACGATCAGGTGAGACACAAGGCCAGTTTGTCAAGCAGAGTACAGCTGGTTTGAATTCAGGGGTTTCCTTCACTATTGGTTTACATAGTACGCCTACTGTTCTTCTACAAGGATGGCTTTAGCATTAAATAACCCACGATGGTTGATATGCCATTAAACAAAGAAACCAAGCCATTACGGCCAGGTCATTCTGCAAGCATTGGTTCCTGATCGATCATCGAAGTTAAGCAACGATACTTAATTGGGTGACCACTTGAGAAACAGCAGGTTCTGTAAGCAATTTGAGTCCTTTGTTTATCAAAATTACATGATTCGGCATTAAATGGCCCGAAACGGGTTGATATGCCGTAAAAACACGATCAACCAATTGACACCATCGGTTCTCGTTAGATCATTGAAGTTAAGCAGCGATGAGCCTGTTCAATAAAAATTAGTGACCACTTAAGAAACATCAGATGCATTAAGCAACCTGAGTTCTTTGTTTATTAAAATTTCCTTTGTTTATGAAAATGACTTTTATTATATATATATATATATATATATATATATATATATATATATATATATATATAGGTTATCATGCATAGCAATATAGCGATCTACACAATGATAATGAATGGGAGACTAAAAGGAGTGGGAAAAAAGGTGTTTATTGATAAAACTAGGGCCCTTTCGTCCGGTGCTTTTCATGTTTTAAACCTGGAAACGATTAAAAATCAAATAGTAAGTTAAATAAGTCGGGAATGGATATGGAATATGGAATAGGTTAGACAAGAGGGGGGCGAAAAAACATTATGAAAACCCCATCAAGTCACACCCAATCCAAGCCCCTCACCTAATAAAAATAGTGAGTGCTTGGGTCTAATTTGTCTGCACAAGGAAGGACGAGAAAAGAAAATCGAAACAGCTTCGAGAACATTTAAGTTCTGTTTCGTTCTTGCCTTGTGCAGAATGGAAAATTGTAGATCACTATAATTGGACCGGCAGATATTTATATTAAGCACATGTTCACCGATTGCAGACTCGGGATATTGTGAATGCCCGGATATTATGCGCCTACGATCACGTATTCCTCGGGACACGTGTTGACTCTCACAGCCAATCTCTGAATTGTACGCCCAATATATGCGGCCCCACACCAGCACATATATTTGTAAACTAATAAACTTTGATCAAGTATTGGGAGCACATCTTTATTAGTGGAGCGAAAGGCAGCTTGGTGGTAAAAATAGTTCTTACTTTTGCTGCGGGATAGCAATGTATAAATGAGGAGCTGATTTTATTAGCAATAGTCTGGCTTACCGGTCCTATCCAAGGCAATCGCACATAAACCGGGCATTTAGACAGACCAAATGGTCTGTCGCGATCGAATTTTGCCACAGTTATACTAATGGTGTCAGAAATGACCTCCTCAGGATACCCATTACTCAAAAAGATGTTTTTAATATTTTTTGAATTCTCCTTGAACTTTATTGTCTGAACAAATTTTTAAGGCCCGGAAAGTTAGGCATTTAATTAAATTAATCTTTCGCGATTTAGCGGCGAAAGAATCCCAACTTAATTCTAGTCCGGTGAACGTCGGCTTCCGAAACACACTGGTCACAAAAGACGACAAATCCCTTTCAACTAATACATCCAGAAATGCTAAGAACCATCATTCTCATCCTCCATCGAAAATGTTAGGGAGGGGTGCAAATCATTCAAGCTCCGGAACAATTTCAGAGCTTCATCACGGGAATTAAAACACACAAATGTGTCGTCCACATAACGCAAATAAATATATGGTTTAGGGACTTTATCAAATAGTTGTTTCTCAAGGAAACCCACAAATACATTAGCCATCAAAGGACCTAAGGTACTACCCATCGATATACTATCCACCTGATGATACATGGTATCATTGAAACTATAAAATACAGACTTGGTAGCCAACTCCATTAATTCTACGAAAATATTTTCGGAGAAAGGTGGAGACTTAACTTTGTGGCTACAATACAAAAAGTCAGCACAAATTGAAACAGTCTCGTCAAGTGGAATATTTGTGAATAGTGACGCAATATCAAACGAAACTAAATACTGCGAATCACTACACAATGGCAATCGACGGATAATGGAAGCAAAGGAAAAGGAATCAAGGACACAAAATCCTGAATAAAACTCAAATGCAGGATTTAGTAGATCGACCAACCATTTAGCCAAATTATGTTGGACAGAATGGCACATAGAAAGACTAGTGGGGCGCCGGGCTTATAAATTTTCGGTAGCCCGTACAATATATATATATATATATATATATATATATAATGGATCATATTACCTTTAGGTACCCCTTTTTGATCTTGATTAAGAAAGGACATGTTTTTCATTTACACCGTCAATATCCAGTTGTTTGTTAGGGGTTAGGGTTACGGGTTAGGGTTACGGGTTAGGGTTAAAGATTAATTTTATAATTTAAAAAAAAATCTAAAAATCGTCTGTTAAAACAACTGGATATTGACGGTGTAAATGAAAAACATGTCCTTTCTTAATCGAGATCAAAAAGGGGTGCCTAAAGGTCATATGGTAAAAAAAAAACTCATTTATTTTTCTATATCTTTGTCATATATATATATATATATATATATAAATATATATTATCTAGGATAGCGTAGACATGAAGTCAACGGCGCTTGATGACAGAGAGTTTCTCGTCTATCCGATTTTCAAACCAAACAAAAATCAGATAGGTGAGAAACTATCAGTTAACAACCGCTATTGACTTCATGTCTACGCTACCCTAACTTAGATATACATGCTCTATCAATTACATTGAGCACGTTTCATTTATGAACATAGCAAATTACATTATCATTATATATATATATATATATATATATATATATATATATATAGTATGCTACATTTATAAGTAAATAATGCTCAATATCTCATGGATATCTAAGTTCGGGTCGCGTAGACATGAAGTCAATGGCGCTTAGTTACTCGCGTATGTGATTATCAAACTAGCATGGTTTTCTATCTACATTTTTTTTTACATTAATTTGTGTTTCCCACCTTAGCCAGTTGATATCCTAATACCCATAGTTGAACAAGGCGTACCATCGTCATGTAAAGCTTGATCCATTAGTAATAGCAAGTTCGATCCTAGTTCGATATCCCATACTTGCAATCATGTGTGACAGCCTCCCCGTGACGAACGGGTTCGGTAAATACCTACTATGTCTTTGACCTCACAAAATTCCCTATCGTCCATCGCTCCTGGAAGGTCCTCTGCACAGTATCCAGTATCCGCAGAGAGCTAGGTTTTTTTCTGGCCAACACAGACTGGTGTGTCCATGTGCAGGTGCTCTCAGGAAAATGTAACTTATGAGATTAACTAGCCTCCCCAGCTGTATCCAGCATGTCTTGTTCGCCATACGAAGGGTTTGTATGATAGGAGGCAGGTGGCCCTACATCTACTCTGTTGTGGGGTGCTGCTTCCGGGATTTGTTCAAGACAGTACGCAGAATCGTTTTACAGTCTCCATGTTGTTTTTCTCCTAGTGTTTCGTTAGAGTTCAAGTGATGGAGCCATATAGTAGTATTGGCACGGCTAATGTATTGGAGAAAAAGAAATCTGATTTCAAAACAAGGAGCTTTAATCCCCAAAGACGTTGTCTTTAGCCTCATTCTGGCAACTGCCAGGCTGTATATCACCTTACCCATCATGATGGACAACATCAGTGTCTTGAATAAGGGAGACTGGCTGCATGGGCATCTGTCGGGGTTCCATAAAACATTTCCATGTCAGTGCAAGACTGACGAGAGCCAATACCCTATAATCTCGTTAATATTTATCACAGTCTTTTCATATCTATCTATCTATCTATCTATCTATCTATCTATATCTATCTATCTATTTATCTATCTATCTCAGTCTTTTCACATCTATCTATCTATCTATTTATCTCAATCCGTTCATATCTATCTATTCATCAATCTCAATATCTATCTATCTATCTATCTATCTCTCTCTCTCTCTCTCTCTCTCTATATATATATATATATATATATATATATTGTTTTATTCATACCAACCTATTTCTATTCATATCTATCTATCTATCTATCTATCTACTATCTATATATCTATTTATTTATCTATCTGTCTGTCCGTCTGTCTGTCTGTCTATCTGTCTATCTATCTTAGCCTGTCTCTCTACTGAGAATCAATTCTTACAATGTCTGAGTATTTAAAGTAATTTTTTACACAATCCCATTTTTCTCAATTTCTCGAATGACTATTCGAGTGTTCCAATATTCTACCCCCCCCCCTTTTTTTCCGAGCACGTGATCCTTCCTTTTGGTTCCTCAGAAAATGTATCTTTCCACCTGTCTTTGAGCTTCTCCCTATTCATTCTCCCTGACGCGGCAATTTCTTATCCCTATTCATTACCTCTGCCCTCCGTCTCTTTGCCTAGCTGTCAGAATCATTAGGAAGGCGTTGTTAGGGTGACTGCTGACGTCATAGTAGGCGTGGTTAGTCGATCTCATTTTAAAAACACAGGAAATAAAGCGCGCACTGCTGTGATATTGCTGCCTCTCTCTGATTCTCTCTTGTTTGTTTCTATTTAATCATGGCCACTCGCTATTTAGTCCGCTCTATCTATCTATCTATCTATGTATGTTTATATTTATCTCTCTATCTCAGTCTATTCATATATATATATATATATATATATATATATATATATATATATATATTCACTGATATTAAGCACTCTATATATTCATGGTTGGCATTCAAAATGTATATACATTGAGATATCTATCAAGTTTAGCCTGGCACAAGACCACGTATGTGTTAGCAAGATTGTTTTGCGCCAATCTTGCAATTGGGAAAGGTCTGCTTAACTTAAATATCCTTGCTTTTTTTAAATTTAGGTTTGAACAGAGAGACAAGGACAGAGAGAGGGAGGGAGAGAGAGAGAGGCGGGTAATATAATACACATACAAGCACACACATAGAGACAAGCCATAAGCAAAATCACATATACTTACCCAAACACAAATATACTTACAAACCACAAACACACATACACACACACACATGTCTTATATGATAATGAACAGTATTTTATGTCTTTTTCTTTGTCTATCCCGCTATAATATATATATATATATATCATTATAATGGAAATTATATGTCATCACCAACGTCACAATTCCTTTAGTTATTTACGTTATATACTCAATGATTATTATATAATCATCATTTAATCTTAACTAGCATTTTATTTATTAATAATGTCTATTAAAGTCTAGCTGAATTAGATTTGCCTCAAAACAGCCCATGTTATTACTGCATTTAAGATGTCTTACAATGTCTGTTATATATCACTAAGAAATAAAGGTTTACATAGTATATGGTGTGGATGATTTGCATACTGGTTTTAACAAAACTGTATTTAATAAATAATTACTCGATGTTTTTGACTATTATTGTTTTCTTTTCAAACGTATTAAAAGCAATCTTAAATATAATTATATATCATCATCATCATCATTATCATCATCATCGTCAAGTCGCACCGACAGCACGGATTGCCATGACTCTTCCTCTCCATCTGTCCTGTCATTTTGGAAGGTTCTCTGCACAGCATCCATTGGTGTGTCTGTGTGTAGGTGCCCACAGAAGGACATTACTTATGAGCTCGACTTGCTTCTCTGGCAGTGTCCAGCATGTCTTGTTAATCTCACACGGGTGGCTTGTGTGATAGGAGGCAGGTTGCCATACAGCTGCTCTTTTAGATTTTCACTTTATCTTATCAGAAAGGTCAAATTGCCATATAATCGATAATCTGACTATAACAACCTTCTCTTAGTAGTAATATCTCATCTACAGAAAGTGAGATCAATATACACCTAGGAAAAGATCGAACTCGCTATTCAGTAATAGATCTGTGAGACTAGCTTGCTAACTATTACACTACGATGGGACGCCCTTCATACCCAACCTATTCGCCACGGGTAGGGTTGGGCACAAGCTCACAAGTATAGGTCATCCAGCGAGGATCGAACTCTCTATACAGTAATAGATCTGCGTGTCCAGCTTGCTAACCATTACACCAAGATGGGACGCCCGATTTACCCAACCCATTCGCCACGGGTAGCGTGTGATACTGGGTCGCAAGTATAGGACATACATATAGCAGCTGTTTTCTAGAGTGCGGCTTCCAGGATTTGTAGTGGTGCAACCGTGCAGTAGTACTGACACGGTTACAGGCTGGAAGAATCCCTGTTTTATTTCACCAGAGAGTACAAATTTTCATATGATCGTATATTGACTTCACTTTCTGTAGATGAGATATTGTTACCTAGGAATGTGAACCGGTCTAATAATTTCAGAGGCTTGTCATTTAATGTGAAGATGGATTCAACTTTAAAACATCTGAACTCTTTTTACCTGTGTTCACGTAGAGACCAATGCCCCTTGATGCCTGCTCAAGGCTATGAAACTGAGATTCGGCCTGTGTAGGTGTATTTGTTAGAAGCGCTAGATCATCCGTGTAAATATCTATATATTAATACTCTTGTTCCTTAATCTTCCGACCGTTATCATCTTACAACACCCTCTGGTTAAAATTGAGACCGTACAAATCGTCCAAGTTGATGTCAAAAATGAAAATTCTGCTTATCTTGTGTCGCTTATCCGTCTAATTCTTATTAATTATGAGTGTCATCACCTTTGCCAAATAATGAACAATTCCATTTTTATTATGAAGAAAAAGAAGGAAGAAAATTGATATGCGATACAGAAAAAATATAAAAAGAAAGAAAGAGAGTAGGGGGAAAGATAAAGAGGTGGTGAGTGCGCGGAAGCAATAATGATCATCTGTTTCAATCAAACATAATGAAAAGATGAAAAGAAGGAAAGAAAGAAAAAAAGAGTTAGAGAGAGTTAAATCAAGATTATTATACTTTTTTACATATTGTACTATTTGCAATAGCTCTATTGATAAATATATCAAACATTGAAATAATTAAAATATCATACTGTGGTATATCCACAGGTCCTGCTAGTATAGAATGATACAAATATTCAACTCAAAAAAGCAAGTCAAGGCAAGTTGACTTAACTCTACGCTCTCTCGATATAATCAATCACTTTTCGAATCTTCCAAGTTTCACGTGTCTGCCTCTAGCCACTGAACCGGAATTTATGCTTTTCCCACCCACACCCCCATCCCCGTGGCGATTGACCTTATTACCTCTCCCTGTCGGTCAAGTCCGTCATAGTCGGGTGCCGAGATCGGAGGAGATTGAGACATCACATTAAACAAAGTGACAGTTATTAAACTTGTATCCCAGACCATTGCTTGTGGTTCCACTCCTCAAAGGATGTCCATTTATTCTTGTCTTGTGCCAGACTTGTTACTTCTGAAATTCTTCATGATTTTCACGCATCGTTTATTGGTCTATATACAGATATAGGAAATGGACACGTCGACACGAGTTCAAATCCTAGACAAGACTGTTTAAACTTCACATAGTGCTAATAGATAAATAGATAAGATAGATAGATACATACATACATACATACATGTAGAAACAGCATAATTTTACAGATCACTGCCGTCCCTCAGAATCCTATAACCCCACTACCAGAACCTTTCATCTCATGAGCCCTCAAATGTGTAACGTTGTCCCTTTTTTTCCGAGCACTAAAAACTATATCTGTAACGTTGTCGTATATCTGGTCACAGTACCCAAAGCGATATACATAACGGGGCGGTAATGGTGGCGGCGATATATTCACGGTACTAAAAATGCCTTCTTGTTGATAAAATTACAACGCGAGAAATATGTAGTCACAACTGCTAGCCTTTATTATCGTGCTCACCTCGTGTGCTGTATCGGAGAGGAGGAAAGGCAGAGAGAAAGAGAGAGAGAGAGAGAACACTACTTGATTACTGTGACCCCATACTAGGCACCAAAGGGCCGTCCGTTCTCCTACGCGTCCGAAAGCAAAAAGAGACTCGTCCTTTTCTTCGTCGTTCCATGTCACCACGTGACTTCCGGTCAACACACGAAACTTCCGGTTGACACTCAATTCTCCATTCGGGGTCACGCTACGGTCAAACCATCGTTCATCCTGTTTTGCTCATCACTATTTTTTAAACCTTTATCATCTCTTATTTCTTTCTTCCTCCTTTTCTAATATAGTAGTTCTAGCCCAGGATGATATACCCATCTTGCTACAAATGACTCATCAAACCCGCTGCAGATCCACAAAGTTTGATGTAAATATGGCATAGGAAGGATGTCCTTCTCGTTGTATCAGATGGATCAGATTATAAAGTTTTTTGCTTATGCACCACCATATGTCTCTTAAGACCAGAAGCTGACTTACAGACTATGTTACAGATTACACAAGATATATACATACATACATACATACATATATACATATGAACCGACGGTGATAGATAGATAATTTGCTTAAGAAAAAATTACATAAACGTCATGAGTATTAATAATGTTACATAATTCATGGGTAGCTTATGAATTGTGTAAGTAGTGTAGATAGAATTTGAATTGAGTTCGTTAGAACATTCAAATAACGAGGAAATGGAAAATTACCGTGATTGACAGCGTTTGACTTCACACTCACCAGCACGCCGACTCCTGATTGGCTGAAGGAAGGTGTGAGACAGAAATCAGTTTTAATTAAGTTAGTTGCGACCAGTCACTCACTGACTGAAGACGTTCTCTCACTATGCCGTTTCTCATGCGTGCAGTTTTGGGCCGGACTTGTTTTTAATAAAGAAAACACAAAAACAACAAGTCTTTGTTAATTAGTCCACAAGAGATGAGCTGACACACCGGAACAGAGAAGAAATCAACTCAACAGAAGAGCTTAACAGCCCGGAGAAATCAACGCTGAGGAAAATGGCCGACGAATTAGACAAGCAGAAAACAGAAGTAAGAACCCCTCACCTTCTCTCTCTCTCTCTCTCTCTCTCTCTCTCTCTCTCTCTCTCTCTCTCTCTCTCTCTCTCCCAATTATATACGCGACGTAACGGGTATATAACAATGATACAGAAGTGTAAGACTTGAAGATTATTGTGTATGTGATAACATTCAACTTAATTCAACTCAAGAGATTTATCGACATCAATCTCTTATCCCCTATTATCAGCAATGGGTTAAATAGCAGGATAGATTGGGCTCTCTACCATTGGTTTGGTGACCAGTCTAGAAGAAAGAAAACGATTTAAATTCAAAATACAACGGATCTAGGGGGAGTGAACCCTGATAACAAATTCCGCTATTCTATGGGTAGCAGTAACTGAAGGCATATGTCAGCCGAGTGACCATAGGCAAAAGAGTATTGTGGTTTGGCGTAGGAACATGGTGATGTCAAACTGAGATCACAGCCAATCAAGTTAATAGAGTACCGTAGGGAGAAGGTAAACTCTTTATATCATGCGACTTTTTTTGATTACTGGTTATCTTGCATTGGCTTGTCACTGGAGAATAATCACAATCTCTCAGAGAGTGGTATTTGTGTTGCACAAGCGCTTGCCACTTTAATCCCCAGATGTACAGAGAATTATTAATTTTCTTTTATCAATTTTTGTACGACTAAAGATTTAGTTGGTTGGTTGGTTGGTTGGTTGTTGGTTGGTTGGTTGGTTCTCATGGCATGTCAACCCATTTTATACTGAAGACGTTTAATGCATTCTTGATGGTACTCAATTTTTTTAAAACTCAATTTTTAAAAACATTTTTAGAACTCGTTTTCTTCTATTTAACCCATAGATAGGATCCTAACAAATACTACCACTCCGGGTCAGAGTGGACCTGGGAGCAATGCTGATGAAGAGGTGCTATACATTCCTCAACCTCTGGAACTGGAACCTCACCATCAGATAGTTTAACGTCATTCCTAGGACATGAAGACCCTCAGCCACAGCCTTTTAGCACATATATGATAAAAAGGGTTGACATAAAGGCAATAGGGTTGGGACAAGAGATTGCAACCATCGGTAAAGATGAAGCAATCATTCTCTCTCTCTCTCTCTCTCTCTCTCTCTCTCTCTCTCTCTCTCTCTCTCTCTCTCTCTCTCTCTCTTAAACATTAACAAAACTCCTTGCAACCTTAAATATGTGCAAGTATCTCGATACTTTGAATTTCCAAAACGTGTCAGGCCCGGACAATTTTACTTGAGAGGTTGTTTATGTCTCTCTATAAACCTGACAAATGCAATGTTTTATGAACATTTGTAATATGTACACACTGAGACATACGAGTATATCCATATTAATATGGATTCTTGTTTTGGGGCGAGAATTTTAGCAGAAGGTCGCATTTTTCCTGACACACCAGTTACCTGTTAATGACTCTATATATAAGTAAAATTACTTGTAACTAGCAACACTATGCGCCCTCTGGGTGTAAGTATTTAAGTTTTGATGTAATGAAATATATCAAATTAGAAAGACAAATTTAAATAAGAACGCATATAAAATGATTGCACTTATTTTAATTCTATTTTGATTAGTTTTTATATAAAATCATTCATAGGATTAACTTTAATCCGTTGGAGAATAAAATAATAATACTAAAGATCAGTAACACCAAATGATCATTTATTAAACTCGGTTTTGTTAAAACCAGTATGCAAATTAACCACACCATATATTATTTAAACCTTTATTTCTTAGTGATATATAAGACACACTACAGGATCTTAAACCCACTGATAATATGGGTTGTTTTGAGGCAAATCTAATTCAGATTTTCATAGAGACATCGTTAATCGATAAGATTTATTCTATGTATTAATGATTTTGACTATAGATTAAATACTCATTGTTAAACTTACGCAATTCCTGGGGGTACTGGGACGTAAGAAGTGACGTAGTTCCGGCAACAGACAGACAGACACGAATCTCCATTATATGTGATGTGCTGTGATATATAGTGTGTGTGCAAATTTGCTATTGATAGATATAATAAAAGACATCCTCCGGCGTTGCCTGGGAAATTAGACCGGGGAGGTACCATTGTAGTACAATGATAACCCCCTTCCCTCAAACAAACGAACTTCATTTTCTTTCCCCAAACTTAATGAATATTTTGATCAATTCTGAGTGAGAATAATAATAGCTTTTATGAATTTTGAAAGAAATTTGAATTATTTTGTTTTTGACAACGACAGACGTAAACGGTAGCTGTTTTGACGTCACGATTTTACGTAATATATACGCAAATACACCAAACAGACAATCAATTTTATATATCTATATATATCTATATCTATCTATATCTATATATAGGAAATGTTTATGTGATGATCAAAGGAAGACGAAGGCCCTGTTGAGAGGTTTAATGAAATCTTGTGTCAGTCACTCCGTTTTGTCATTATAAAAGGGAGGGGCGCTTAGTGTGTGTGGGGGGGGAGCTTTTGGTATAGGGTTGGGGGGAGGTTCGAGGAAGTGAATGAGAAGAACAGCGTGTCTGAGAAAAGCGCGCGTAAATTGGATTAGGAGGCACGTGACACAGATTATGGCGCTCGCGCGCCTGTGTCACGCTTTATACAAAGTGCAGTTCCAGCAGCCTTTATAGTTTAACATGCACTGTTAATAATAAGAAAGGAATGTCCCCCCTCCCCTCCCCGCCACGTATCTTTTTTTCTTTTTCTTTTTCTTTCTATTTCTCTCTTTCTTTCTCACTTTCTCTGCTTCTTGCTTCTTTTTTTTTCTTCTTCTTCTTCCTCGCTTCTCTTTTTCATTGATCTCTATTTTATCTCTCTGTCATTATTCTTTCATCTATTACTTATCTATCTATCTCTTTCTTTCTTTTATCATTTCTTTCTTTCTTTCTTTCTGTCATCTTTTGTTTCTTTCTTTTACTTCTTTCTTTCTTTCTTTCTTTCTTTCTACCTGTTACTTATCTATTTCTTTCTGTCTTTCTCATTCTTATTTCTTTCTCTCTCATACTTCTTTCTTTTATATATTTATTCATTTATTTATTTACCTCTCTCTTCTAATAATGTCTTTCTTTCTTCTTGCTCTCTTTCTGTCACTTTCTTTTTTTCTTCTCTTTATTTCCTTATTTCTTTCTTTCTTTCTTTCTTTCTTTCTTTCTACCACTTCTCTGTTTCTTTCTTTCTTCCCTGCTCTCTTTCTGTCTCTTTCTTGCTCTTTTTCTTTATTTCCTTCCTAGTTTCTTTCTTTCTTTCTTCCTTTTACTCATCTCTTTCTTTCGTGCCATCTTTCTTTCTTTCTTTCTTTCTTTTTCTACCACTTACCAACCCCTCTCTTTCTTTCTTTCTTTCTTTCTTTCTTTCTTTCTTTCTACCACTTAAATCTTTCTTACTTTCTTTTTTCTTTCTTTTCCACTGTGTTCCCTTTTCGATCTT
>CM042153.1:97162202-97199702 GCA_023376005.1 Doryteuthis pealeii | reverse complement strand
TCATAACAAATTACCGACACAAATTACAAACTGGGCACTCCCCATTTTATGACCCACAGCAAGGAACACAGGACAATTAAAGAAATCTGTTTTCAAATGCTTTAAAAGTAATAAAGAATTCATCATTCGCATCTCATGATTTGGGGGTGTTAGACTCTTTGTCTAAGCCTCATGAAATAGGCTATAATCCAAAGAATCTAAGTCTTCTGTTATATTTTTTACTTATAAATTTGCTCTATGACTCTAAGAATAAGAGCACACATTGAGCTCTGCAAACTGCGACACGTTTTTTAAAAAAACTCCTATGTCGTAAGGAAGATTTCTTCTCCGGATTTTTGGATTAATATATATATATATATATATATATATATATATATATAATATATATATATATATATATTGCTAATTGCTAATATGAATTAATTAATTATAAATAATTTTGCGTTATTTTTTTTTTTTTTGGGGGGTAGTGGGGTTGAATTTGTTATCTTGAATATAAGTAGATTTCTATTATTCTATCTCTTCTCTGCTTTGATCCCGTCTCGTCCTTCAACGTCACAGTTTGACGTCACGAAGAAAGAAGCGGGTTATTTCGTGAAGACTCCCGGATGTACATTAGATACGCGTGAAGGCGCGTACCTGCAATTTCTATTGGCTTTATCTACGCATGCGCAAAATGAACTCCCAAACCCGGGATTATAATCCATGTTCAGCAGAAAACCCCACATCCGACTTGCATCATCGTCATCATCATCATCAGCAGCAGCAGCAGCAACAGC
This sequence comes from Doryteuthis pealeii, assembly GCA_023376005.1. Lineage (NCBI taxonomy): Eukaryota > Metazoa > Mollusca > Cephalopoda > Myopsida > Loliginidae > Doryteuthis > Doryteuthis pealeii. The sequence continues at coordinate 97,198,923 of CM042153.1, read as the reverse complement.
AGCTGCCGACACATACACACGTACAAAGAAATATGAACGATACTAGTATTTATATGGGATCATTATATATATATCATCACCAGGTCTTGCTGGCAGCACATATATCCATGACTCTCTCTCTCTCTCTCTCTCTCTCTCTCTCTCTCTCTCTCTCTCTCTCTCTCTCTCTCTCTCTCATCACCCGTCCCTATAGGCCATCGCCCCGGGGAGGTCATATACGCACACAGCTGGTTGATGTAGGTTTTTGCTGGTCAGCCTACACTGGTGTGTCCATGTGAAGTTGTCCACAGAACATCACTTATGAGTTCGTCTTTACTTCTCCAGCAGTTTAGCATGACTTGTTTGTCATATTCGGATGGTTTGTGAGATAGGAGGCAAGTGGCCGTATAATTGCTTAAAGTTGAGGTGCTACTTCCACGATTTGTTCAATAGAGCACGCAACATCATTGTGCAACTCCTATTTAGCTTTTTCTCCGGTGTCCAAGTGGTACAGTCGTACAGTAGTACTGATACGGCTACGACTTGGAAGAATTCTCGCTTTATCTTATCAGTGAGATCAGATTTCTATAGCATCGATAATCTGTCAATATCAGTCCATGTTTTCTTATGCGTATATTGACATCGCTTACTGTAGATGAGATATTACTACCAAGGTATTGAACTGTTCTACTAATTTCAGAGGCTTATCATCCAATGTGGAGATGTCTCCATCTTGTTTAAAACACTGATGCCTTTCTTCATAATATGTATTGACATCGCTTTCTGTAGATGAGATATTACTACCTATGTATTTTAACTGGTCTACTAATTTCAGAGGCTTATACTTCTTATCATCTAGTGTGGAGATGTCTCCATCTTGTTTAAAACACAGATGCCTTTCTTCATAATATGTATTGAGATCGCTTTCTGCAGATGAGATATTACTACCTAGAGATATGAACTGGTCTACCCCTCACTTATATGATCGCCATTTCATGTATGAATATGTGATTGTCGGTGTTCAAACTAGACTAATGTTAAAAAGATACAAATGACTTACCAGTCATGTTAGATTGGTATTGTAAGTGATATTGAAATTGGGAGATTTTATAGTAATTATTATGTTGCCAGTTAAGGCAGATGTACATTTTTTTCGTTTACATAATAAACAAGTAAAGCATGCGCGAAAAATATTTTACAACTATATATATATATATATATATATATATATATATATAAAATGGAAGAAAAATAGAAAAAAAGAAAGAAAAAATTGTACGAGTCACAATTTTGACTGTTGGGAACAAGTAATAGAGGTCGAATAAGACGGGATAATGAAGAATGAAAAGTGCTCAATACATACGTGTAGAGCACGTTAAGGAAACAGAATCAGCGACAGAAGTTAATTACCCTGGTTTCATCGAGAAGAACCTTCAGGATAATTCTAATAGCGAAACATAGAGTAACGGAAACTTTAAGAATATATATATATATATATATATATATATATATATATTATATATATATATATATATATATTCTAGGCATGTGTTATTGAACATATATATATATATGTATGTAAGAATGGAAAATGAATCCGACAATATGAGGAAAAAATGAGTAAAGAAAAGAAATGTAGATGGATAAAAATGAATTTTCAGCGATATCACTTTTAATCGATATCACTTACAAATGTGTTTCGGTCTTTTTATCAAAATGTATATGGATTTACGTTATTATTATTATTATTATTATTATTATTATTATTATTATATTATTATTTTAATAATAATAATAACGTAAATCCGTATACATTTTGATAAACAGACCGAAACACATGTGTAAGTGATATCAATTAAAAGTGATATCGATAAAATTCATTTTTATCCATCTACATTTCTTTTCTTTACTCATTTTTTCCTCATATATATATATATATATATATATATATATATATATGGATAAGTAAATTAGAGATTGAGAAATATTTACTATCCTGTTATTTAGTACATATATCAATCTCCTTGTATTTCTTATTGTGAGTTTTATTCATTTATTACACTGGTCTGCGTTCCAAAGGTCAAAGGTTTATCAAGAGATATATGGTTGCCATTTTATGCTGAATTCAAAATTCCCATTCATTGGGTTTAGTCAGGTCTGGTTTTTAAGATACTTCACCACAAGTTGTACATAACAATAACACTTATTCAAAAGCCCGTGGATTCTACTTGTCACGGTTATAATACAGTTCTATACCTTTCAAGTAAAGCTTGTATCTTAAAAAATTGATCTGATTAGAAAAAATAAGTATGATTTTTGGATTCAGCTTAAAAAAACTGTCTTATAATCAGATATATTCAACCTTAAAAACATGGCAGGCCAGCAGGGATCGACATTAACGCCGTCCCGTCGTCCCGGGGACGATAAAAAATACATCCGGGACGATTAATACGTCATCCGGGACAGTTTGCCGGGGACGGTAAAAACTTTTCCTAAAAGTTAGTACTATATTCCAATATTAGCCATCCAGTGATTGTCCGAATACTGACCTCAAAAAACGGTCTAGTTCTAGACTTAAAATTACTAATGGCAACAACACTGAAGAAATAGACACAGTCACACAGTATATATTTTTATGATTGGAAAATATCCGTATAAAGATGGAAATAGAATAAATTTTAGTTTATAAAATGTTTATTTTATTATTCTTGATTATAAATAAATGTTTCTGTCAACTGATTCAGCTTTTCTTAATGTTTTATAACATGTTATTATGCTACTGATGACTGACAAATATAGATGATGCTAATGAATTAAACAAAAATATTTTGATTTCGGAACGGTCCAAACCCCATTCGGGACGGTTGATAATTTTTGTTCGGGACGGTCATGAAAAATGTTAGTGTCGGAGCCTGCAGGCCAGTATTATCAACCTGGTTTAGGTCAATCATAAGGACCATAATTATCCAATCAGTTTTTATACTCTGTCTAGAATAATTCCTTTAAAAATCTCATATGTGCTAACTCCTTTATTTTACACCCTTTCCAGATGACCACCCCCCGGGGGGTGACTATTAAGCATATCTCCCCCCCCCCATAACAGAGGTTATTAAAGCTCAGTCGACTAACACTCTGACTCTTATTGTTTCCTCCAACCGGAAGTTGTCTCCCCGTTTAGAGGAGGCGAATGGATGTAATCACTTCCGGTAAATACTTCCGTTTCGAGCGTTGCACCCGCGCACAGTACAGGACATCTAAAACGGCAGGCATATCTGTGATTGAAGTAGTACTGAGGTGTTAGCAGGAAATTAAAAGGTTCTCTTTTTTTGTTTTTTTTGTGAAACATAACATTACATGTTCCTCGACGCGAAATCACCAACGCAAATTGCCGTATCGGGCCAATGTCTGCTTGTTTATGTGATCGAAACATGAAATAACCACAACAAGTCATCCCAGAGTTGGGATTATATATGAAAATGAACGGTTGAGCTCAGTCGGTAGAGCGTTCGGTTAGAAACCACAAGGTTCCTTGTTCGATACCGGCCCTCACCAACTCAGCGTATGAGTAACACAGCGATCTGTGCGGTAAAGTTAGGAGCTGATGGTAGGTGTGGCGTTCCACCTCAGACACAAAAACAATCTCCTTGGTCTAGCTCTAGGGAAAAGGGGATAGACTCCTTCGCTGATTGGCTGATACCGACTTTAGGTCACCCCGACGACTTTACTTTTATATTTAATCTTCGCATAATATCATCACCATCATCACCATCATCATCATCAGCAGCAGCAGCAGCAGCAGCAGCATCAGGTCATGCACTAATCTATATTAATGCACTTAATCTTCCAGCCCTGTCGGCTGGGGCTTTAGAATACACCGACTGCACCTCTGAAGTGGGGGTAAGACCCCCCCCCCGCCCCCAATGGGGCAACCTGTTAGCCGTGGTGGCGACCTGTGGTGTTTTAGGACGGAATTATAGTGGCTGAGCAGTTCATGACATGCAACACTCTTCTTATACCTTTACTTAGGCTAGACAGGCGGTTGGAGAGGCCCCCTTCGACCAGTCGGCTGGTCACGTCTAGCCCTAGCACATATATGATTGCTCCAACCCTATTGCCCTTATGGGAAGCCCCCAATCCTTTTTATCATATGGGTACTAGAAGGCGGTGCCTGAGGATCTTCATGTCCAGGGAATGACGTTAAACTTTATCTGATGGTGAGGTTCCAGTTCTATTTCATCACGTTTGCATCATCATTGCTCCCGGGTCCACTCTAACGCGGAGTGGTAGTACCTGTTAGGGTCCCATATATGGGTTAAATAGAAAAACATGAGTTTATAAACAAAATTGATTATCCATTAAGAATGAATCTATTTCAAAATTTTATCGGCATTAAATGACCCACTGAGGTTGATATGCCGTAAAAGAAACCAAACAAACCAAACCAAATCAAGATGAAATGCAAAAATGTTAACCCTGATTATCTGGTGTCGCTTAATCGTCGAGTTTTTATTTCTTATGAGTGTCGTCACTTCAGCTAAATAATGAACCATTCCATTTTTATTAAAAAAAGGGGAAGAAATAAGTCATGCTACACAGAAAAAATGTAAGAGAAAAGAAAAAGTAGGGAAACGTTAAAGAGGGAGGGGTGAGCGCGTGCAAGCGAGAACGCTAATCTGTTTTAATCGAACATAATGAAAAGATGAAAAGAACGAAAGAACGAAAACTAAGAGTGAAAGAGAGTTAAATCAGGATTATTGTACTTTCGACATATTTAACTATATTGCAATAGCTCTTAAGTAAACATATCAAACGTTGTAATAATTAGGCTATCATACTGTGGTATATCCACAGGTCCTGCTACTAATAATTTATTATTCTTTTTTCTTCTTCTTCATTCTTAATTTCATACCATTTCAATAATAGTGCTGTTGTTTTGTTACCTTATCAAAAAGAAAAAAAAATGAAAAGGGAGGGAGGGAGGGAGAATAAGAAATTAGAATTTAAAGAATTCTTCGGACAATTAAGGAATTGTCAGACGAATTCTTTGAATGACGTTAATAGATTATCCTTCTTTGGCTTACACACACACACACACACACACACACACACACATACACACACACACACATACACTTTTCATGCCGTTAGCCAATGGACTACCCGCATCTCCAGTCGGAGTCAAATTAACATTTCCTCTGTGTTTTAAAAAAGAAAAGTTCTTTAAACCCTTTTAGCAAAATGTAATTTCTCTCAAGCAATTCCTTCAATATTTTTCCACGTCTCCTTTCAAGAAATAAAACACAACAATCAAAGATGGTGGACTGTTCTTCGCTGAAAGCAAAGTCGTGCACCCTCGAAGCGCAGCAACAATACACAACACTCTGTTTGCGTACATCATATCACCGAACTTATGGTGTTGGATTCTAATTCTGTAGCCAGACACGAAACATTTCGAACATCTTAAATCAGTTTCAGTGGTGTTAGTTTCTTGTGTATTGACATAATCGACATTGATTGTTCTGAGGTGTGTATGTGTGTGTGTGTGGGGGGGGTTCTTTCCGAAACGCTCGTCTAGTTCAAGTAAGAGTCAAAGTGAAGTGTTTCGTGTCATACATATTTATCAACCCCTCCGAGTTTAACAGGTTTGAATTCAGAGATTTCCTTCTCCAAGACTGGTTACCTAACCAAGGTTAAAGATCCCAGTCTGCTACTATTTACCCATAGCTGGAGGGAGAATAGTTGGATGCAAACCTTTCCCAAGTGTATTACCGCTATGTGAAATGCAAAGAGACTCGTTCAGGATTTGAACTCGTCTCGTCGTGCCCATTTCCTACGACGACGCACCTCCAGTGTTGCGTGTCATGGACCACTCATCCTCCAGGATTCCTTAACTCTTTGTTATGGGTGCTAGAAGGCAGTGGCTGCGGGTCTACATGTCCTGGGAATGACGTTAAACTCTATCTGATGGTGAGGTTCCAGTTTTGGAGGTTTGGGGAATGTGGAGCACCCTTTTATCACCATTGCTCCCTGGTCCACTCTGACCCGGAATGGTAGTACCTGTTAGGGTCTCATCTATGGGTTAAATAGAAAAATGTATTTATAAAAAAATTGTATTATCCATTAAGAATTGATTTATTTCAAAACTTTATCGGCATTAAATGACCCACTGAGGTTGATATGCCGTAAAACAAAACAAACAAACTTAACTCTTTGCTTACTTTAATCTGCTCACAGCGGCTCTCCCACCATTTCCCAAGCAAAGTACAAAATGTTAGTTCATTATAATTGAGCAGAAGTACTCAGATTACAATTATAATAGGACTTTATTTGAATAGAATGAGTTCTGAGGTGAATAGATAGTGAACTTTGAAATTATATAGGTAAAAAAAATACCAAGAAAGTTTGGTACAACCGTTGGGGAAATTTGGTAGGCAAGGTGTTAAGCAACACGTGTCGCAACCCCACGATCAATTGATGACCTCATTGGGGGAGGAATTTTACCCCTCTGCAGAGATGCAGTCGGCATATTTTACAGCTCCGACTGACAGGGCTCATGTTGGACACGGAGAAGTAAAGGATGAACACATCAGCTATGTTCTCATTGTGAACTCCTATAATTACCCTTATTGGAAGCGCGTGGTGTAATGGTTAAAGTCATGGGAAATGGACTTGTCGCCCCGAGTTCAAATCCTGGACGTGGTAATTGCATTTCACTTAGCGCTAATACCCTTGGGAAAGGTATGAATCCTACTCTCCCTTCAGCTATGGATCAATAGTAGGACAGACTGGGCTCTTTAACTGTAGTTAGGCAACCGGTCTAGGAGAGAAAAACTCTGAATTCAAACCTGTTGAACACCGCTTAAAAACTGACCTTGTGTCACATCCTGCTCGTGCGGAGGGGTTGGTAAATGTATATAATTATCCTTATTCATTGAACCATCCTCGTATCTTCATATCTAATTATAATAAGGATATTCTTATAATCTTGCAACATCCTCTGGTTAAAAATGAGACCGTCCAAATCGTCCAAGATGAAATGCAAAAATATAATTCCCCATTATCTGGGGTTGTTTATCTTATTTCTCGTGAGTGTCGTTGCCTCAGCTAAATAATGGACCATTCCGTTTTTATTAGAAAGAGAAAAAGGAATAAAAGAAAGTCTGCAAAGTGGATTATGTTTTTTTAAATTTTATTATTATTTTACATTAGCGACACGTGTTTCAGATCTTCTGATGTCTTCTTCAGGCTTCGATTAACCACATGTAGTTATTTTTTGTTGGTGGGTTTGCGGTTACTTCTGATATTCTTCTTTAGACTTTGATTATAGTTAATCGAAGCCTGAAGAAGATACCAGAAGATCTGAAACACGTGTTGCTAATGTAAAATAAAAAAGTATTTTTTAAAACATCATCCATTTTGCGAACCTTCTTTTTTATAATATATATATATATATATATGTGTGTGTGTGTATGTGTGTGTGTGTGTGTGTATTTGTTTGTGGTGTGTGTGTGTGTGTGTGTGTAAGTGAGAAAAATGGAAATGAATCCGGCAAATGTGTTGAAAAAATGATTGGAAGAAAAATGTATATTATATGAAGTAAATTTAAAAGAATTTAAAGGAAATGTGTTTAAAAAAAGATGAGTTCATAAAATGTCAATAGACAAGAAGAAGAAGAATAATTCTAGAAGTCATGTGTGGTGTGTTAGTGAGTAGGACAGTTCAGTGTGTCAATTTGTGAAACACTCATTAACTATCACGTTTAACAGTAACCTCGTCGATGTCAATTATTGCCTAAAATTTACGTCGTCAAAATTTGATCGATACACGAATATATAGGGTAATTCGTTAACAAATCGATATAAGATTGGAATGTAAGTACAAATCTATCTTCTTGGGATCGCAATATATTTATGACAATTTTTTGATTCGAGCAGTTAATCAGGGTGTAAGTAAGGTAGGCGGAATAGCTTATTGTTGGACAGCGAAAGAGTCTATCACCTTTTCACTAGCGCTAGTTTTTGTATCTGATTTGAAGCTCCACGTCTACCATCAGCTTCCCACTTTATTGCACAGATCCAAACTGTGATACTCATTCGCTGAGTTGGTGAGGGCCTGCATCGAATCCTGAAGCTTGTGGTTTCGAGAGGGATATTCTACCGACTGAGCTAAACTGGTCCCTCAAATCGAAAATATTATGGAATAAACCAATATTGGGGCAAATATTCTGGAATGATCCGAAAAAAAATACTTAGTTGCCCCTCCCCGAGGTATTTTCTTGTAATTAATCTGCGAGACTAGCATGCAAATCATTACACCATGTTGGAACGCCCTCATTAGCTGGATAGATTAACTAAAATAAATGTAAACATATACCTCTTAAAGTTTGATTTACAATATATATATATATATATATATATATATATATATATATATATATATACTAGCAAAAGTACCCTGTTCATGACCGGGTTAAAAAAATTAGGAACGCCATAGAGTGAATGTGAACAGAAAAATAAGAGGAACATGATTTATCAAATTGAAATAAAATTGCCAAGAATTTGTATAGTAAAATTTTTGTTTATTTTAGGAATTTTTTTTCTATTAAGGTATTATTTTTAAAAATGCATTCCTAAACTTTATTAAAGATTCGACGATAAACAAAACTAAGAATTAGTGTATTATTATATTCGTTTATTTTAAGAATAGTCTCCTTTTGTTGTTTAATGTTTACATTTTTGAAACAATTTTTTTTAAGCGAGGTTCCTTGCCTGTTGATTTCTATCGTAGAAATGTATTCATTTAATTACTTTTTACCGTATTAAAATGTAACAATAAAATGCTAAGAATTAAATACTTACAATTGTCCGTATTACAATTTCTTTTTTTGTATTCTTTTGTTTTTTTCTAAAACTCTTTTGTACATACGATAAATTGGAAAAGTTTATCAGTTTAATTTATTTCCTTTTTTGACCCCTAAAAGTAACAAAGAAAGTAACAACTAAACATTACCTTATTTGTTGGTGTAATATAAAGGCTTGAGTTATACTGATTAAAAATTGATATATTTTATTCTAAAATGAAAGAATTAATAATAAAAAAAAGTTGCGTTATTATTAATCGTTAAATGTTTTCGTTTATTATTGCCATTTAATTAGCTGTAAAAAAATTAATTCAATCGATAAAACCACATACAAATTACATATCTAGAAAGATTATTTTATTTTATTTCTAACCAAATAAATATTTCTAAGATTGGGCCGGGAATACGCGAAAAATTCAGAGCTGAAACGATTAGGGCACAAATTTGTCTATTTCAAATTATCAGCAGGCGGCGCCGTGCGGCCATTTAGTATCACTGCTGAAATAGGCAGCAGCAGCCAGCTAATTTTTTTTTATATTAGCAGCAGCAACCATGCCACGATCATCGCAAATCGTTTGATTTTTGTTTAATTAATTAATTATAACCCTTAACCAGTATAAATCAATAACCAAATTTGGTGTGTTTCTTAGTTAAAGGAATATTAAGGTATATGCAAGATTTCGAATTTGAGTAACATCCCTTTTCTGAGTTATACGTCGATATGTACATACCAAACTTTCTTTTATATATAGATGTGTGTGTGTGTGTGTGTGTGTGTGTGTGTGTGTGTGTGTGTGTAAAATAGAAAAACAAAGTATTCTGAAAAAGATTAATCTATTCTAGATGTTAAAGACGAAGTTAAAACGTTTCGATTTTTTATCAAACCTTCAGCAGTACATTGTGATAGAAAAAGTGTTGTATGAACAGTGATAGATTTTCGTTGTTGTTTTTTTTTTGGGGGGGGGGGTTCAAAATAACGGGAGATGAGAAAGTGTCTAGAGAGAAATGTTCATAAACGTTAACAGCGATCTTTCTCCTTTCTTTTTTTTTTTTTTTTTTTTTTTTGAAAAATTGTGACATGATTTGTAGAAGTGAAATATGTGATCTATTTCTTAAAGAGTTACAATGAATTAAAAAGATGAGAAAAGTTTTATTTGTCTGATTTTTTTAGAAAAGTAGAAGCAAAAGAAAAGAAAAGATAGAAAAAGAAAACTTACAGACCATAATTAATTAATCTGGCTACACATCTTGTTAATATCGAATGCATGTAAGATATTACCATCGTTTTGTCTATTATTAGGTAGTTTGATTTTATGTATACAAATGCAATAACCATGAGGATATGTAAGGGGATAGAATTGGAATTAATTTGATTCTTAAGGATAAAAGACGTATGTGAATTTCAATGGAGAATGAATTAAGTAAAGTCTGATATATTCTAACTATCTAAAACAAGACAACCTAAGAAAGGGGATAGATTGAAAAACCCGGGTCGTGTATTAATGGAGGGTAGAAGCGAAATTGCACCGGCCTCAAAAATTGGTTCAATCTTTTGTTATTGATATGAGCCAATATCGTATCATCAATGAAATTAAAATTATGATCTGTTTCACATATATGTTGGAAAAGGGTCTTATTCAAGTTACTTAATCTAATGTCATGACTGGGCTCATATAAACGTTTTTTTTTTTCTTAAGGTTTCTGAAAGTCTCACTGATATATTTTTTATTACAGTCTGTGAATGGAATAGTATAAACATCTATGTTGGATTTTATATGAGGATGAAATTTTCGTGTTAAGTTTCGAATAATTTTAGAAGATAATATGACATTTTTAATGCCAAGTTTATTTAAATCATTTTCAATGAAATCAGTGGAATTGGTAAAATGATGTGTCTATGAGGAAATCTTATATCATTAATAAATAGAATAAACTTTATTTATTAACGATGTCTCTATGAAAATCTGAGTTAGATTTGCCTGGGGAGAAAAAAAAAATTTGGAAAAAAGAAAAGACCAAGATAGTCGTACCAACCAAAAATAATCGGGTGATACTATAATACTTGACCCCCCCCCAAAAAAAAAAACAATTATATATATATATATATATTATATATATATATATTATATATATATATATATGAAAAATATATATTCATACAAAAAACCGCTAGGATATACTAAAGCTAATAAGTAAAGACTGCTCAATACCTAAGTAGAGCAAATAATAAAGATAAACCTAATGAGTCAGATAAACCTACTAAAAGTTTCACTTAATGCTCTTCAGGGCTAAGATCTTAGTCCTGAAGAGCACTAAGCGAAACTTTTAGTAAGTATATCTGACTCACTAGGTTTATATATATATATATATATTATATATATATATATATATATATATATATAATGCTTTTGTACATTAGTGTCTGTTTGAAATGTTCTTTGTTATCCTACTGTGGACAAGTATCAATATAAAGTTGATAATATATTCAAAATAGAAAAATATTTCTGATTTCTGATTGGGTCATTCCTAATTTTACATTTTGATTTACTTTGTGTCTAATGACGTCTAATTGGGAAACGATTTGATGGGATTTCTAATCAGATTCTTTGGCTATTATTTCTTTTTGGGAATTAGATTTTTCTTTTCTTTTCTTCTTCTTTCTTTTTCTTTCTTTCTTTCTTTCTTTCTTTCTTTCTTTCGCAGGGCTTAGTTCCTTTCCTTCTTTCTTTCTTTCTTTCTTCTTTCGCAGGGCTAGTTTCTTTCTTTCTTCTTTTTCTTTCTTTTCTTTCTCTTTCTTTCTTCTTTCGCAGGGCTTAGTTCTTTCTTTCTTCCTTTCTTTCTTTCTTTCTTTCTTTCTTTCTTTCGCAGGCTTAGTTTCTTTCTTTCTCCTTTTTTCTTTTCTTTCTTCTTTCTTTCTTTCTTTCGCAGGCTTAGTTCTTTCTTTCTTCCTTTCTTTCTTTTCTTTCTTCTTTTTTCTTTTCTTAGTTCTTTCTTTCTTTCTTCTTTCTTCTTTCTTTCTTCCTTTCTTTCTTTCTTTCTTTCTTTCTTTTCTTTCTTTCTTTCGCAGGGCTTAGTTCTTGCTCTTCTTTCTTTTCTTCTTCTTCTTTCGCAGGGCTTAGTTTCTTTCTTTTCTTCCTTTTCTTTCTTTTCTTTCTTTCTTTCTTTCTTTTCTTTCTTTCGCAGGCTAGTTTCTTTCTTTCTTCGTTCTTTCTTTCTTTTTTCTTTCTTTCTTTCTTTCTTTCTTTCGCAGGGCTTAGTTTCTCTTTCTTCCCTTTCTTTCTTTCTTTCTTCTTTCTTTCTTTCTTCGCAGGCTTAGTTTCTTCTTTCTCCTTTCTTTCTTTCTTTCTTTCTTTCTTTCTTTCTTTCTTTCTTTCTTTCTTTCTTTCGCAGGGCTTATTCTTTCTTTCTTCCTTTCTTTCTTTCTTTCTTTCTTTCTTTCTTTCTTTCTTTCGAGGGCTTTAGTTTCTTTTCTTTCTTCCTTTCTTTCTTTCTTTCTTTCTTTCTTTCTTTTCTTTCGCAGGGCTTAGTTTCTTTCTTTCTTCCTTTCTTTCTTTTTCTTTCTTTTCGCCAGGGCTTAGTTCTTGGCATTTCTTCCTTTCTTTCTTTTCTTCTTTCGCAGGGCTTAGTTTCTTCTTTCTTCCTTTTCTTCTTTCTTTCTTTCTTTCTTTCTTTCTTTCGCAGGCTAGTTTCTTCTTTCTTCCTTCTTTCTTTCTTTCTTTCTTTCTTTCTTTCGCCACGGCTTAGTTTCTTTCTTCTCCTTCTTTCTTTCTTTCTTTCTTTCTTTCTTTCTTTCTTTCTTTCTTTAGTAGGGCTTTGTGTTTTCTTCTTTCTTTCTTTTCTTTCTTTCTTTCGCAGGGCTAGTTTCTTTCTTCTTCTTCTTTCTTTCTTCTTTTCTTTCTTTCTTTCGCAGGGGCTTAGTTTCCTTTCTTCCTTCTTTCTTTCTTTCTTTCTTTCTTCTTTCTTTCTTTCGCAGGGCTTAGTTTCTTTCTTTCTTTCTTTCTTTCTTTCTTTCTTTCTTTCGCCAGGGCTTAGTTTCTTTCTTCCTTTCTTTCTTTCTTTCTTTCTTTCTTTCTTCGCAGGGCTTAGTTTTCTCTTTCTTCTTTCTTCTTTCTTTCTTTCTTTCTTTCTTCTTCTTTCTTTCTTTCGCCAGGGCTTAGTTTCTTTCTTCTTCCTTTCTTTCTTTCTTTCTTTCTTTCTTTCTTTCTTCTTCTTAGTTTCTTTCTTTCTTCCTTTCTTTCTTTTTCTTTCTTTCGCAGGGCTTAGTTTCTTTCTTTCTTCTTTCTTCTTTTTCTTTTCTTTCGCAGGCTTAGTTTCTTTCTTTTCTTCTTTTCTTTCTTTCTTTCTTTCTTTCTTTCTTAGGGCTTAGTTTTCTTCTTTTTCTTTCTCTTCTTTCTTTCTTTCTTTCTTTCGCAGGGCTTAGTCTTTCTTTCTTCTTTCTTTCTTCTTTCTTTCTTTTAGTAGGGCTTGTTTCTTTCTTCTTTCTTTCTTTCTTTCTTTCTTTCGGCAGGGCTTAGTTTCTTTCTTTCTTTCTTTCTTTCTTTCTTTCTTTCTTTCTTTCGCAGGGCTTATTTCTTTCTTTCTTCCTTTCTTTCTTTCTTTCTTCTTTCTTTCTTTCTTTCTTTCGCAGGGCTTAGTTTCTTTCTTTCTTCCTTTCTTTCTTTCTTTCTTTCTTTCTTTCTTTCTTCTTTCTTTCTTTTCGGGCTTCTTTCTTCTTCCTTTCTTTCTTCTTTCTTTCTTTCTTTCTTTCTTTCTTTCGCAGGGCTTAGTCTTTCTTTCTTTCTTTCCTTTTCTTTCTTTCTTTCTTTCTTTCTTTCTTCTTTCTTTCGCAGGGCTTAGTTTCTTTCTTTCTTCCTTTCTTCTTTCTTTCTTTCTTTCTTTCTTTCTTTCTTTCTTTCTTTCGCAGGGCTTAGTTTCTTTCTTTCTTCCTTTCTTTCTTTCTTTCTTCTTTCTTTCTTTCTTCTTTCGCAGGGCTTAGCTTTCTTTTTCTTTCTTCTTTCTTTCTTTCTTTCTTTCTTTCTTTCTTTCTTTCTTTCTTTCTTTCTTTCGCCAGGGCTTAGTTTCTTCTTTCTTCCTTTCTTTCTTTCTTTCTTTCTTTCTTTCTTTCTTTCGCAGGGCTTAGTTTCTTTCTTTCTTCCTTTCTTCTTTCTTTCTTCTTTCTTCTTTCTTTAGGGCTTAGTTTCTTTCTTCTTTCTTTCTTTCTTTCTTTCTTTCTTTCTTTCTTTCGCAGGGCTTAGTTTCTTTCTTTCTTCCTTTTTCTTTCTTTCTTTCTTTCTTTCTTTCTTCTTTCTTTCTTTAGTAGGGCTTTTCTTTCTTTCTTTCTTTCTTCTTTTCTTTCTTTCGCAGGGCTTAGTTTCTTTCTTTCTTTCTTTCTTTCTTTCTTTCTTTCTTTCTTTCTTTCTTTCGTAGGGCTTAGTTCTTTCTTTCTTCTTTCTTTCTTTCTTTCTTTCTTTCTTTCTTTCGCAGGGCTTAGTTTCTTTCTTTCTTCTTTCTTTCTTCTTTCTTTCTTCTTTCTTTTTCTTTCGCAGGGCTTAGTTTCTTTCTTCTTCCTCTTCTTTCTTTCTTTCTTTCTTTCTTTCTTTCTTTCGCAGGGCTTAGTTTCTTTCTTCTTCCTTTCTTTCTTTCTTTCTTTCTTTCTTTCTTTCTTTCTTCTTAGTAGGCTTTTTTCTTTCTTTCTTCTTTCTTTCTTTCTTTCTTTCTTTCTTTTCGCAGGGCTTAGTTTCTTTCTTTCTTTCTTTCTTTCTTTCTTTCTTTCTCTTTCTTTCGTAGGCTTAGTTTCTTTCTTTCTTTCTTTCTTTCTTTCTTTCTTTCGCAGGGCTTAGTTTCTTTCTTTCTTTCTTTTTTCTTTCTTTCGCAGGGCTTAGTTTCTTTCTTTCTTCCTTTCTTCCTCTTCTTTCTTTTTCTTTCGCAGGGCTTAGTTTCTTTCTTCTTCTTTCTTCTTTCTTTCTTTTTCTTTCTTTCTTTCGCAGGGCTTAGTTTCTTTCTTCTTCTTTCTTTCTTCTTTCTTTCTTTCTTTCGTAGGGCTTAGTTTCTTTCTTTCTTTCTTTCTTTCTTTCTTTCTTCTTTATTCTTTCTTTTCTTTCTTTTTCTTTCTTTCTTTCTTTCTTTCTTTCTTTCTTTCTTTTCTTTCTTTCGCAGGGTTTTTTCTTTCTTTCTTTCTTTCTTTCTTTTTCTTTCTTTCGCTTTCTTTCTTCTTTCTTTCTTCTTTCTTTCTTTCTTTCGCTTTCTTTCTTTCTTTCTTTCTTTCTTTCTTTCTTTCGTAGGGCTTAGTTTCTTTCTTTCTTTCTTTCTTTCTTTTTCTTTCTTTCGCTTTTCTTTCTTTTCTTTCTTTCTTTCTTTCTTTCTTTCATAGGGGCTTTAGTTTCTTTCTTTCTTTCTTTCTTTCTTTCGCAGGGCTTAGCTTCTTCTTTCTTTCTTTCTTTCTTTCTCTTTCTTTCATAGGGCTTAGTTTCTTCTTTCTTCTTTCTTTCTTTTTCTTTTTCTTTCGCAGGGCTTAGCTTTCTTTCTTTCTTTCTTTCTTTCTTTTTCTTTCTTTCGCAGGGTTTGTTTCTTTCTTTCTTTCTTTCTTTCTTTCTTTCTTTCGTAGGGCTTAGTTTCTTTCTTTCTTTCTTTCTTTCTTTTTCTTTCTTTCGCAGGGCTTAGCTTCTTTCTTTCTTTCTTTCTTTCTTTCTTTCTCTTTCTTTATAGGGCTTAGTTCTTTCTTTCTTTCTTTCTTTCTTTCTTTCTTTTTCTTTCGCAGGGCTTAGCTTCTTTCTTTCTTTCTTTCTTCTTTCTCTTTCTTTCTTTCTTTTCTTTCTTTCTTTCTTTCTAGGGCTTAGTTTCTTTCTTTCTTTCTTTCTTTCTTTCTTTCTTTCTTTCATAGGCTTAGTTTCTTTCTTTCTTTCTTTTTCTTTCTTTCGCAGGGCTTAGCTTCTTTCTTTCTTTCTTTCTTTCTTTCTTTCTTTTCTTTCTTTTCTTAGTTTCTTTCTTTCTCTTTCTTTCTTTTTTCTTTCTTTAGGGCTTAGTTTCTTTCTTCTTTCTTTCTTTCTCTTTCTTTCGTAGGGCTTAGTTTCTTTCTTTCTTTCTTTCTTTCTTTCTCTTTCTTTCATAGGGCTTAGTTTCTTTCTTTCTTTCTTTCTTTCTTTTTCTTTCTTTCGCAGGGCTTAGTTTCTTTCTTTCTTTCTTTCTTTCTCTTTCTTTCGTAGGGCTTAGCTTCTTTCTTTCTTTCTTTCTTTCTTTCTTTCTCTTTCTTTCATAGGGCTTAGTTTCTTTCTTTCTTTCTTTTTTCTTCTTTCTTTCTTTCTTTCGTAGGGCTTTAGCTTCTTTCTTTCTTTCTTTCTTTTCTTTCTTTCGAGGGCTTAGTTTCTTTCTTTCTTTCTTTCTTTTTTCTTTCTTTCTTTCTTTCTTTCGGGGGCTTAGTTTCTTTCTTTCTTTCTGTCTTTCTTTCTCTTTCTTTCGTAGGGCTTAGTTTCTTTCTTTCTTTCTTTCTTTCTTTCTTTCTTTTTTCTTTCTTTCGCAGGTTTCGTTTCTTTCTTTCTTTCTTTCTTTCTTTTTCTTTTTCTTTCTTTCGCAGGGTTGGTTTCTTTCTTTCTTTCTTTCTTTCTTTTCTTTCTTTCGTAGGGCTTAGTTTCTTTCTTTCTTTCTTTCTTTCTTCTTTCTTTCGCAGGGCTTAGCTTCTTTCTTTCTTTCTTTTTTCTTTCTCTTTCTTTCATAGGGCTTAGTTTCTTTCTTTCTTCTTTTTCTTTCTTTCTTTTTCTTTCGCAGGGCTTAGCTTCTTTCTTTCTTTCTTTCTTTCTTTCTTTCTTTCTTTCTCTTTCTTTCATAGGGCTTAGTTTCTTTCTTTCTTTCTTTCTTTCTTTCTTTCTTTTTCTTTCTTTCGCAGGGCTTAGCTTCTTTCTTTCTTTCTTTCTTTCTTTCTTTCTCTTTCTTTCATAGGGCTTAGTTTCTTTCTTTCTTCTTTCTTTCTTTTTTCTTTCTTTCGCAGGGCTTAGCTTCTTTCTTTCTTTCTTTCTTTCTTTCTTTCTCTTTCTTTCATAGGGCTTAGTTTCTTTCTTTCTTTCTTTCTTTCTTTTTCTTTCTTTCGCAGGGCTTAGTTTCTTTCTTTCTTTCTTTCTTTCTCTTTCTTTCGTAGGGCTTAGTTTCTTTCTTTCTGTCTTTCTGTCTTTCTTTCTTTCTTTCGTAGGGCTTAGCTTCTTTCTTTCTTTCTTTCTTTCTTTCTTTCTTTCGGAGGGCTTAGTTTCTTTCTTTCTTTCTTTTTTTCTTTCTTTCTTTCTTTCTTTCTTTCGGAGGGCTTAGTTTCTTTCTTTCTTTCTGTCTTTCTTTCTCTTTCTTTCGTAGGGCTTAGTTTCTTTCTTTCTTTCTTTCTTTCTTTCTCTTTCTTTCGTAGGCTTAGCTTCTTTCTTTCTTTCTTTCTTTCTTTCTCTTTCTTTCGTAGGGCTTAGTTTCTTTCTTTCTTCTGTCTTCTTTCTCTTTCTTTCGTAGGGCTTAGTTTCTTTCTTTCTTTCTGTCTTTCTTTCTTTCTTTCGTAGGGGTTAGTTTCTTTCTTTCTTTCTTTCTTTCTTTCTTTCTTTCTTTCTTTCGTACGGCTTAGCTTCTTTCTTTCTTTCTGTCTTTTTTCTCTTTCTTTCGTAGGGCTTAGTTTCTTTCTTTCTGTCTTTCTGTCTTTCTTTCTTTCTTTCGTAGGCTTAGCTTCTTTCTTTCTTTCTTTCTTTCTTTCTTCTTTCTTTCGGAGGGCTTAGTTTCTTTCTTTCTTTCTTTTTTTCTTTCTTTCTTTCTTTCTTTCGGAGGGCTTAGTTTCTTTCTTTCCTCTTTTTTCTTTCCTTTTTTTCTTTCTTTCGTTGGAGGGGCTTTCTTTCTTTCGTTCATTATATGAAATTTATTTCTTTTTATCTTTTTATCTTTCTTTGGGGTTCTTTCGTTCTTTCTTTCCTTCTTTCCTTGGAGTTATTCTTTTTCATTTTGTTTTTCTTTCTTTCTTTTGATTACTTCTTTTCTTTCTTCCTTCCTCTGGAGCTACTTTATTTATTTATTTATTTATTTCCTTCCTCCCTTCCTTCCTTTCTTCCTTCCTTGGAGCTCTTTTTATTTTTTTTATTTTTTTTCATTTTATCTCCTTTCTTTCATTCTTTCTTTGGGATTTGTTTCTTTCTTCCTTCTTTTCACTGGAGTTTCTTTCTTTCTTTCTTTCTTTCTTTCTTTGAAAAATCCTGATCGATTGTTTTAGAACGATTAGAGTTCATCAATTTATTTCCTCTTCCTCTTTGATCATTGTAAAGAGTTCATTGTAAAAATATTTGGAAACTATTTATCTTCTCAATCCTCAAAATGTAAATTAATCGACTGACGAAGAAACAAACAAACAAACCAGTTTGACATTTATAAATATTGGAGCCACCAAAAGTCAAAAAACAGTTCAAATTTACCGCAAATTCACTCGAGTAATGTAGAGGCGCTCGTGTGTAACGGTTATCGTCGTAGGAAATGGACTCGGTGACCTGACTCAATTACTGGACGAGATTGTTTGCGTTTCACATAGCACCAATACCCTAGGGAAAAGTATGTAAGCAACTATCCCCCCCCTTCAGCTATGGTTAAATAGTTAACCGAACTGGTATCTTTAACCTTGTTTAGACAACCAGTCTTGGAGAAGGAAAACGCTGACTTCACCCCTGTTAAACTCTTGTTAAATGTTGACCTTGTGTCACATCTTGTTCGCGTGGACGGGTTTGGTAAATACATATGTCTAAATTGTGACTGTCTATAAATAATCATTTCTAGTTATTAATATAATTGTACGTATGCGTTTATACACGTATATGTACTAATGTTTATATATATATATATTATATATATATATATATATATTATATATATATATATATATATATGAGAAGTAAATACACAAACGGTGTGTTTTGATATGGCTTTTTTTAGCCGACAATTTTTAGGAGAATATGTGATTAATTGAACTCGTACCTAATTTTGAAAGTTAATTAATTAATAATTGATTAATTAGGCGGGCATACCTATTCAAATGTAAGGCTAAACAAATCGAGAAAAATCAATCTCTGTATGTACATTTCGGCCAATTAGGCTTCATCAGCAGAGCTATAGATAGGAAGACCGCCTTGTGCGTGATTCGAACCCTGACTGTCAAGCTGACAGGCGAGGACCGTAAACCCTACACCAACTGGACTTCCCTAGATTTTTCGTTTTGTTTAGAAGTAGGCTATATTCCTCTTATAGTGACTTTTCCTTCATGACGGTATGAGAAGTAAATACACAAACGATGTGTTTTGATATGGCTTTTTAGCCGACAATATGTGGGAGAATATGTGCTTAATTGAAGTCGTACCTAATTTTGAAAGTTAATTAATTAATAATTGATTAATTAGGCGGGCATACCTATTCAAATGTAAGGCTAAACAAATCGATAAATATATATATTCTCCTTTAAGATATATATATATATATATATATATATATATATATATATATATTCTCCTTTCAGTTATGGGTAAAAGAATGGCAGAATGAGCTCTTTAATATAGTTTTGACAACCGGACTAAGAGAATGAAAATTCAGAACTGTTAAACTCCTCTTAAAAATGACCTTGTGTCATATCCTATTAGTGCGGAGCTCCTCCCGCACTCATCTTAGTTGTCGTACATGTTACGAGAGGAGTGTGGTGTAATGATTATCATCAAAGGAAATGGACTCGGCGACACGAGTTCAAATCTTGAATGAGGTTGTTTTAATTTCACAAAGCACTTATACCCTTGGTAAAAGTGTGTATCCAACTATTCTCTTTCCAGCTATGGGTAAATAGTAGGGAAGACTAGGTTCTTTAAGCTTGGCTTGGCAAACAGTCTACGAGTCATGGTCAATTTTGCAAACAACTTTGAAAAAAGATTTGCAAACTTGTGCAAGATTTGAACTCGGGTTGTTATCTGCATTTTCTACGACGATATCAATTACACCATACACCTCCACACAAGGCGAGAAGTATGGAGCACCCAGTGAGAATCGAACTCACTAACAATGGTCTGCGAATGTAGTTAACTAACCATTGTACCCATCCTGTCGGCTGTGGTTGTAGAATACGCCGACGGCGCCTCTGTAAATCCCCCAATGCAACCTCATGTTGGTCGTGGATGGTGAGTCGTGATGCTTAGGGACGGAATCCTGGTTACTGAGCAGTTAATGACACGCAGCACTCCACTTTTGTCCTTACTTAGGCTACTCCGATCAATCGATTGGTCAATTCTGGATCTCTGGGGAGTGTGCAGTACCAATGTATCGCCATTACTCCCAGGTCCACTCTAACCCAGAGTGATGGTATCTGTTAGGGTCCCATCTATGGGTTAAATAGATCAAAATTAGTTTAAAATGTATTTTTAAGAATTGAGTTAAAACAATTGAATACCCAACAAGAATGAATAAAACAAAACGTTTTTGGCATAAAATAACCCAACAATGGTTGACATGCCGTAAAATCAACCAATCACCCAACCAACCAACGATCATGCTCTATTTTAACATTATATAAACTAACTTATTGCAGTTGATTGTATACTTCAAGTCAGATATTTTTACAATGATTTTTTTTTTAAAGAAGAAAATTTATGTCTTTTTTTTCTTTCTTTCTTACTTTTTAACTGGGGAGCAAATTAAGTGTTTCAGAAATTTAAAAATAAATTCGTTTCGGTTTTATTTTCGGATAACGAACAAAATATTTGAAATTATTTTTCTTTGGTTTTTTGTTTAGTTTTGTTTTTTGTTTTGTTTTTTAAAATTTTGTTTTATTTATTTACATAAAAAATTCTAAAAAATAAACAAAAAAAGATAACTAAAAATAAGATAAAAGATTTTAACCAAAATTAATGTTTTGTTTTTATTTATTTATCATTTTAATTTAATTAACATGTGAAAAAGATTAAAAGTCAAATATTAAATAAAACATTAAATGAAAATTCATTTTTTCCATTCAATTCTTTTTTGATGCCTAAAAAGCGTTTCACTCATTTTAAACAATAAAATCTTTTATTTTAAAATCAATAACTGAAGATAATTACATCAAGAAATCCATTATTAAACAAAACAAATCAAATAACTTAAATTATCGTTTTTATGAACAGTACTTAAAAAAGATTTTAAAATTAAAATTCTAGTTCTGTCAGATTTTCAAAATAAACTAATAAAAATATTCTGAGTAGTTGATTATTACCCTTTAAAGTTGTAACCTAAAGATGAAGGGTTCAATACTTGATTGGGTGACCACTTAAGCAACAAGAGGTACTGTAAAAAAACCCGAGTCCTTTGTTTATCTAAACTGATTTGATTCAGCATTAAATGACCCAAAAACGGTTGATATGCCATAAAAAAAACCAACGAACCAATCGGTTCAAATCTCTTTATCAGTCTATCTATCTAACTTAGTCTGTTTATCATCTATCTATCTATTTATCTATCTATCTATCTATCTATCTATCTATGTTCATATATATCTATCTCTGTTTATATCTATCTGTCTATCTATCTATCTATTTCAGTCTGTCCACATCTATCTATCTATCTATCTATCTATCTATGTGCATATATATCTATCTCAGTTTGTTTCGATCTGTCTATCTATCTATCTCAGTCTGTTCGCATCTATTGCGGTTAAGTCACATTGAAAGCACCGATTCCTGTTAGATCACCGAAGTCAAGCAACGATGAGATTGTTCAATACTTAATTGGGTGACTACTTAAGCAACAGCAGGTACTGTAAGCAACCTGAGTCCTTTTGTTATTAAGAATAATTGGGCATTAAATGTCCCAAAAAGGGTTGATATGCCATAAAATAAAATGCACAGAACAAATCTATCTCGGACTGTCCATATTGACTCAAATTCTGTTTTCTCTGTCTGTCTGTCTGTCTGTCTGTCTGTCTGTCTGTCTGTCTGTCTGTCTCTCTCTCTCTCTCTCTCTCTCTCTCTCTCTCTCTCTCTCTCTCTCTCTGTGTGTGTGTGTGTTGTTATTTCATATTTAGAAGAACAATCCAGACAGAATAACAATCTTTCTTTCGCTTTTTCGGTTCTCGCTGGATTGCCGAAGTTAAGCAGTAATGAGCCTGTTAATATTTAATTGGGTGACCACTTAAGCAAATGCAGGTACTGTAACAAACCTCGTCCTTTGTTTATAAACAATGACTTGATTCGGCATTAAATGACCTGAAAAGGATGCCATAAAATAAACCAACCAGCCAAGCTGTTCACATCTATTTATCTCAGTCTGTTTTGATCTCTTACGATCACGTCACGCTGAAAGCACCGGTTCCTGGTCGATTGCCGAAGTTAAGCAGCGATGAATCTATTCAATTATTAGATAGATGACCATTTAAGCAAAAGCAAGGACAGTAAACAACCTTATTTCAAAATGACTTAATTCGCCATTAAATCACCCGAAAACATCATTGCCAATTTGAGGACATACAAACCAACATAAAAAATATTTACATTGATTTACCGATAAAAATCCGAGGCGGAAGCATTTAAAATATCTACATTAATTTGCCGACATAAAAGTGACACAAACACAACTCGGAAAATATCCAAGCTGGGCCTGAAATTCCCCTGACGCTGGATCGCTAAAACATAGCGTAAATTTGGGCAGGAGATCTGGACATGAGATCAAAATGACCAAAATATATTTCGTAATTCACAATTTCAATATTACAAATAAAACAATTTATGTAACTTTTTTTACTGGAAGTCCGTAGTACAATCAAGAAAAATATGTAGTGATCCGGCAATTTATATGGTCAATAAATCCATGGTGTTGCGGCTTTCGCGATATATATATATATTATATATATATATATATATATATTATATATATATATATATATATTGTTAAATAATGCAGCCATTTTCTGTCTGCAAGTTTTGTCCTTTGTATTTTCGTATTGCCGGATTATTTTTGTAATATCTGGCGAAAATTGGCTGATGTATTTGCCATATGTCATAGACCAAGTACTTTCTGCCCTATCGTGGGCCATCTTCAGGGTATTTTGAAACTGTACAACAATGGGCTATTCCATTTACCATTTATATAGGTTGTGTTTATTATTGTTGTTGTTATTATTATTAGTGTTATTATTATTATTGTCATTATTATTAATACTTTTGCTATTATAATTTTATAGTAATTATAGGCATTTTAGAATGTTGGTGCTATTATCAAAGTTTATTTTGTTTAGTTTTGGATTTTTGTGTCTAATATGCAGTGCTTCTAAAATTTTTAATACGAAAAAACAAAGGACAAAACTTGCAGACAGAAAATGGCTGCATTATTTAACAATATATGCCTACAAGAAAAAATGCTGCCTAAACACACACACACACACACACACATATATTAATATATATATATATATATATTATATATATATATATATATTTGATGTTATTATTATCATATATAAGGGTTTTTTTTATGTGGGCGTATGCCAAGAGAGAAGTTTCATTGGTCTTAGAAAAAAGAAAGAAAAAAAAAGAAAAAAATATTTTCTGTATTCTGTTTTTCTCAGTCTTTAAGTAAATGTTATCTGATGAGACTAGACCCATATTGAGTTTCTGGTCGAAATAAATTTATAATAGCCAAATGACGGTTTGTTTTTCTTTCTTTGAAAGTATACACACAGGCACACACACACACACACACACATTTACACACACAGACACAGACACAGACATATATATATATATATATATATATATATATATATATATATATATATAATAGTCGAGTCCTAAGTAGCACACATAATAATCGATAAAATGACCGTAAAATGCAGAAAGATTGTGTTTTGTCTACGTCCATGCAATAAACACCTTATTTTCAGCCGGTAGTAAAACATCATTATTCGATTGAAATGACCGCCTTCTCATCTGATGTTGCTAATGTATGTCGATCAATATCATTCATATTTTATACAAACATGAATGCCGTAGTAATCACTAGAAGCGGCTACCCGGCGTCGCCTGGCTAGAAGTGGGGGTGGCAAAAAGTCAGTCTCGCAGATCCATTATCAGTGAATCGTGATTTGGATCTTCACAGGATGCCCCTATTAAAATCCCTCCGTTAAAAAAAAGACATTGCGTTGTGAGGCGTCAGAAACAAAGAGGTGCACTAACACTGTGAAAAGAAAAATCAGTGTCTCCTATTTCAAATATTAAATCTTTTAAAGGCTATTACTATTTAAATTCTATCTTTTGATTATCTTCACGAATATAAATCAAATCTTCATTATTTTTACTCAAAAAGCAAGATCTGGTGATACTGAATATATATATATATAACAGTTAATTGCCAATCCACGAAGCAAACAAATATTTTTACTTCTGGATTAATTAAAATAGATTTAAAAAGTGCTCAATAAAAAGAGCTAAATATATGTTTTAAAACCGAATGGGTTAAAATCCTCCAACTATAGTTTCACGCAGTGTAGCGAACTCCCTGAGGATTCGCTACACTGCGTGAAACTATAGTCGGAGGATTTTAACCCATTCGGTTTTAAAACACACACACACACACACACATATATATATATATATATATATATATATATATATATATATATGTATGCTATGTTCTTGTGAACGTTGTCTTTTTGGTCTTTTGAAGCATTGGAAAAAAGAACAAAAACAAGATATATATATATATATATATATATATATATATATATATATACTTAGCCGTTAATAGTTTTATTTTCGTAGTTTCAGCCGGACATACAAATATACATACACACAACTGCCCTTTATATATGTATAGATAGATTAACTTATTGAAGTAAACCTATGAGCAAATGAAAATCATCATAAAAAAGTTTTATTTCAACGAACAGTTGGATAAATTCATAGTTTCGTCTTGAAAAACCACGACGTCAGATTGTCCAGGTTTATGACATCAAACTGTATCTAATAGTGAAGTTTCAATTATGGAGCTCTAGGGAGTGTGGAGTACCTCTTCATCACCATTACCCCCGCTCCAAATCTTGCTCGGTGTGGTAGTACCTAATAATGAGAAAGGAACAACAAATAATCTTTGGGAATGAAGTTGCGCTAATTGACAATACATCAAATTAGAAAATATCAAAACGAAAGTTGAATTATGGATTTGTGTCAAGATGTGTCTACACGGTCTTCCCTCGACTTTCTGCCTGCCTATTTGTTCTGTCACTCTCTCTCTCTCTCTCTCTCTCTCTCTCTCTCTCTCTCTCTCTCTCTCTCTCTCTCTCTCTCTCTAATCAAATTTCCAAATCCATATATAGACATTGGATACATTCTTATTAACATTCTTATATTGAAATTTGAAATTCCTATTGTCAGTTTTGAAATATCGACAGAAATGTTTACAAAATTATCATCGGGTGACCTTGATTCACATCAGGTGAATTTGGATCACATCGGGTGACCTTGACTCACATCAGGTTACATTGGCCCACATCTTCTATTTCAAGTTTAGAAAACTAGACTGTTTGCTTTTGAATTAAAAGTTTCTCTTCTAGATTGATTGATTTTAATGGCATATCAACTTGTATAGGGTTATTTTAAGTCTAGAAATAAGGCAATCGCTTTAATCGTAAATTCATATCTAAATTTTTTGTGTTGTTGTTAATTAAGATTTAATCAAAGTGCTTAATCAGATATGAACATAAAATAATGGATTGACTTTAACAACATGTCAATTCGGATAGGGTTAAAGGTTAGGGTTAAGGGAATCGTTTTAATTGTATGTTCATATTTATATATTTTGTGTAGTTGTTTTTTAAGAGTTTTTTTAATTTTATTTTATCAAAGTCCTTAATCAGATATGAAAAGACAACGATAGATTGATTGAGTTTAACGGCATTCCAACATTTCTAGGGCTATATCATGCTTAGAGGTTACAGAATCGCGTTCATTGTACGTGTGTCATTAAACTGTATATTGTGTTGAGGTTCCGATTCTGAAGTTAGAGGTAGTGTGAAGTACCTCTTCATTGCTATTATTCCCTGACTCACCTTGATCCGGAGTGGTAGTACCTGTGAAACTCTCATCTATGGATTAAATAGATAAAAATGATGAGTTTAAAAAAGTTGTTTTTAAATACCTAACAATGAAGAAATCAAGCGTTTTCGGCAGGATATAATCTAAAAGGGTTAACATACCGTAAAATCCAACAGACCAACCATCATTGTATGTTGATATATGCATTTTTTGTTTAGTTGTTTCTTAAGAGGGTCGTTTGTTTTTTGGGGAGGGGGGTTGGTGGGTTGCACACGGCCCTATCAAATACGAATCATTTTAAACAGATATATTTTACCTATAGATGGAATCCTAGCAGGTACTAGCACTTGGAGACAGGTGATTTGGTTTTGTTTATTTGCTTAACGGCATATCAATTCCTTGTGGGTTATTTGATTCATTTGTAAAGGTTTATTATAATCACTAGCAAATATATGCACCCTCCGGGTGCAAGTATTTAAGTTTTAATGTAATAGAATATTATATTAAATTAGAAAGGCTAATGAAACTAAATAAGAATGCAGTTAAAAAGATTTGAAACAGAAGGGGGTATAATCGAAAAATAGAACAACTGAAACTTACTCTTCTATCACTCTCGTCTTTCATTGTTATTTTTCTAATTTAAGTATTTAGTTAAAAGAGGAAGTAAGAGGAAGTAAAGAATAAAATGACAGTTATCTTTTCTTGTTAATGGATTTCATTTAAGATTCATTGAAGAGATTTTTGCTTATATTCATTAAAATAAAACCAAACAGTTAGAAATCAATAATACTAAGCACATTTTTAAAAAAATCACATTTTTAATATCAATATGCAAATTAGCATTCCCGTCCACACTGTAAACCGCTATTTTGTTGTATATATAAAGAAAATTACATGTTATTAGTATGTAGATATGGTTAACAGTATAAATAATGTAAAACAATTTTATTAATAATTGAGGTTTAAATAAAAATGAAATCATTGAGAATGTGATGTCAATAACTTAAGGGAATTATGACTTAAGTAGTAATGTAGTTTCGGTTACAGACAGAAAAACACACAATCTCCATTATAATAAGATAACCATTTTTATTTTCACCGTTTCATTTCAAGCATTTTTGCACTTTAGTTATTTGGTATTAAGTAATAGAAATAAGTTCTAAACATCTATTGTATCATAGATGCACCTCTAACAGGTACTATGACTGCGGATCAGAGTGGATCTGGGAGTAATGGCAACGAAGGTCTACTACACACTCTAGAACTGAAGCCTCACCATCAAATGTGGCTTAGTGTTCTCTACAGGGGATATAGTCTGATTATTCAATGTTTTAAAATGGGAAATTCTTTCTGTCTTTTTGTTAGGAAGACCTAACAAAAATAGAGCTAACAAAAATAGAGTTGCTCCCCTTTGATTTGTCAAAGCTGGAAGTGGGGTTTACGCCATCTTACTTGTGGATTGGCGTTTCTTTATGTTTTGGATGCAGCGTTTTAAGAACTGGTTAAGTCACTTTAAGGGTAGAAGCATTTTCTCTACCCTGTGTTAATTAAAAACCTTGTTAATTTGACAACAACCTCGTCTTGCATTATCATTTAACTCTTCTGTATTTTATCTGTATCTTAAAAACATAACACTTTTTTTTTTAGCTTTACCGAAAATTTGTTTTTGGTTCAAGCATAAACTTACCATATGCAGTATAGTTTTATACCTAGGACTCCCCTTTATTGTTGGGGCCTTACCCCCTCTTTAGGGAATATAGTTGTCTTATTCTAAGCTCCACCAACGGACTATTTCTTAAATGGGAAATTCTTTCTGTTTCTTAGCCTAACCGGAATTTTGTCTTTGGTTTAAGTGTAAACACTGTAAACTTACCAGATGCAATATAACATTATACCTAGGACACCCCCTTTTTTTGGGGGGGGTCTTACCTCATCTTCAGGGGGATACAGTTAGCTTATTTTAAGCCCCGTCGACAGAGCGATTTTTTCTAGCGTAGTTGCTGTCAAGAAAATCTAGAGAACCGATGTTGCCCTATTATTTTTTGCCCTGGGTGATGTTGGAGGAGAATAGTTGGATCCATGCCTTTTCATCCGATTAAAAAGGCTAACCCCACCCCTTCCCCCCAAAAACGTCGCTTTTTAAAGCTTTAAATGACAACGTCTTTCATTTCGACTTTTGTATTAGAAAATCCGATCCGATTATTGTCGATATAAATCGTTGCTTTCTTAGAACTTTAAAAAAAGAAAAAAGAAAAGAAAATGAAAAAAGAAAAAGAAAAAATAAGTAAAAAATATATAACATTTTTTTTTTTCTTCCTTGTTTCACTTTCACTTTCTGATCTTTTGTCACAATGATTCGAACGTTTCATCAGCCAATCGACAATTTTACAACACATCGAATATTTTGCCAACAAAAAATCCCACCACAATAGTCATTTTTGCTATGTAATTGAAACTAGCAAGAATACGCGCTCTAGGGACACAATCGCCGGTTTAGCTCAGTCAGTAGAGTGTTCGGCTAGGAACTACCGGCCCCCGCCAACTCAGCGTATGAGTAGCACAGGTATCTGTGCGGTAAAGTGAGAAGCTAATGGTAGGTGTGGCGCTCCACCTCAGATGCTAAAATAGTCTACTTGGTCTAGCGCTAGCGAAATGTGGATAGACTCCCTCGCTGTCTGGCTGATACCGACATTGGGCCGCCCGACGACTTTACTACTGACTTAAGTCTTAATGTAAAAAAAACTATCATATTAAATTAAAAAGACTACTAAATAAGAATGAATATAAAATATTAAACTTATTTCAATGTCATTGTAATTGATTTCTATATAAAATTATATATAGGATTGCTTTTAATATGTTTGAGAATAACATGATAGTATTCTGTTTAGCTCAGTTAGTAGAGCGTCCGACTAGGAACCTCAAGGTTCCTGGTTCGATACCGGTCCCCGCCAACTCAGCGTATGAGTAGCACTGGGATCTGTGCGGTAAAGTGAGGAGCTGATGGTAGGTGTGGTGCTCCACCTCAGACACCAAAAACAATATCTTTGACTTGTGAAAAGGAGATAGACTCCCTCGCTGTCAGGCTGATACCAACTTTAGACCACCCTAATTATGAGTTCTAAGAGAGAACGGAATGATTGACCGCCCGAGAATTAACACGCACGGAGCCAATGGTGGTTAGCTACTTCGTTTGCTTCTTTCTTTTCTTGCATTTTTTCTCTATTTTTTCCTGCTGGTGTAAACAGTGAAATGAGTTAGACATTTTGTTGCTTTGATTTTTCTTTCTATCTTCCTCTGTTTGGCTAACTACTACTAGCGACCTACGGCGAAAATAAACTTTATACTGGCAAACGGGAAAATGGTTGGTGTTCGACTTTTTGTTTTAACACAAGTTATCACGGACTAACAAAAAAAAAGGTCTCATTAACAGCGGATTGTACTGGTGCTGATAATCTATACATATATAAAGGGCAGTTGTGTTTATGTGTATGTCCGGAGGAAACTTCGAAAATAATACAATTAATGACAAAGTAAATATATATACACATTAAATATCCCAGGGCTTGGTTTTTGAGCAAAAATAATAGAGATTTTATTTATTTTCGTGAAGAAAATTAAAAAAATTAAATTCAAATGATAACAGCATGGATTTTTTTTCATTTAATATTTTAGATAGTAGACATTAACATTTCTTTTCAGAGTCGCTGGATCAATGAAAGGTCTATTCTTTTTACATAGGGAATTAAATGGGGCATCCCACGAGGATTCAACACACGATTAAGTAATAATGGATCTGAGGAATTAACTTAAAAAATCCCACTCTACCCAGACGACGCGGAGTAGCCGTTGCTAGTTTGTCAATAAAGGGTTTGTCAGTTGCCTGAAAAGACAAAAGAAAATTAAATTTAATATACATGAATCTGTTTGATTAATCCCCATTTTTATATCGCTATTGCCTACAAAATGTTTTAACAGCCTACAATAACTGTTAAATCACAGATTACAATTGTTGAATTTTTTGTATATAAGGCGTGTTGTAATCCACCAATTAAATTTATGGATTCAGCGAGGTCACGTGGTTTAAACTCCAGCCAATCAACAGCCCGAATACGTGGTTAGTTAACTATTTCAATCGCTGATGTTGACAGCCGTTCATTTGCACTTTATTTGACATTGACGAACGGACCTGCAGCGAAGGAGCTTGCTGAACGCAAGGATTTTACCCAACACTGAGGAACACCAAGGAGCAGCCAAAGGTTTCTTCACTAAGGATTGCGCTCTGCTTAACACAAGGAATCTCTGCTGGAGATTTCTCTTGCTTGATGCCAAAAGGATGGCCCCAAAAATCGTAACAATAATATTATACGTTTTTAGCTATTTTTCAACCTGGAGTCAAGGGTGGTGGTTGGACACAATGATACTATTATGGAGTTTCAGGGTTCTTAGGTTGGGCAAATTTGGCACCCCTTGGCAAAAAGGTTGGTTGGCTGGTTGGATTTAACGGCATGTCAAACCCCGTTGGCTTATTTTATGTCGAAGACCTTTTGTTTTATTCTTTCTTGGTGGGCACTCTTTCTTTTAAGCTCAATTTCTAAACACATTTTTAATAAATTTTCTATTTGACCCATAGGTGGTACTCTAACAGGTACTACTACTCCGGTCAGCGTGTACTTGGGGGTAATAGGATGAATACCTACTCCACATTCCCAAAAGCAGCAGAATTGAAACTTCACCATCAGATAGAGGACATCATACCAAGGACGTTAAGACCCTCAACCCCCACATTCTAGCATATACACGATAAAAAAGGGGTTATTATAATGTGCAAGAGGTTTGGGAAATCATATAGATGCTAGGGCTTGATGTGACCAGCTGATTGATCGGGGTATTCTCTCCGATCGACGTCTAACCTAAGTAAAAACAAAAAAGGATTATTAATCCCTGTACCATATCAATATGTTTATATATGGTGAGTTTTATTAAATCTTTTACAGATTCATGTTACAGTACCCAAATTTAACATCAAGACATTAAATTGAAGAAATTGATAATTAAAAAAAATAACCTGCCCGATAGATTTCCTTTGGAAAGAATCCCAATGTGGTGGGCATAGACATCGGCGAGACTGGACATTTTGCGACGTTTCTCACCGGTATCTCCTCGACTGTATGACTTCTTTTGACTTGGACCGACAGAGATAGGCTATAAGGAGAAATGTGTGTGGGGGGAGGAAGGGTTGCCTTCGATGAAGGCAGAATACTTAGGCTACACCAGCGGTCGAAGAGAACCCCTCCGATCAATCGGCTGGTCACATCAATCCCTAGCAATTATATATGATTTCCCCGACCATGTTGTTCTTAGGACAACCCCAAACCTTTTTATCATATATTTGCTAGAAGGCGATGGTTGAGGATCTTAGTATCCTGGGTATGATGTTAAACTGCATCTAGTGGGGAGGTGCCAATTCTTGAGCCCTGGGGAGTGGGAATTGCCATTACTCCCATGTCCACTCTGACCCGGAGTGGTAGTAGCTGTTAGAGTTCCATCAATGGGTTAAATAGTTTTAAAAATCAGTTAAAAGTTTAAAAATGA
Source organism: Doryteuthis pealeii (assembly GCA_023376005.1). Classification (NCBI taxonomy): domain Eukaryota; kingdom Metazoa; phylum Mollusca; class Cephalopoda; order Myopsida; family Loliginidae; genus Doryteuthis; species Doryteuthis pealeii. Next base: position 97,167,477 of record CM042153.1, on the reverse strand, counting down.
GTTCAAAAACTTTGAGTAACCAACAATAATGAATGAAATAAAAACGTCTTCAGCATAAAATAACCCAACAAAAATCCAACCGACCATCATTCTTTTGACTGAAACCTGACCCCTTCTTCGAGACTTTGACTCCCTGGCCATCTTCGTGTCCATTCTCTGGCTTTGGGGTCTGGAATTTTGTCATGTGGCTGTCCATGAACCCCCTAACGGACACGCCCATTCTTTACGAAATTGTCTCCTCACACTTGTGTCTAATTGATTCCTGTTTATTCCCCCCCCTTCCACAACCCACTTATCTTTTCACGTGACTTTTTTAAAAAAATATGATCAACTGCAGCACGTGACCATGTTTAAATAACATTTTCAAATCGATAAATCAATGAAATAAAGTTTGTTTTTTTAAAAAGGGGTGGGCGTAGCGAGAAAAGGTTTTGGCATGACAAAAACTGCATTAATTAAACAAAACATTTCAAAACAAAACAAAAAAAAGGACAAACGACAAAAAAAGGCATTGGATATCACAGTTTTAATCTGTACTTAGTAAAGACTTAGGTTCACAATCACATAGAATCACTATTCAGAGAGAGAGAGAGAGAGAGAGAGAGAGAGAGAGAGAGAGAGAGAGAGAGAGAGAGGGGGGGAGACCGAATGGAAAGAAAGAAAGAGTAGAAGAACCATTATTCAAAGTGAGTGAGAGAGAGTGAGAGATAGATAGATAGAGAGACAGAGATAGAGAGAAGGGGAGAAAGAAAAAAAGAGATAGTAGTGAGCAATTTTTTAAAAAATAAATAAGACAGAGGAAATAAATAAGACAGAGGAAAGAAAAGAAGGAAGGAAAGAAGAAGAAAAGAAAAGAAGAAGCAAAGCTGGAAGGAAAAAAAAAAGAAAGGAAAGAAAAGAAGATGAAAAAGAAAATGAAAGATAAAATATAAAAAGGGATCATGAAAAAGAAACGAACGAATGAAAAAAAAAGAAATTTGAAAAGTAAAAAAATGAAAGGAAAGAAAGTGTGAATCAAAATCTGAAGAAAAGACGAACGAAATAGAAGGAAAGAAAGGAGGCGTGGGTGTCATGTGACAAGATGACCTTTGTTCTAATTGTATATAAAATGTTAACCTCGTAGAGAGGAAAGATGTTTTAATGTAGAAAGGACCCGGATGAAATAATAAATGCTATTATTTGAAATTTTTAAAAATTCATTAAAATTAACCCTTCCGGAAATACGGAGAAAGAAAACCCCATAAAAAATACAAAAAACAAAAAAAAAATCCCATCGATTTCCAAAGTATTTACTTTTCTTCTGGTGAAAATCTGCATATGATCCATCGACTGATTTTTAACGGCGTGTCGAAAAATCTCTGGTTATTTTATGGCCAGAGGTTACTGAATCGCCTTCATATTTAATTTTTTGTATAGTTTCTTGAAATATTTTTTCGAACACGGTCCTATCTGTTGCATAATGGGGGGGAGGGGTGACGTGGAACCATGAGTGTAACATGATATGCAAATTAGCACAGGAAAGTTTTTATCTAAGATTACGTGTTAGATGAGAATGGAAATGATTAATGATGAATCATCAAACCGATGAGACGTGGCGAATTGTGAGAGAGGAGGAATGAGAGGTGAGAATGTGGACTGAGTCTGGTAGAATGCACTGAGAGGGTAAGATATGAACTCTTGCTCTCGGCAGTTGTGACTTTGGGGGAAATAAAATTCTCATGAAAAAAGAAGAGGCCTTGTGTTATTACTAAAAACTCTAAATAACACAAGGCAATATAACCCTCAGCCCTCCCCCAAATTGGTTTTCAGTCTCTTAACATCATAGAATTGCCAGTCAACTGAACAGCAGCCCAGCAACCAGGATTCCAGCCTCTTCCAATGTAATACCCGTCCAGAGAGACAAGTATACAATTAAATAATTTTGTATTAACATATCATCTCTCCATTCCGAAGATAAGAGCCAAACGCAACAAACGTTGACACGTCATCTCTCCATTCCCAAATGGAGAGCGTAACACAACACTATCGAGTTCTCGTGACGTAGTTGCTAATTTGCTAGAATGTGACGTCTCAGTAAGCAAGTTCGTATTAAGAGGACAACCCAAATTGAGGTTTAAGGACTGCCTCAAGGACACTCTGAAGAACAATGCTATTGCTGTGGAGGACTGGGAGAAGATAGGTTGTAATAAACCTGGCTGGAGAGCCACTATCTACGTGTCTGTGGAAGAATTTGAGTCCAACTGAATTAAACACCAAAAATTGAAGCGGGCTATAAGAAAGGGTAATTTTCAGCCCAGCAACATTCAAAGTGGAGAAGTTCCAACATGTAATTTATGTGGAAGAGTATATCTTTCCAGGCTGGCCTGGTGAAGCATGAGAGAAAACACAAGGATACAGTATTATTATTATTATTATTATTATTATTATTATTATTATTGGTTGCTTGGATTTTACGGCAAGTCAACACTTTTTGGGTTATTTTATGCCGAATAGGTTTTGTTATATTCATACTTTATTTTTTTCATTTAAAACTCATATTTGAACACATTTTTAAAATCATTTTTTTTATTGAACCCATAGATGGGTACTACCCCTCCAGGGAGTAATGGCGCTGAAAGGATACTCCACACTCCCTAGAGCTCTAAAATTGAACTTCACTATTTGATGCAATTTAACGTCATACTCAGGACACTAAAACCCTCAGCCACCACTTACTAGCATGTATATGATAAAAGAATTTGGTAGTTTGTTATCAGAGCAATAGGGTCGGGACAATCATATAGGTGCTCGGGCTTGACATGACCAGCCGATTGATCGGAAGGGGCCTTTCCGACGGCCGGTTTAGTCTAAGTAAGGGACACAGTGGAGTGTTGCATGTCATGGGCTGTTCAGCCACCAGGATTCCGTTCTTAAGCATCACGGGTCACTATCAACGGCTAACAGAAGGCTCCTATTGGGGGGGGGGTACCCATCTGCAGAGGTACAGTGAGCCCCAGTTGACAGGGCGGGATCCAGTTCGAACTCGTCTATGTTGCACATACATCTGCGCGGCTTTCAAATGTGTATATTATCATCACTTTCTGTAGATGAGATATTACTACCTAAGTATATAAACTGGTCTACTGATTTCAAAGGCTTACCATCCAGTGTAGAAATGTCTTCATCTTGTTTAAAAGATTCGGATTTAGTTTTATCTGAGTTCACATAGAAGTCAATTTATCTTACCGCTTTCTCTAGGCTATGATTCGGGTTGTGCAGATGTATTTGCGAGAAGCGCTAGATCATCAACGTCGTTCGCATTTGTAATAGTCTCTACAGTATATCGCCGGCTTCGTGTCGTTTAGTTAGTATTAATTATGACTAGTATTTACTTTAACTAGCATGACCTAGGAATAAACCACAGTATGATAATCTAATTATTAGAACGTTTGATATGTTTACTTAAGAGCTGTTATTAATAGTTCAATATGTAAAAGGTATAATAATCTTCAATTAACTCTCTCTCTCTCTCTCTCTCTCTCTCTCTCTCTCTCACTCTCTCACACACACACACACACACACACACACACACACACACATACTCGTTTTTTTTCTTTCTTTTCATCTTTTCATTATGTTCTATTGAATCAGATTCGCGTTATTGCGTCTGCACACTCACCCCATGTCTCTATCTTTACCCAACTCTCTTTCTGTCTTTCTTTCTTTTTATATTTTTCTGTGTAGCATGTACTTTTTCTCTCCTTTCTTTCAGCATAATAAAAACGGAATGGTGCATTATTTAGTTGAGGTGACGACATTCATGGGGAATAAAAATTTGGCGGATAAGCGACACCAGAGGATCAGGATTTACATTTTTGCATTTCGTCTTGGAGGGTTTGGATGGTCTCATTTTTAACCAGAGTGTGATGCAAGATGATAACGGTCGGAAGATTAAGGAACAAGAGTATTGATATATAGATCTTTTAAATTTAGTTAATTTTTGCCTTTCCTATGCGTATATTGACATCGCTCTCTACTTTATGAATGGAAATAGGGTACTTTTGTCTCGATGACATAATGGACCTTTGAGTCTTTGGGTTTGTGGCCCGGTGGCCTAAAGGATATATTTGTGGGGATTAAAATAAAAAAAATAAAATTAGAATGAAAAAAAAACAACTCCCATGGGCCTTCACCGGAAGAATCCCCCGCGCATGTGCGACAAAAAGGACAGCCTTCCAACCCCCAAAAGAATCTCTCAGGCCTTGACTGAGTGTAGTTGCTTTCTCGGCCAGGGGAATACCCCCTTGCCACGGTCGACTATGACCAGGTCAATAAAGCCTAAGCCACAAAACTACCTCCTGCCTTTGTCTCTTTCTTTTCGTTCCTCAAACTCTATCTTTTCAGCGCAACCACAAATGAGATGGGGTACAAAGCAAAAACCCAAAGAACACGCAACCAAGAATATCCAGCTACATTTAAAGCTTAAAACATCTTCCTACCCCATATATTCTTATGTTTCATCAATCAAGTTTCCTTTTGTCTTTGACTGTTGGTCCAGGTGGTGCCTCCATACAACAGTACCGTTTCAAATGCTGCGAGAAATCGGCGAGCTTTAAAAGAAAAAAACTTAGCATTTTGTTAAAAATACTTTACTCACATATTCATGACAGTATACTAACAAAAACCTTTTATTGAAAATCATTATTATTAGATGTGAGCACTTTATTAACTTTGAATGGATTGAGAAAAATTGGCAATAAAATGGTGCAAAGAATGATGGGAAATCTGCGATAGACGCAGACAAAGAGAGAATTTTTTTTTGTTTTTTTTAAATGGTTCGAGATGCGCAAGAAGAGGTTGTTTTCTATTATTTTATCTTATTCTGGTTTGTTTTAGGAAAAAAATTGCATGAAATTAGTGAATTATTTTTTTCTTTATCTCGCAATCGCACCAAAAAAGATTTTATCATTAAATGATCATTTTCTCAACTACAAAAAGATGATGATTCCTTTTCTTTTACTTCATTGACCATATATATATATATATATATATATATATATATATATATATATATATATATAGGCAAATGATTCCTGGCAAAAGATTTAAATTACTTAAAAATATGTGTAATGATTGGTACATAAATGCATATATCTATGTCATGAGAATCTGTTACCTCATGCACACACACACACACACACACACACACACACATATATATATATATATACATATATATATATATGTATATAGTATTGTAATAGTATATTGTTATCAACAGTTTACTTGGAGAGTA
>CM042153.1:97139702-97157202 GCA_023376005.1 Doryteuthis pealeii | reverse complement strand
AAAAAAACGAGTCGCAGTTTGAGAGCTCAATGTGTGCTCTTAATGTTAGAGTCACAGAGCAAATATATAAGTAAAGAAATAACATTCATGCTAAATCTCTAAGTCTTTTGTTATTTTTGTTATATGTAATATATATATATATATTATATATATATATATATATTTATATATATTTATATATATATATATATATATATATATATATATATGTGTGTGTGTGTGTGTGTGTGTGTGTGTGTGTGTGTGTGTGTGTAAATTGAAAATAGAAGTGAATCCGACGGTATGTTAAAAAAAAATAAAGGAAAGAAAGTATAGAATGGATAAAATAGGATTATTTTAATTAATCTAACTTACACGTGTTTTGGTCAGGAGTTAAATTAATTAAAATATCCTATTTTATCCATTCAATACTTTCTTTCCTTTCTTTCTCTTTTCAACACACACACACACACACACACACACACACACACATATATATATATATATATATATATATATATATATATATATATATATATATATATATATATATATATATAATCAGCATCTGAGTGTATTTCGCCTCGTATCTTTCTCTAAATGACCGTGCCAGTGTTTGTATAGAAAATGTCATGCATTATACAGTATAGTGTTAATAGGGTTAATCTCCGTTGCTCTTTCTGTGTGTGCACACCTAGATACAAACGGACAGAGAAATGAGATGCATAAGAATCGATCTAAATAGATCGATCGATCGATAACAAATGAACAAAACGATCTGTAAAGAGTGAGATAAATAAACAGATCAAAAAACTAGATAGAACGGTTGAAGAAGAATAGGGACGAACAGACTCAGATAGATTAATAGATAAGGAATAGATTGATAACGATATACTATTAAACAAAGAAACCAAACCAATCCATATATATATATATACTAGCAGCGGCTACCCGGCGTCGGTCTGGTAATGGGGATTGTTTAAAGTTAGTCCCGAAGATCCATTATTACTGAAACGTGAGTTGAATCCTCGTGGGATGCCCCATTTAATTCCCTATGTAAAAAAATAGACCTTGCATTGATCCAGTTACTCTGAAAAGAAATGTTAATTGTCTACTATCTAAAATATTAAATGAAAAAAAAATCCATACTGTTATCATCTAAATTTTATATTTTACTTATCTTCACGAATATAAATCAAATCTCTATTATTTTTGCTAAAACCAAGCCCTAGTGATATTTAATGTATATATATATTTACTTTGTCGTTAATTGTTTTATTTCTAAGTTTCCTCTGGACATACATATACACACAACTTAGTATACGGACTTTTTTTTAGATAAATGAATGGATACCTTAATATATATACCTTGATATATATATATATATATATATATATATATATATATATTATATATATATATATATCCATTCTTATCTATCAATCTATCTTAGTCTGTTCATATCTATCTCAGTCTGTTCATATTATATATATATATATATATAATATATAGAGAGAGAGAGAGAGAGAGAGAGAGAGAGAGAGAGAGAGAGAGGAGAGGGAAGGGTGTAGTTAATGGTTATGGAAATGGACACGGGGAAACAAATTCTGAACGAGGCTGTTTGCATTTCACATTGCGCTAATCCCTTTGTGAAAGGTATCAATCCAACTATCATCCCTCCAGCTATGAGTAGGGCAGACTGGACTCTTTAACCTTGTTTAGGCAACCAGTCTATGAGAAGGAAAACTCTAAATTCAAATCTGTTAAACTCTGCTAAAGAAACTCATCTTGTGTCACATCCTTCTCATGTTGAGTTGATGGTAAATATATATATATATATATATATATATATATATATATATATATATATAAGGTATAGATAAACAAAAACAATAATATATATTGTGCTAACAAGCGCCCGTTTCAACTCTATGGGGTTTATAAAATGGAATTTAATAGAAATTATTTTAAAAAATAAATAAAAACAATTGAAAAAGGCATTGTATAAACACTAGTCTTTTTAAGAGCACATTTTTTTATAAATTTCAATTGTTTTCATTTTATTTTTAAAATTATTTCAATTGAATTACATTTTATAAACCACATAGAGTCGAAACAGGCGCTTGTTAGCACAATATATACTATTGTTTTTCTTTATCTATACTCTATACTGTCGGATTCTTCCCATTTTTTATATACTTTCATATATATATATATATATTTATATATATGTGTGTGTGTGTATTTTTGTACGTATATATATGTCAGTTTGTCTGTCTGTCTGACTCTCTCTCTCTCTCTCTCTCTCTCTCTATATATATATATATATATATTATATATATATATATGTGTATATATATGCGTGTATGTATATATATATACCGTGTATGTATATATACGTGTGTTTCTGCGCGTGTGTATTCTTCAGTTACGAAAGAAAGGAATAATTACTCTAGCGGAAAGGATCTATCGAGGAATGATATTGATGTAGTTATATTTGCAGTTTTATTCCTTTTTAATTATAAACCTGAAAATCCCATAATTGCAAATCGAATCCAAATACAATTTGAAATTCGATTTCTCAGGCTCGTCATCCAATCAATTCTTGCAGGGCAACGTGTCCATCAAGAAAGATCATCCCGTGTCTGCCTAATGGTTGAGATAGTTGCATAGTTTCAATAATCACCAGTGGATCACTGTTTGAGCCCATACAAAAAAAAATTCAGAATTTCTCGATCGGCAGATTCACTACAATGGTAATATCGCCGCATCACGATCTTCCATAACCTTCTGTTTCCCTTTATAGTCTGCTTCCGAATATAAGCCGAGGGTGGAGAGTCCCCGTGACGTAATGGCTAAAGTGATAGATTGTGACATCGTAATAAGTGAGTTCGAACGCCAGCCACGCTATTACATTCACTCTTGGGTGAGGACCGGTTTAGCTCAGTCCGTAGAGTGTCCGCCTAGGAACCACAATGTTCCTTGTTCGATACCGGCCCTGGCCAACTCAGCGTATGAGTAGCACGATAAAGTAAGGAGCTGATGGTAGCTGTGACGCTCCACACGCAAAAACAATCTCCTTGGTCTAGCGCTAGGGAAAAGGGAATATACTCTCTCGCTGTCTGGCTGATACCGACTTTAGGTCACCCCAACGACTTTACTTTATGGGATAGATAGTACCACTGATGTTTTTCTACAAGAATAGATTTGGCATTAAATAACCCACAAAGGTTGATATGCCAGTAAGCAAAGAAATAAAACCAATTGAGGTTCCAATTCTGGAGCTATGGGGAGTATGGTGTATCTCTTCAACGCCAGTAATCTCAGGTCCACTCTGATTTGAATTGGTAGTACCTGTTAGAGTCCAATCTATGGGTTAAATAGATTTCTAAAAATGTGTTGAAAAATGAGATCTTAATAAATTGAATCGTCAATAAATGAATACAGAAAGGGTTGATATGCCGTAAGATAAAACAAACAATTTTAGCGTTGGTCAATTATTTCATGGAAATAAATAATAGAAAAGTTTGATGAATTTTTAGGTAAGCAAAATTTATGTTTAACACGCACACAGATGTGCTAAAATACTAACCAAATGATTGACGCACTGATAATCTATATATGCACCCGCAAGTACAAGAATGAAAAAAAATTTTAACTTGATTAAGATTGATCAATATGCAAATAATGCATAATGATGGTCAACAGTATTAATAATAATGAAACCATGATAATTTGACAATTGTGATAGTTTCGGTTACAGACAGAAAAACAATCTCCATTATAATAAGATTACAACAGTAAAAAACATTTTTTTTTTACATTTAATTTTCAGTCCTTATTTTCTAACAAAATCGCTCCTTTAAAATTTATTTTTCTATTCACACCATTGATCTTTTATTTATACTGTAATTAGTTTCCATTATATATAAGTCCACCAATATTTTATGCCCACAAAATAAGGGGAGTTCAAAGTTAAGTGACTTGAAAAAAATCAGAAAATTTTTCAATAAAATAAAAGATGCATTATAAAATTCATTCATAGATAAATCAACACAGAAAATTTCATTAAAATCGGATAATTCCCTGATTTTATGTAATGTTATTTCAATCTGAGGTATTTTGTAATAATACTATAAGGACATAATTGTTGGTACGTAATTAAGAAGCCATATCATTGATGGGGGGAACATTGTCTTATTTCTTTGATTAGCGTAAAAGGTTGTTCGAAAGTTTTCATATTGTTTTTAACTTCCATTATCTTTTGTTTAATAATAATAATAAAATAAAATAATAATAATAATATAATAATAATGATGATGATGATGATGATGATAATGATAATTTTCTATTTCATTTCCAGCTGCTTATTTCATGTAATTATAGTTGGTTAATTAGGAGTTATATTTTCGTAACCGGTGACAAGACTTTCGGTCCACCCTGTGTATTAATGTAAATTTTATCAATCTTTTTTTTTTGGGGGGGGGTATTTTTTTACGTTATGGAAGTTAGGAGATGGAAAGAGGAACGAACAAAAATGTTAGTTTGTTCATACCAAATCTATATCAATTTGTTCATATATATCTATGTTGATTACGGTCAAGTCATACAGAAACCAACGGTTCCCGCTAGATCACCGAAGTTAAACAGCGATGAGTCTGTTGAATACTTAATTGGATAACCACTTATACAACAGCAAGTACTGTAAGAAACATGAGTCCTTTGTTTATCAAAATGACTTGATTCGGCATTAAATGACCCGAGAAGGGTTGATATGCCGTAAAACAAAATAAACAACCAGCCAACCATCTATGGGTAAATAGATACAAAAATGAGTTAAAATGTGCTTAAACATGGTTTTAAAAATGTGAATACCTAATAAGAATGAATAAAAAAAAAAGTCTTCGGCATAAAATAACCCATCAAAATTTGACATACCGTAAAATCCATCCAACCAACGTCAGAAAATGATAAGGCTGTTTGTATTTCCCTACAAGCAATTGTACTTGAGAAATTGTATCTCTTATCCGCAGGTAAATTTGACTTTGTGTCAATAATAGAGATGTTAGTAAATGTATACTTGAATCTCTCTCTCTCTCTCTCTCTCTCTATATATATATATATATATATATATATATATAGAGAGAGAGAGAGAGAGAGAGAGAGAGAGAGAGAAGAGAATAGAATAGAATAAATATATAAAAGTTTTACATATCTATTTATTTGGTGACAAAGGAACATTCACGACCATATTGGTTTCATGCGAGGCAATCGTCAGGTGAAGATGTTACAAATGCCTTTGGGCAATGCCAAAACACCTGGGATCGTTCTTGCAGACATCCTTGAAACGCAGACGTATACTGGGTCATCAGCTGGAGGGGCAGGATCACAAACACAGCAGTTCTAGAGAGAGCTCAACTCCCCAGCTTGTGTTCCCTATTGAGACAGCGTCGTCTCCGATGGCTGGGTCATGTCCACCGAATGGATGATGGACGAATACCGAAGGATACCCTCTTATGCAGAGTTTTCGTCTGGTAAGAGACAGATTGGTCGCCACCAGCTGCGTTTCAATTACTTAAGCAGTGTTTAATAGGTTTGAATCTGAGTGTCCCTTCTCTTAGACAAGGTTTATTTTACGATTCGAGTTGCCATTTTAGGTCTGTAGTTGAATGCAATTTTACAGTGGAGATTCTTTGTGGCATAAAGATTGATCCTTTCTTCAAGTAGAAAGATGGAGTATCAGATATAATCCTTGTCTGTTGATCTGTCCTCAAAGTAGAAAGATGTATTAGATATAATCCTTGTCAGTTAATCTGTTCTCAAAGTAGAAAGATGTATCAGATATAATCCTTGTCAGTTGATCTGTCCTCAAAGTAGAAAGGTGTATCAGATATAACCCTTGTCTGTTGATCTGTCCTCAAAGTAGAAAGATGTATCAGATATAATCCTTGTCAGTTGATCCTGTTGGTCTTTCCTTGAACCAGTCCATCGAGCAAGTAATTTTAGGACAATTTATCAGCGCCATTAAATAGTAAATTAAATACATGTTTGGACGTTTCTGGTTCGTTAATTCAGCTCCTGTTGTTTGGAACAGTCTATAAATATAAGTTGTGGTCGTTCGCACACCTTATACCACAGATAACCAAACAGTTAAAGAGACCAGTCCGCCCTACTATTTACCCATTGCTGGAGACTAATAGATTTTCGTAGCTGATAACTTGCTCTATCCAATGGTGTTCCGTGTTCCATGTTCCTACTATTGTTTCCGTAGAAATGAATACGATTATTATATATTTGGAACGTTAACCCTAAAGACAGATTATCAATATGGAAATCTGATCTCACTGATAAGTTAAAGTGACAATTCTTCCAAGTCATAGTTGTATCAGTACTACTCTACGGTGGCACCACTTGGACTCTAACGAAGCCCCTAGAGAATAAATTAAATGGGGTTGAAACAAATCGTGGAAACAACACCCTACAAGAAAGCAGCTGTACGGCCACTTGCCTCCTATCACACAAACCATCAGAGTAAGACGAACAAGGCATGCTGGACACTGCTGGGGAAGTAAAGACGAACTCATAAGTGACGTTCTCTCGTGGAAACCTAAACATGGACACGCTAGTTTGGGGCGCCCAGCAAGGACCTACATCGATCAGCTCTGCACAGAGGACCTCCCGGGGGCGATCATCATCATCATCATCATCTTTCGAAAGGTTAAATAGATCAAAATATGTTTAAAAATGAGTTTTAAAATTTTGAATACCCAGCAAGAATGAATGAAAAAAAAACATCTTTGGCATAAAATAACCTAAAGGTTGACATGCTGTAAAATCCAACCAACCAACCACATCTAACCTAACCAAACTGAATGTAGGCTTGGCTTAATAAAAAAAAAAGACCATCCTTTCTTACCATCCTTGATATTGTCGTATGAAATGTCGCAAAAAGCTTTCGGACGTAAATAAGGGCTGTCTGAACCGCGAAATGAAACTTCTTGATACCCATGTAGCTTTCTGTGTGCTAATTTGGGTTGGAATTTTCATATACCTCTTGTCAGCACCTGTATCTCTTGTTTTCTCTTCATAGCATTCACTCTCTACTTCTGTCTACCATATTCTCCTCTCTCTCTCTCTCTCTCTCTCTCTCTCTCTCTCTCTCTCTCTCTCTCTCTCTCTCTCTCTCTCTTTTCTCTCTCTTTCTCTCTCCTATTTCCTTACTTTCACCTTCTTTTTTTCTTTATTTTTCTTTCCCTTTTTCACACGCTCAATATCATTTCTCTTTTTCATTCTTCTCTCGTCTTTCTCTTTTCTCTTCCACTCTCTTCTCATTTCTATCATTTCTCTTTTCTCTCTTCTTCCTTCACGCTTATTTTTTCTCTCTTTCTCTCCTCCCTCTCTCTCTCCTCTTTTTCATACCCTTTCCTCTCTTACTTCCACTCTCTCTCTCTCTCTCTCTCTCTCTCTCTCTCTCTCTCTCTCTCTCTGTTCATTTTCTCTTCTTTCTGTAGAGAACGCCAGATGCCATGTTCATCATTTCAAACCACTTCCTCCGAGCTGTCGTCGTCGTCGTCCATACTACTACTACTACCTACTACTACTTACTACTACCACCACTACTACTACCACTACTACTACTATATGTATTGATATATGCCATTCTTATGCGAGTAATACTATGACGACGACGATGACATATAGCTAATAGTGGCAGTAATAGAAATCACTACAAGAACAACAAGAACTATGGTAGTTGCAGCAACAGCTACGGTGGCAGCAGCAGCAGCAGCAGGTCTAGTAGTAGTAGTAGTAGTAGTAGTAGTAGTAGTAGTATTGCTAACATAAGAAAAGCCATAGAACAACAATAATGATGATGATGATAGTGTTTTTACATGTGCTTTGGTGTTGTTTATGGATATAGAGCGATAGTGGTGGTCGTTAACGTTGGGATAATGACATTAAAATTATTATTAATGATGATCATGATGATGATCGTGGTAGCCGAAATGGAATGATGATGATGATGTGTAGGAGGAGGAGGAGGAGAGAGGGAGGGGAGGAGGAGAGGAGAAGAGATATATTGATCCTTTATTTATATTAGGCATAAATTGAAAATATAGAACCGATCTCCCTGATTATTTTAGTGAGGGTTCATCATAGTCATCGTTGGAAATGATAATCAGAAGTGTTTTGCAATAATCATAAAAGCCAATGATGACCATATTGATTGGTACTGATCGATTATTATTATTATTATTATTATTATTATTATGAGGTTTTTCACACCCGACCAAAGCTGGTGGTTCACTGGGTCCTTGGGAAGCGTATTATTTCATTCCATTCGAGTTTTTTCACACTCGCCTAAGCCGGTGGTACACTGGAGGCTGAGTGACAGCAAGTCTCCTCAGACCTCCTGGACTCTTCTGAGTATTCTAGCTGATCTCAACAATAAAGTAATCTAGATGGTCTCGATTCTTCCTCTGATTTCCAATTCATCCAGACTCTTTTCCAGACCCTGGGGACCGTTCCAAGGGCCCCAATTACAATTGACACGACGTTATTATTATTATTATTATTAGTAGTAGTAGTAGTAGTAGTAGAAGCCTAGCGAATTCTTCCACGCCAGTTTTAACTGGTGGTTTTTCACTAAAGTCTGAGTGACAGCAAGTCTCCTCAGAGCTTTAGGACTCTTCTAAGTACAGCGGTACCTTGATTTACGAGTGCCCAAATTTACGAGTTTTCCGAGTTACTAGCTGTCACTTGGGCGATATTTTGCTTTGTATTGCGAGCTAAAATTTGAGGTCCGAGCGATCTTCAGATACGCTTATGTTAATAAGTTCACTAAAAACATTTAAGTTTCGAAATTTATTTCGCTAAAGAAAAATACTATTTATGAATGAATAAATAAACATTAAAACATATTACCGCAAATAATTCATTACATTCTATTCTATTGTGGTTTTATTCAATACAGGGCTATCACATTCTATTTTATTACATTATTATACAATACAATGCTATTTTTCTCATTTAAAAAAATGAAATTTTAAAAATTAGGGTGTTTTTTGGTGGGGGGTGCTGGAACGAATTAATGACATTTCAGTTTATTTCAATGGGGGAAATTGATTTGACATTTGAGGAACTTGAGTCACGAGCGGAACGAATTCATTTCATAAGTCAATGTACCACCATATTCTAGCTGATCTTAACAATGTTGTGGGCTTGGGTGGCCTTACTTTTTTTTAAATCTCTAGTTTCCCTCTCCTTTCCGGGCATTTTAGGGAGCGTTCCAAGGGCACCAACTTATTATTCTTAAATACTTAATTTATCTTACAGTGAGGTTTTACAATAAATTATCTATTATCATTGTTGACGTTGCTTCACATCTTCAGTTTGGTTTCTTTGTTTAATGGCATATCAACCTTCGTGGGTTATCTAAAGCCATTCCCCATACACGTTCAGTACGTGGTGGTCAAGTCCAGGAAATAATAATAATAATAATAATAATAATAATAATAATAATAATAATAATAATAATAATAATAATAATCGGACCTTGCCAGAGAATTGAAAAAGTTGTGGAATAAGAGGGTCAAAGTGATACCAATTGTAGTTGGTGCACTTGGAACGGTCCCAAAAAGCTTGGAAAAAAGGCTGGAGGATCTGGAAATCAGAGTAAGAATTGAGACCATCCAGACTACTGCATTGCTGTAATCGGCTAGAATAATCAAAAGAGTTCTGGAGACCTGAGGAGACTTGTTGTCACTCACACTTTGGTGAAATACTATCAGCTAACACTGATGTGAAAACTCAAAAGGAGTGAAATAATAATCAGCGTAAGCTGACGGTCTTTCACTGGAGTTTGAGTGACAACAAGTCTCCTCAGATCTCCAGGACTGTCCTGAGTATTAAAACTGATTTCAACAATGCTGTTGTCTGGACGGTTTCAATTCTTCCTCTGATTTCCAGTTCCCCTAGTATTTTTCTAAGCTTTGGTGACCGTTCCTAGTGGCCCAACTATTATTGGTATCACTTTCACCCTCATATTCAACAGTTTTCTGAATTCTCTAGCGAGGTCTAGGTTATTATTATTATTATTATTATTATATTATTATTATTATTATTATTAACCGAGTACAACGGCAATAAATTAATAATAATGTATATGAGGAGTACCTGTAGCGAAGTGGCTAAAGTACTGGACTGTGACATTATAGTAAGCGAGTTCGAACACCAGTCGTGCTATTACGTTCAATTCCGAAGTAATACCTTTGGGAAAGGTATGAACTCCCTCATCCTCAAGCCATGGGTTAAATAGTATCAATACTGTATTTCTACAAAGATGGCTTTATCATTAAATAACCCACGAAGGTTGATATGCCATTAAACAAAGAAATCAAACTGAAGATGTGAAGCAACGTCAACATCATCGTCCACAATGATAATAGATAATTTATTGTAAAACCTCACTGTAAGATAAATTAAGTATTTAAGAATAATAAGTTGGTGCCCTTGGAACGCTCCCTAAATGCCCGGAAAAGAGAGGGAAACTAGAGATTGGAAAAAGAAGTGAGGCCACCCAAGACCACAGTACTGTTAAGATCAGCTAGAATACTCAGAAGAGTCCTGGAAACCTGGAAACTCAGATATCAGTGAAAAACCACTAGTTAAAACTGGTGTCGAAAAACTCACATAATAATAATAATAATAATAATAATAATAGGAAGAATCCGGACCATCCAAACAACAACAGTGTTGGGATCGCCTAGAATACTCAGAAGAGTCCTGGAGATCTGAGGAGACTTGCTGCCATTCAGCATCCAGTAAACCACTAGCTACGGCAGATGTGAAAACCTCACAAATAATAATAATCTGGAAATTAGGAAGAATTGAGACCATCCTGACAACAACATTGTTAAGATCAGCTAGAATACTCAGAAGAGTCCTGGAGACCCGAGGAAACTTGTCATTCAGATTCCAGTGACAGACCATTAGCTTACGCTGGTGTGAAAAACTAATAATAATAATAATAATAATAATAATAATAATAATAATAGAAGCTTGTAGCATACATTACCAGTTCGATTCTCACTAATATATATATATATATATATAACTTACTGTTGCTTGTACCACTTGGACGACAACCGTAACAATGACAGTAACAACGTTGTCGTTGTTCGTGGCATCGTCTTCACAGCGACAATTCAATATTGTCTTTCTTCTTATATTTCTTTCTTCTCTTCTTCCATATCATCCCCCTCCCCACTACAAATCATTCTGCCCCCCACCCCCACACCTTTTGGTCGCCCCCCCCCACGCCCAATTTAGATGCCTTTACCTCTCGTTCCTTCCTTTTACTGACACTTGCCAGGAATATTAGTTGATTTCCTTCTTCTCTTTATCTCTCATTAACTCTCTCTTTCTTTCTTTATGTAAATATCTCTATCACTCTCACTTTTCTCTTCTCTCTCTCCCCCTCTCTCCCCCTCTCTCTCTCTCTCTCTCTCTCTCTCTCTCTCTCTCTCTATCTCTCTCTCTCTATCTCCCTAGCCTCTTTCTGTATTCCTTCTTCTTCTTCTTCTTCTTCTTCTTCTTCTTCTTCTTCTTCTTCGTAGCCTTTACCCTCTTATCTCCATTCCTTCCTACTTTCTCTATTCACAACAATATCTATTTCTCTCCACTCTCTGAACCCATTTTTCTTTCTTTCTTTCCTTTTCCTGTATTTTTCTTTCTTTCTTTCGTTCTTTCGTGCTTTCTTTCTTTCTTTTCCCCATTTCTTTCTTTCTTTCTTTTACCTGTTTTTTCTCTTTCTTCCTTTCTTTCTTTCTTTCTTTCTTTTCGTTCGCTCTTTCTTTCTTTCCCAATTTCTTTCTCTCTTTTACCTGCATTTTCTATTTCTTTCCTTCTTTCTGTCTGTTGGGTCAGTAAAATGGTTATTCCTGTATATAGAGTGAATGAGGGAGAGGCTCTGTGATTGGATTTACCAATCACTTGATAGCCCAGAGTTTTGGCGCAATATCCAAAAAGTAGTTAGACAGAATACACCCGCGGTGCCACGAGGCAACGAATTCAGGGGCTCCAGGAAACCACCCTAATAACTCTTCTCCAACGCGCCGGTAAGTCCCTTAAACTCAACTTTATATACAGTAGGTACCACCAACCGTTTATGCCATCTTGAATAAAACGGAAATAGATATTTCTGAACTTTGTTTATCAAAAATCTCGTAAAAAAAAGATCGTACAGGGTTGTTAAAAAGAAAAATAGTTAATTCAAGATCAAATTATCCGATTGGGGAAAATTACATCGTTATCTTAAAAAATAAACAAACCTGCCCGAATTACATGCGAAAGGGTAATTTTCAGACCGTAATATAGACAGAAAAGTTACTAATTACTTCCCTTTTACGATAACCCGTAAAAGTATGGAATGAAAATTTGAAAATATTTTTCTAAGAGAAAAACTGATAAAATAATCTATTATACTTACTTTTTTATTTTAATTATTGAAAAAAGATAATAAAATATTTTTTTTTCACGCTGACACTGTCAGCCTAACAGGAACAAACTTTGGTTACTTAGAAGCGTCTCGTCTCTCTTTGTAAAACAAATGTCAGCAATGCTCTTCCGTACATTCTAAGGATCACACACTATTCAACAAAAATTACAAAATCTTTTAAAAATATTAATCGAGCTCGTATCGGACCAATGTTTAGTGCACCTGAATTATAAAATTCATATTTTTAAATATCCGTGAAAAATTCGATTTTTTGACGCAGGAAAAAAAAAATTTAATTTATTTCACGCAGAAAATAAAAATATTTAATCACACAAAAGATTGAAAATCTCTTAAAAATTAATTTCTTAAAAAAAAATTTTTTTTTTGTTGACAATTTAATAGAATATAGTACATACCAATTATAAAAGCAAAAAAAAGTTTTGAAATATTAATATTATGACTTTTTTTGCACTTTTTTATTTCCGATTTCATTAATTTTTCCTCAAAAAACTAGGCCTCGTACATTCATACAATTTCATTGATATAGTTATTCAGACTCTTATCTTTATAGAAAAAAAGAAAAAAAATTTTCTGACGCGTCATTTTTTTTTATCTCATGAAATAAAATAGGGGGTGGGGAATAGACCTCGTAAAAAATATTTCCCCTAATATATTTTAGAAAAAAACTATTTCAAATGTATTTACATCCAATGGTAAACATTTATGGAAATTTTCGGGAAAATCAGATTATTAATTGATTTTTCATAGAATTTTAAAAAAATCCTCTTATCGTAACTTGTTTTTAACTACGTTAAATTTCAGTTGATTTAACAGTGCAAAAATGAAAACATTGTTTTTCAATCATAATTTTCATTATTTTCGTAAGCTGATAAAAAATTTTAAAAATCATCAAGAGTTTGTTTAATGTTTTTTCTTTCGAATGGAAAAAATCTTTTTAAGAAAATATTATTTTTTCTGCAAGTTTCATTGTGTTAATTGTAGGGGGGTTAAATTGCACAGGGTCAAATTGGTGGTACCTAATATACAGGAAGGACTTTATATTGTTGTTTGTGTTTTATGCCTAGCAAATAAATTGTTTGAATTAAAGGATATATTAATTCCTTTGTTGTTGTTAGTCTTAGAATTGAATGAATATATGTTTTCTCTTGTCTGTCTTTCTTTCTGTCTTTCTGTTTAATTTTCTGTCTTTCTTTCTCTTTCTTTTCTTTTTTCTTTCTTTCTTTCTTTTTCTTTCTTTCTTTCTGTCTTTCTTTCTTTCTTTTTTCTTTCTTCTTCTTTCTTTCTTTTCTTTCTTTCCTTTTTTTTTCCTCTTTTTTCTTTTTTCTTTTCAATAAAATTCATCGACTCCGTTTCCCTCTTCTATTTTCACCATCAATATTTAGATCTTTCTCTTTTTGCGCACACACGCACACCACACACACACACACACACATACCACCACACACACG
The DNA here is from genome assembly GCA_023376005.1 of Doryteuthis pealeii. NCBI lineage: Eukaryota > Metazoa > Mollusca > Cephalopoda > Myopsida > Loliginidae > Doryteuthis > Doryteuthis pealeii. Next base: position 97,143,254 of record CM042153.1, on the reverse strand, counting down.
CGCCGCGCACATACACACGTATTCATCTAAGAAAATACTGGTTAATGCCATTGGTGCAAGTACCAGACACTATCAGCGCTATGACTACTTCTGCAACCACTACTACCACTACTACTACTATTCTCTGACTAGAACTAAATTCCCGACCCCTTCGCTTACTACAACGACTGTAATTATGATTACTACTACTACTACTACTACTACTAACTTTTTCAATACCACCTACTACTAATAATGCTACTAGTACTGCTGCTTCCACTACCGCCGTTGTAGCTACTGTTGCTTTTAGTCTCAGCCCTACTACCACTGTAACTGCCGCTACCGGAGGAGATTCAAATAACTCTGGGTTGAAGCGGTGATGGGAGAACACACAGTGGACAGGTAACTCAATTAAAACATTTCGATAAAAGGTAGACAAAAAAAAAAGACACACACACACACACACACATACGCATACACACACTCTTTTATATATTGAGTCGCACTTAAATAAGTATATATATATTTATACTATATACATATATTTATATATATATTATATATATATATATACTCATACATAATTATATATATATATATTTATTTATATATACTTATATATGCTAATACAGAAAACTACTAAAAACTGACGACAAAAAATTATATATATATATATATATATATATATATATATGTATATATATATTCCTTATTCTTCCATCAAGAGGAATATCCTCAAAAAGCAGCTGCTCTAGGAAATGTAAGACTCGACTGTGAGTGGCAACTCCAGGAATTACTCTTCAGAAAGAGACAGGCGAAATCTCAGAGCGAAATTTATCGAATGAAAAAGACAGAGAGAAAGGGAAAGAGGGACAGAGAGGGAGTGATATAGTCACAGACACAAACGGATGGTCGGAGACACGGTTGGCTGATCGGTGTAATTAAGACAAATTTTGGAAGGTGTATGATCAACGGAATGTGAATTGTGAGAAAAAGAAAAAAAAGAAATTGCCAAAGTTTTAAAAAAACCAAAAAAAAACAAAAAAAACGGATCCGCGTAATGGCAGAATGTATTGAAAGTAGAATTTAACAGGAAACAAGAATTTAGTTGAAACACGGAAGGAGGCTGACAAAAAAACAAAAAGAAACATCACGAGGAATTATAATGTTTCGATAAATTTACGATGTAATTGTTGGAGACGGATTTTTTTTTAAATATCAAAAGGGTAAGAAACGGAAGAAAGAGTTTTTTTTTTTTTAGGGATGCAACAGAGAAAAATATTTGAGGATTGAAAAAAAAAAAAAAAAAAAAAAAAAGCGTTGCAAAAAAAGAAAAAAAAAGACAAGAAAAAGATACGTGGAGAGGCTGAGAAAAAAAAAGTGATAGAAAAAAAAGGAGTGAAAAAAAAAAAAAAAAAAAAAAAAGACGGGATCGTAGAAAAAAAAAAATTCCTTCAACAAGCAATTTCTATCGAAAAGAAGAATCACTCTACATAACGGTGAATATTCTACGAAAGAGAAGAAGAGGCGAGATAGCAAGTTGGCGAGGGAATAAATTGTCGGAATGAATACTAAGGGTTTTACAATGTAATAACCTGGGGGGAAAAAAGAGAAAAGAGAGAGAGAGAGAGCAAGAGAGTGTGAAAGAGAGAGAGAGAGAGTGAGAGAGAGTAGAATCATTTGAATATATCTTTCGTTTGTCTCATTTGTCCAAATATTTACACTCCCTGACCCCCACCCCTTTGTCGGTTTTTTGTTTTGTTTTTACTTTTTTTTGTTTTTGTTTTTATTTTCTATTTTTTGACTCCGTCCCCCACCCTTAAAAAAATAGAAATTAAACATTTTTTTTGTTTTTCTTTTATTTTTTAACATTGATTGGCTTTTATCTATTTCGGAATCGGCTCCCTTGACAACCTCTTTCTTTCTTTTCTTATATTACCCCTCCACCCCAATTAAAAGAAAAAGAAAACAAAGAAATAACAATAACAAAAACAAAAAAAAAAAAGAGTTAATCTGAAAGAGTAACTCGGGGGAATAAAAGAGAAGAAAAAAAAATTCCGTTTCCACCACCGCCATCGAATATGTCCGTCTCCTTCACCTGACCATATTTTTCAACACACACACACACACACACACATACACACAAACACACACAGCGCACACACACATATGCATAAAACAAATAAAACATATATAATTAATATGCACCAGCCTTACACTCATTGGTTTTGACCATTATTATTATTATTTACATTGTCACCACCACCACCAGCACCACCAGCAGCAGCAACGTCGTCTCCGACACCACCGTTGCCCTCGTCGTCGTCGTCGTCGTTGTCGTCGTCTTCTTCGTCACCACTTCATTATCATCATCATTAAAAATCATCGTCATTTATCATAATTGTCATTGCTGCTGTCACCATTGTCGTCATCATCGTTTTCTGAAAAATGGACAAAAAAATCACAAAAAAATTACAAGATCGGGTGAGTACAGTTTTTTGGTTTGGTTTCATTAAAAATTCTTTGAATATTCGCTTAACTACCTGGATGAATTCTACCATTATTTCTTCTTCTTCTTCTTCTTCTTCTTCTTCTTCTTCTTCTTCTTCTTCTTCTTCTTCTTCTTCTTCTCTTCAAATCAAATCAAGCAATTAATCCTTTCGACATACATAAGCAACCCCAGACTGGAATGCAAACGCTGGATTTCGTGACAGCCAGCTATTTGACGCTATAGAGTCTTCAAAAAATATTGAAAATCTCGAATTCAGTTGTACCAAACTTGGACAAGAAATTACCTGTAGGGATGTATATGGATTTAAATTTAAATTCTATCATTATTTCTTCATTACATGCATACACACACACATATATATATTATATATATATATGTGTGTGTGTGTGTGTGTGTGTGTGTGTGTGTGTGTGTGCATTTGTCATATATTATTAGTATGTATACGTGTGTCATGGTAATACTAATAGTATCTTTATAATTTATATGGAAACATGTATACGCAATATATATTTGTATAAACAAGCTATATACATTAGATTATCTCTCTCCCTCTTCTCTCTCTCTGTCTGTCTGTCTCTCTCTCTTTCTCTCGCTCTCTCTCTCTCTCTCTCTCTCTCTCTCTCTCTCTCTCTCTCTCTCTTTCACATACGTCCACACACATGCATATATATATAATATATAAGTGTCTTTTTACATATACATGTATGTGTATATATATACATATATATATATATATATGTATATATATATATTTAGAGAGAGAGAGAGAGAAAGAGAGTGATATATATATTATATATATATATATATAAGGATTGTGTTAAACACATGAAACTTGAGTAACGGTAATATAGAATCCATAATCTTAGATTTTAGATTTCAAACCTGCTCTTCTATTATAGCATTGAGCACTATTTCTATGCATACACTTTTCTTATTTCTAGCCTTTATTATATTATATTATATTATATTATATTTATTATATATATATGTATATCTATATGCATACATATATGTATACATATAGGTATACATTATATATATATGTATCTATATATATATAT
>CM042153.1:97104702-97134702 GCA_023376005.1 Doryteuthis pealeii | reverse complement strand
CACGCACAAGGACACGCATGTGTAGATGTGGCCGCTTGAACGCACACACCTGTAAGTGAGCGCAATATTCCAGTTAGTCAGAAAGAAATGTAGGCTATGCACGACACATTACTTACCCATTTAAGTATGCAAATGCAACGTAGGATATTATGTACACTATGATGTGATTAGGTACGACGAAAACTATCAAGTCACTAGTCAGTTCTCTCTCTCTCTCTCTCTCTCTCTCTCTCTCTCTCTCTCTCTCTCTCTCTCTCTCTCTCTCTCTCTCTCTTTCTTTTAACCTGTTCATCTATCTATCTATCTCAGTCTGTTCATATCTATCTATCTATCTATCTATCTATCTAGCTCAGTATGTTACATATCTATCTATTTATCTATCTATCAATCTCAGTCTGTTTCTATCAATCTATCTCTGTTATCTATCTATCTATCTGGCGACGTGTTTTCCAACCTATCTATTTATCTATTTCATTCTTTTCCTATGTATTTATCAATCGCTTTGTTCATATCTATCTATCTATCTATCTATCTATCTATCTCAGTGTGTGTATATGTATGTATCTATCTATCTCAGTGTGTTTCTATCTATCTATCTATCTATCTATCTATCTATCTATCTTAGTCTGTTCATGCCTATCTATATATCTCTCTACCTTTCTTTCTATCTCGGCATGTTCATATCTATCTGTCTATCTATCTAAGCTGTAATATGTGATAGGGACTAATGTATGTACATATTGTGTGTGTGTGTGTGTTCGTGCATGTGTATATGACCTGTAGACAGCTCTCTCTCTCTCTCTCTCTCTCTCTCTCTCTCTCTCTCTCTCTCTCTCTCTACCTACCTACCTACCTACCTACCTAGTTACAGCTGTGACTTCTGTCAGACCCCCCAGTGAGAAGCTAATTCCACAGCTTAACCCTTATTCAGTTGATTCAAACCACCATAGCCTACTTTAGCTTTCTGTGGCAGATGCGTGTTTCCCTACACATTTTTTTATGAAAACAAATTGATGTATTTTATTTTCGTAAATAAAACGTAATCCGTGCCCAAATATGGAGGCGTGGAAGGACATTGAAATTGAGAATAATTATACGACGAAAGTACCGATGGTTTTACGAGTACCATCATTGACTATGAGATTCGTTAGATGGAAAAAAAGCTAGATGCATGTTGGTAGGCTTGAACCCGAATCAACTGTTTCAAGGAACGCAACAAAAATATCACTCAACCCCCCACCCCCCACCCCAAATATACTCAAAACAAGAGAAACAAAAAACAAATACAAACGAAACAAAAACTATGTTTTGTTTGAGTCCCCCCCCTCTCTCTCTCTCTCTTTCTTTCTCTCTCTCTCTCTCTCTATATATATATATATATATATATATATATATATATATATATCCCTCTCCCTTTTTATTACGAGTTAGTTAAGGTTATGGATATGGTGAACGAGTTCTAGCTGTCTGTGCCAGGAATTCTTTTACAAAGATCCTCGTACGATTCAGACAAACATTCGTACGTTTCAGACAAATATTCAAAAAACATATCTGAATATATGTTCGGAGGCGCCGGGCATAAGAGTTACCGTCGTAGGAAATTGACACGGCGAGATGATTTCAAATCCTGGACGAGGCTGCTTGCATTTCACATAGCGTTAATACCTATGGGAAAGGTATGAATCCAACAATTCTCCTTCCAGCTATGGGTAAATAATAGGGCAGACTGAACTATCTAACCTTGGTTAGGCACCAATCAAGGAGAAGGAAAACTCTGAATTCAAGCCACTTAAATTCCGCTTAAGAAAGTGTTCCATTCTACTCGTGCAAAGTGGTTGGTATATATATATATATATATCAATTATTATATATCTAGTTGATTTAAACCGGCTATCATATATTATATATATATATATGTGTGTGTGTGTGTGTGTGTGTGTGTGTGTGTGTGTGTGTGTGTGTGTGAAAATAAAATGGAAATTAATCCGATAAAATGAAAAAACAAAGGATGTTTACAACTGAATAGGCTTGCACACTCTCTCCTGATGAGCCCATTCAGTTGTAAACATCCTTTGTTTTTTCATTTTATCATTATATTATATATATATATATATATATATATATATATAGTATCCGATTGCTGCTTTAACTTAGACCTCTAATCTTTTCCTCTACTAATATATATATATATTATATATATTATCATGGTACCAATTAAATATTTACTTATTCTTAGGATCCCTGGTAGGATCAACGTGTAGTAGCTGTTTTCCTTTCTCCACAGCTGTATTTTCTGCTTCGGATATACTTCGGTGGGGGTTACGTAACCCCCACCCCCACCCCAGTCATATTTGATCCAGGGGATTGAGACTTTGGAGCAACCCCTCCCCATTGAACGAATGAGGAGAGTTGGAGTAATTCAACCCCTTCATGACACTGGTCATGATGACATAGCAAATTTTGGTCTTTGTCCACAGATATGTGTTGGGACCCCGATGAATATGTTGGCACCCCGATGAATATGTTGGACCCCGATGAATATGTATGGAAGTAAAACAGATTTGTGTTTCGTTTGAGATACTAGTAAAGTATTAGGCGCTCGTTATGTAATAGTTATTTGAACCGAGTTCAAATCCTGGACGAGACTGTTTACATTTTCACAAAGTACTAATACTCTTGGGAATGGCAAGAATCCGACCATTCTCACTCCTGCTATAGGTAAATAGTAGGGCAGACTGGGCTTTTAATCTTGGTATGGCAACCGGTCTAGGAAAACTGTGAATTCAAACCTGTTAAACTCCGCTTAAAAATTGACGTTGTGCCGCATTTTACTCATGGGGGGGTGATAGGGATATATACTAGTGAAGTAGGCATTTATCCCACCCATTCGCCACGAGTAGGATGTGACACAAAGTCAGAAGTATGGGGCTGCCATCTAGGATCAAACTCATTATTCAATAGAAATAGATCTGCGAGACTAGCATGCTAACCATTACACCCCAATGGAACGCCCCACTTAAGCGTGGGTATTTACCCAATCCGTTCGCCATGGGTAGGATATGACACAAGGTCGTAAGTATGGAGCCTCCGGTGAAGATATATATTTACCAACCCATCCATACGAGCAGGGTGCGACACAATTTCTTGAGCGGAGTTTAACAGGTTTGAATTCAAAGCTTTCCTTTTCTGAGACTGGTTACGTAACCCCAGTTAAAGAGCTCAATCTGCCCTACTATTTACCCATAGCTGGAGGGGGAGTTGTTGGATGCATTCCTTTTCCAAATGTATTAGCGCTATGTGAAATGTAAACAGCCTCGTCTAGGAACTGAACTTGGGTCGACGAGTCCATTTCTTCCTACTCTAACCATTACACCATACACCTACAGTGAGAAATGGATCCGCTTGTCTGTAGTAATGGATCTGCAAGACTAGCTTGTTAACCATTACACCACGATTAATAAAGGATCTCTTCTTCAATTCTGGTTTGTCTTCGGGTAGGACTGCACATAAAGAGGTAAATTTACTAATTCTGACCTTTGGGCAGAATTTTCCCACCGTACCAAAAGTGACGGCTGGAATATTCTATGGTTATGGTCACACTAACTGCTGACATCGGACATTATCGGTTATTCTACACATTTTGCCTCTCAAATAGAAAAAAAAACATGAACTTAAAAAGTGTTTAAAAATCTGAGTTTTTAAAAAATGGAGTCCCCATCAAGAATGAATAAAACAAAAACGTCTTCGGTATAAAATGACCCAACAAGGGTTGAAATGCCGTAAAACCCAACCAACCAACACTTTAGACTCACCACCTTAGACTCACCAACATTTTAGACTCACCACGCACCAAATTCCACTTAGTACTTGGGAAAAGTAGATTGATGGCAGAGAGAAACATTTTATCTTTATTTTTATTTTTATTTATTTATTTTTCATTTACTGTATTCTACCGATAGAGTAGTTTGGAATATCCTACAGCAGGATTCAGTCCTTCTTCATTTGAAACCACTCTTCCAGAGAAAATTACCTGCTAGATCCTTTTACCTAAATTGCGGGGTTTCGCTGAGGTGGTGCAAAAGCATTCTACAACAGCATTCAGTCCTTCTTCATTTGAAACCACTCTGTCCTTCCCTACTTATCTCCCTAAATTACCTGCTAGATCTTTGGGTTTCCAGTCCAGCAATTTGAGGGTTTGCTGTATTCTGCTGCTGTAGTAGTTTGGAAAATTCTACAACAGCATTCAGTCCTTCTTCATTTGAAACCACTCTGCCCTTCCCTACTTATCTCCCTAAATTACCTGCTAGATCTTTGGGTTTCCAGTCCAGCAATTTGAGGGTTTGCTGTATTCTGCTGCTGTAGTAGTTTGGAAAATTCTACAACAGCATTCAGTCCTTCTTCATTTGAAACTACTCTGTCCTTTCCTTTGCAAGGGTCCTTAGCTCCTTCAGTCACTTGCCAGATCTTAGGGCTTCCAGTCTTGCATTTTGGATGTAAGTTTATGCAGTGGCTTCCCCTTTGTTCCCGATAGTTGTTTAACCTATTACAGCAAATTTCAGGGATTTTTCTGCATATGCTTCTTTGGGCATCCATAGCACATGACCAAGCATGGATCATCACAATTGCACAAACCTTGTTGATTGTAAACCCTCAAAAGAAAATAAGAATTTTCCCTTATCACTCTGATTCTCTCATTAATACCAAATTACTATCTCTAAATGTTAATAAGTTAATAAAATAAATCTTAATTATCTAAAATAACTTTTTTGTAAGAACTGACCAATATTATATTAGCAGCCATTTTGAAACATGGCGACCGATTCTAATCCTAAAGACACTGGATTTTAGTAATTAAAACAAAAAATAACATTTCTTAATAAATTCTAATGTTTTTTTTTAATTCATACTTTGACAAACATTAATATATACCTATAAAAATATACTATCTTATTCGCACGAGTAGCATGTGTCACAAGTTCAATTTCTTAAGCAGTGTTTAACAGGTTTGAATTAAGAGTTTTCCTTCTCCTGGACTGGTTGCCTAACCAATCTGCCCTACTATTTTAACCAAACATAAAGGGAGAATAGTTGTATTCATACATTTCCCAAGAGTATTCGTGCCATGTGAAATACTAACAGCCTCGACCAAGATTTGAACTCGGGTCGACAAGTCCATTTCCTACGACTCTAACCATTACAACACCTACATATAGACTGGTATGGAAATGTTGTATGTTCTGAAACAATGTGACCTTCTCCTGTGGGTTCCATTGTGACACCTCCGCCATTATTTCAATACATTTTGCGGTGACTAGACAGCATGTTTCTTATCCGCACGCACGTGTGTGCGTCTGCACGTTAAACTAACCTCAATGAGTAGTTGTTTGGTTGGGTTTTACGGCATTTCAACCCTTGTTGGGTCATTTTATACCGAAGGCGTTTTTGTTTTATTCATTCTTTATGGGTACTCAATTTTTTAAAAAATACATTTTTCTATTTAATCCATAGATGGAACCCTAAAAAGTACTACTACTCTGGGTCAAAGTGGACCTGGGAGTAATGGCGATAAAGGGGTACTCCACATTCCCCAGAGTTGAAGACCTGGAACTTCAGCATCAGATAGAGTTTAACGTTATTTCCAGGACATGAAGGCCCTAAGCCACAGATTTCTAGCATACATATGATAACAAGGGTTGTGGCTTGCCATAAGGGCAATAGGGTTGGGAAAAATCTAATGTGTAGTATCCATGTGTTCTCTGAAAAATATTATATACACAAACTCCATGTAAAATCACACAGTCCTTTTTATTTTTGTCAACCAAATTTATTCCAATTTTATCATCTTTCATATTCTCATGCTTAGTTCACATAAAATCAAACGATAAAAACGAAGATTGCAGTAAATAGACTTACAAGAATTATGTTTTAAACCCAACTTAATCACGTATGGATTAGTTAGTCTTTCTCTTTCACTTCCTTTCTATTTTTTTCTCTTCTTTTAACTTACATATTGAATACGTTACATTTTGAAAAGATTTCTATCGGTGTTTTGGTTTTTTTTTTTCAACAAAATGTTCTGCTGAAAGTTTTAAAAAATCTGAAACGTTTTTTCCTTTATTTATTTATCCTTTCAACATATATATATATATATATATATATATATATATATATAGAGAGAGAGAGAGAGAGAGAGAGAGAGAGAGAGAGAGAGAGACAGCAGACAGACAGACAGACAGACAGAGACAGAGAGAGAAGTATCTAATCGACCGGTAAGAGAGCTCAATGTAAGATAATTATAGATCAATTATATACAGACAATATTTATATTAATAATTATATTAATTAATATTAATAGATTTTTTTTGTAGTGACAATTTGACGAAACTGGGATCATATATGGAGTTACCGGCCGAAATAAATTTTAATACCCAAATGACGGTTTGTTAAGTTTTTCTGACCGAAAGTATATATATATATATATATATATATATATGTGTGTGTGTGTGTGTGTGTGTGTGTGTGTGTGTGTGTGTCGGGTGTTATATCAGAGTTGTCCTTCTCCTAGTTGGAAAACTTGAAAAAGAATAAGGGGCCCAGCACTCCGAGAAACAATATGCTAGATGGTCGCTGAGCAAAAATCTTCCCCCACTCTTTGATATAATACCTGCGATTGACGTGATTACCGGTTATTTTGCTTCAGCTTGTCACCGGATAATTATCATAAAGATTTAGAGAGTGGTATTCGTGTTGTACAAGCGTTAGTCATTATAATGCCATGAATGTTCCCTTGTGATTTTTTCTTTACCCGCCTTTCTCTTGAAAAAGTCCAATGGCGGTAGGTTTGTGGAGACGTGTGCGTACCTGACCGGTTGAAAGCATCCAGTTACATATCTATGCATTAGTGGCGGGAGTCATATCCTAATATCGTAGGTGTGTCCTCACGTGACTGGTACTGACTCTGATCGGGACTCTTGTATCTGAGCAACCCTTTTTGGGACAGCACTGCTCAATCAAACTAATGAGATAATACTGAAAAAGGTGCACAAGGCATTTTCTGTTGCTTCAATCCTGGTTGCTTTATTCCGGCTAACGATGGGTCATTTTTAGCTGGAAGGTTGTAGGATTGTGAGGAATGCCAATGATCTGAATATATATATATATATATATATATATATATATATATATATATATATATATTAGTATTATCTGCGTTATTCGGACTATTGTCCTCATCTTCATTGTTATCTGTACAATTTTTCGGCCGATATGCCCTCCGCCTTCTTCAGGTATTTATTGTCGGACTCCGGAACCTTGTCGGACTCGGGAACCTTCACGCAAGGTTCCCGAGTCGGAGAAATACCTGAAGAAGACCGGAGGGCATATCGGCCGAAACGTTGTACAAATAACAATGAAGATGAGGACAATAGTCCGAATAACACAGATGATACTAATCATCAAGCCTCATCTCAAACATTCAGATATAATATATATATATATATATATATATATATATATATATATATATATATATCAGATATTATCGAACGTTTGTAACTCATTTCCCGCCAATTCTCCTCCTCCTCCCAATCCTCACACACCTTTATATAATTTCGTGCTTTCCCCCTCATACTTACCCTCACTACTACTTGTTCGTTCAACTACATTTCTGTGTTTAAATTAAACTCGGAACAAAAACTCAATTACATCCCACTCCCTAAAGATGGCACTTCATAGTGACGAAAGTACTCGGGAAGATATATATATATATATATATATATATAAAGTCAAGGTAGCGTGGACATGGAGTCAACGGCGCCTGTTTAATCAGACAAAGTTGATCTGAAGATCGTAAAGGCGAGACAATTTCAGTAACCAAGTGCCGTTGACTCCATGGTCACTCAACCTTAACTTAGATATAAATGCTCTATCCATGATATTGAGCACTGTTAACTTATAAATATTCATTCATTCATTGGAAGACTATTATCTAATTTTTTGTGCCCCTGAAGTTACAGCGCCGCCCGTAACTGTGAAGTCCAATGTTCGAAAAGCATTCTCGACTACAGATATCGCATTTGAAGGCTGTTCCTGAAGATGTTGATTTGCCGGTGTTTTTTCTGGGACTCTTGGCTTCATGGTGTTGTGCCAGGGTGGCTTCAAACATGAACAGTCTGCTAGTAGTATCAGTGATACTCTACGGCTGCACTACTTGGACCCAAACGAAGCGCCTAGAAAATAAGCTAGATGGTATATGCACAAGAATGCTACGTGCAATTTTAAACAAGACGAGGAAACAACACCCCTTCGAAGAAACAGCTGTACGGCCACCTGCCCCATATCACACAAACCATCTGTGTAAGGCGAACAAGACATGCTGGACACTCTTGGAGAAGCAGGGATGAACTGGGTCCAAGTGGTGAAGCCGTACTGTATCACTGATACCACTACGGCTTGGAAGAACTGTCACTTTAACTCGTCAGTGAGATCGGAGTGAATCGAATCCATACTGTATTATGATCAATTGTGACCTTACTCAGTACCCGATATTATTCCCAGGTCGACTGAGCCAGAGCGGTAGTGCCTGCTAGGGGGTAGAGTATCTATGAGTCAAATAGATTTGTTTAAAAATTATTCGTATTAGTTTGGAATATTTGATATCATATCTAAAAAAAATTGGTGACGCGGCCTAATGTCGTATCAGCCAGACAGCGAGGGGCTCAATCCCCTTTTCATACCTACCATCAGTTCCTCGTTTATACGCTGAGATTGATGGCCGGTATCGAACCTGGAACCTTGGTTACTCGGTGAACACTCTACCGACTGACATAACGAGGTGAAATGTATTTGTATTAAGATTAGTTACTTGCGGTTTAGCTCAGTCGGTAGAGCGTTCGCCTAAGAACTTTAAGGTTCCAGATTCGATACCGGTCTCAGCGCATGAGTAGCACAGGGATCTGTGCGATAAAGTGAAGAGCTGGGGTAGGTGTGGCGCTCCACCTCAGGTGTAAAATCAATCTCCTTGGTCTAGCGCTGGTGAAAAGGGGGTGACACAAAATTGCATTTAATGGTGAGACTCGATTTCTGGAGCTATGGGGGGGGGGCGTAGAGAGTATGTTTTCATTGCTATTACTCCCAGGTCCAGTCTGACCTGGAGGGGGGGTAGTACCTGTTCGGGTACTGTGTATGGAACAAATATAAATTTATGCCGATTTATTTGCTTTTGTTAGGCAAGATTGCTTGTGTTTTATTTGACAATTCACAAACTACAGCCGCTCTGTCGGCAGGGCTGTAGAATACCCTGACTGGACCTCTGCAGAGGGGTAACACCCCACCCCCCGAATGGGACCACCTGTTGTCCGTGGGTGGCGACCATGATTTTTAAGGACAGAATCCTGACACACAACACTCTTCTTTGACCGTTACGTATGCTGGTCGGGCGTTCGTAGAGGCCCCTTCCGATCAAGCCCTAGCACCTATACGATTGTCCCAACACTACTTCCCTTATGCCAACTCCGCAACCTTTTTTATCATATGGGTGCTAGAAGGCGGTGACGGTGGGTCTTAGTGTGCTGGGCATGACATTAAAGTGCATTTAGTGGTGAAGTTCAAATTCTGGAACTCTGGGGAATGTGGAGTACCCTTTATCACCATGACTCCCAGGTCCAATCTGACCCGGAGTGGTAGTACCTGTTAAAGTCCCATCTATGGGTTAAATAGATTTATTTTAAAGAATATCAAAAATGTGTTTAAAAAAATGAGATTGAAAAACAAAATGAATACCTAATAAGAGTGAATAAAAGAAAATGTGTTCAGCATAAAATAAGCCAACAAGGGTTGACATGCCATAAAAATCAACCAACCAACCAACCAACATATAAACAATCTACAAACCTATGCACTCATCACCCAGAAAATGTCAGAAACGTGTATGGTTTATACCGATATCTGAATTAGTAATTTTGATTTTTAAAATCTAGTGTTTCAGCTTTGTCTATAGCATTGGTATCATCCCCCGAAATATATTCAAAATATAATGTAAGACGAGATTTTTTTTTAAGCAAAATATATTTTTTTAGTATTATCTGCGTTATTCGGACTATTGTCCTCATCTTCATTGTTATCTGTACAATTGAACACATGGTCTAGTGGATAAAGTAGTTAGGTTAAAACAGTTCTAAGTGACAGTTATCTCTAGATTGCAGGTTCAATCCTGGTCAAGGGCAGCAGTAACATAGAATAATTATTAACACAGCTTAACGCCTCTATCCCAGCTATGGTTAGCAGAATGAGAACAGGATACCACCGTGGACTGAATAAAGGGTTAGGTTCAAAGTTCCGTGATGGCTCCCGATTACGACAAGAAGGTTCCCGAGTCCGAAAAGAAGGTTCCCGAGTCCGAGAAGGTTCCCGGGTCCGGCAAGAAATATCTGAAAAGGGCTGGAAGGCACATCGGCTAAACGTTGTACAGATAACAATGAAGATGAGGACAATAGTCTGAATAACGCAGAAAATACTAATCATCAAGCTTCATCTCAAACATTAAGAGAATTTTTTTTTTTTTCAGAATTTTTTTTACAAAAATCTAAACTCTGCATTGTTTAGAATTGGTTTATAGTAGAAATTATTTTTGGGTTATTCAAAATGGTGGCAAATGACATAAAATGCTTCAGGTTTGAATAAGAGGTCTGTTATCAATTCTTTGATGGCTGAGAATTGTAAACCATGTGAAATTTACAGAAGAATGTTTGATGTGCATGGAGATGAATATTTTAGTCAAAACAATTTGGGCTACACTTGAGTTTGTCACTACAATTCGGAGTCCATCGTACGGAAACTAATTGACTCTCAGGTATAGAAAAAAGTTTCGGGCACAGTGATCAGTAAAGAAGGTCATGCTGACAGTCTTGTGGGATATGAAAGGACCCATCAATATTGATTTCCTTGAAAAAGGTAAAACTGTAAACAGTGCTTCCTATTGCCATCCCTTTATGAAAAATCATCACAAATATGAAAAATATATATCATCCTCCAATTTACAATAAAGTTCGACGATAACATCCGGCAATTCAATAACAGGAGTAATATTCATGGATAATTCAGTATATTCTCTCTGTATTAAATTATTTTTGCTGTAAATACAATCAGCAACGTGTCAGTTGGATTGATTGATTCATTCATTGATTCTAACGGCATATCAACCGGTCTGGGCTTATTTTTATGCTTAGGTTAGGAAATCATCTTCATTGTGTGGTTTGTTTTTCTTTGCAAACGGTCCTATAGAATATACGAGCAATTTTTAAACAGATCTGCCGGTTTAGCATTCGGCTAGGAATCACAAGGTTACTGGTTCGATACTGGCCCTCGCCAACTCTGTGCGGTAAAGTGTGGAATTGATGGTAGGTGTAGCGCTCCACCTCAGACGCTATGATAATTTCCTTGGTCTAGCGCTAGTGAAAAGGGGATAGACTTACTCGCTGTCTGGCTGATACTGACATTATGCCGCCCCGACGACTTTACTTTTTTTTTAAATTCAAACCTTACAGGTACAATCACTCCGGATCAGAGTGGATCTGAGAGTAATGACAATGAAAGAGCACTTTATACTCCCCAGATCTCCAGATTACCTGAACTAGGGCTTCAATATCCGATGCATCCTTTTTTTGTTTGAGGAGGGGGAGGGCTTACCCTTCTGCAGTGGATGCAGTCGGAATATTCTAACCCTGCCGACGGGTCTATGTACCTGTTAGATGTTGATAAAGGGAATACACAGCCCTGTCGGTTGGGGATTAAGAATACACCGACTGGGTTGACGTAAAATCCAACCAACCAACCAATCAACTGGAATACAATGCATAAAAAGTAACTAGTTCCCCCAAAAAGGTGAAAACAGAAGGGTCAAGGGTCAAAGGTTAGGTACCGGATATTTATGCCGAAAAGTTGGGGTCCCTTAAGCAAAAATTACGATATTGTAAAATGTACTTCGTACTTTTTACTTATGCATAACATTTATCATCTAGACTAGCTATGCACCTCCGGGTGCAAGTATTTAAGTTTAAATGTAATAAAATATTAGATTAAATCAGAAAGGCTAATGAAACTAATTAAGAATTCAGATAAAAAGATTTGAAACGGAGGGGGGTATAATCGGAAAATAGAACAACTGAAACTTACTCTTTCATCACTTCCGTTTTTCAATGCTAAATTTTCCTAATTTAACTATTTAGTTAAAATAGGAAGTAAAGAATAAATTTACAGTTATTTCTTCTTGTTAATGAATTTATTTTAGGATTTATTGAAGAGATTTTTACTCATATTCATTAAGATAAAACCAAACAATTAGAAATCAATAATACCAATCACATTTTTATTAAAATCAGTTTTTTTAATATCAATATGCAAATTAGATTTACGTTTACACTGAAAACTGGTATTTTGTTGTATATATAAATACAATTGCATGTTATTAGTATTTAGGTAAGGCCAATAGTATTAATAATGTCAAACAGTTTTATTATTAATTGAGATGAGATTTAAATAGAAATAGAATCATGGAGAATGTGTCGTTAATAACTAAGGAAATTGTGACTTGAGTAGTAATATAGTTTCGGTTACAGACAGAAAAACACACAATCTCCATTATAATAAGAAGATGTAGACATGATATAAATTACCTATTTATATATCTAGAAAATAAATTAAAATAATTTATAATGAATTATTTATTTTTTTCAATGCATGTCATCATGTCCTTTTTTTCTATTAACTTTAACTTTTAACTTAACTAATCGAATCATTTTAGAATTTAATAAAATCATTGAATTGTGGTGTATGAAAATCTAATAGATTGAAATAGATTATAAGAATAATAATTAATGAGAATAATTTTATTTATTTTCTTATTGTCTGAAATAGAAAATAGGTTAAATTACAAAAATACTAATGGTACCTGGTGCTCGCTTGGTTACCTCATTTTAGGAATGACTCTTGTTCTATATCTATCTTTCTATCTATCTATCGATTGATCGATCAATCGATCGATCGATCTCATTCCGTTCCATATCTATCTATGTATCTGTCTATCTATTTCACTGTGTTCATTATCTATCTATTTCATTTTGTTCATTATCTATCTATCTATTCATCTATCTATCTATTTCATTGTGTACATTATCTATCTCTCTATTTATCTATCTCTCTATTTATCTATCTATTTCATTTTGTTCATCTATCTATCTATCTATCTATCTATCTATTTTATTCTCTATCTATCTATCTATCTATCTATTTATCTATCTATTTATCTATCTATCTATCTATCTATCTATCTAGCTATCTATCTATTTCGCTGTGTTCATTATCTATCTATCTATCTATTTCGCTGTGTTCATTATCTATCTATCTATCTATCTATCTCTATCTATCTATCTATCTCGTTTCGTTGTTATTATCATATGTCTATAGGTTTCTATCAACTAAGCATTTGTGCCCATGACTAGCGGAAGGAGTGTATGAATGTCCTTTTTAAATGTACCCCCCCGACTCAAAACGCATGCTTGTCTCTATGTGTGTATACACATGCACTGGCATACGTGTGTGTGTGTGCGCGCGCGCCCGCGTGTATGAATGTATGTGTGCGTGCGTATAAAATAGCCGGACAGATAAAATACGACACAAGCACAAATTGTGTTTGAGACAGTCATGAAACTAACATTCCCTTTCTGTGTTTTACTGCCTCTAATGTCTTGTTCAACAGACAACTACGTCACGTCTGGATGTTAGAATGGCTAATCTGTCATTGTTATTTTATTTGTCTCGTGATAAAATTGTGTTCATGAACATATCACCCAGAGTGTAGATTGAACTCAAACCACTAAAAGACTGCCGCCAACGCAGGCAACCACAACAGGCAATTTTCTTGTTTACTTTGGCTGGCTGGTTGGTTGGTTGGTTGGTTGGTTGGTTGAATTTTACGGCATGTCAATTCTTGTTGGGTTATTTTATGCCAAAGACGTTTTAATTTATTCATTCTGGTTGGGTATTCAATTTTTAAACTCAATTAAAAAAAAACATTATTTAAAACTCATTTTTTAAATCTATTTGGAGGCGTGTAGTGTAATGGTTATCGTCGTAGGAAATGTACTCGTCGACCCGAGTTCAAATCCTAGACGAAGCTGCAATTCTCATAACGCTGATATCCGTGGAAAAGGTATGAATCCAACTACCCCCCTCCAGCTATGGGTAAATAGTAGGGCAGACTGGGCCCTGTAACCTTGGTTAGGCAACCAGTCTAGAAGGAAAACTCTGAATTCAAACCTGTTAAAAAACCGTTCGAGGTGATCAATATTAGAATAGGCTCAATTCTAATTAGTGACCTATTTCACTAATTTAGTTTAAATTTAATTTTAATTCAATTTATTTAACTCATAGATGGGACCCTAACAGGTGCTAACACTCTAGGTCAGAGTGAACCTGGGAGTGATGGTGACGAAAGGGTATTTCACATTCCCCTGAGCACCAGAATTAGAACATCAAAACTAGATGCAGTTTAACATCATTCTTAACGTAAATGTTTTTAACGCATGCGCAGCAATTATAAGTTTCAGTGATAGAATTCATCATTATCATCATCATCATGTCGCTCCAGTGGCACGGATATCCATGAAAATCTTTCGCCAACCGTCCTTATCATTCATTGACCTCGGGAGGTCATCTTCGTAGTATCCAGTATCCGCACAGAGCTGGATGTCTATGTTGATCTTTGCTAGACGGCCCGCACTGGCATGTCCACGTGCTGGTTTCCATATGGTTTCACATTCTTGTGCAGCTACCATCTAGATTAGTCTCTAAGTGTTTCGTTAGGATCCAAGTGGTGCAGCCAAACAGTAGTTCGTCTCACTCGGATGGTTTGTGAGATAGGGGGCAAGTGGTCGTACAGCTGCTTCCTTGTGGGGTGTTTATTTCCATGATGTGTTTAAGATCGCACGCAGCATTTTTGTGCAGCTCCCATTTAGTTTATTCTCTAAGCGCAACATTAAGGTCCAAGGGGTGCAGCCATTAGGCATACATTAACAGCTGTAGATTATTTATAATCTTGTAAGTAGAATAATTTCCTTTTAAACAATAAACTATTTATCCATGAACCTTTTATTCATTTATTTATTCAGTTCCTATTCCACCTGTCTTGTTGAAACTGTAGAATACAGACTGTGGAGAGATAGGACACACCAGTTGACCATGGGTGGCGACCTATGATGCTTAAGGATGGAATCCTGGTAGCTGAGCAGTCCATGACATGCAACACTCACGTTTACCCTTAGACTAGACGGATAGTCGAAGAGGTCCCTACGATCAATCGGCTGGCCTTTTTTTTATTATATGTGCTAGAAGCTGGTGGCGGAGGATCTTAATGTCCTGGGTATGACGTTAAACTGTAATGGTGAAATTACAATTCTGGGAAGTGAGGAGTACCCCTTCATTACCATTAATCCCAGATCTACTCAGAACCGAAGTGGCAGTACCTGTTAGGGTCCCATCTATAGGTTAAATAGAAAAAATTAGTTAAAATGCAGGCAATTCTTTTTGTTTGCGAAAATTTTCGGAGGTAGAATTCGGACGTACATTAACATCTGTTGAGTTTTATTACCTGTTTTGCATCGAATGATTTAACAGAATAAGTTTGATGGGAGCTGCACAGGAATGCTGTGCGCGGTCTTGAACAAATTGTGGAAACAGCACCCCACAAGGAAGCAGCTGTATGGCC
This sequence comes from Doryteuthis pealeii, assembly GCA_023376005.1. Classification (NCBI taxonomy): domain Eukaryota; kingdom Metazoa; phylum Mollusca; class Cephalopoda; order Myopsida; family Loliginidae; genus Doryteuthis; species Doryteuthis pealeii. Next base: position 97,118,942 of record CM042153.1, on the reverse strand, counting down.
ACCTACCCCCATTTCACAAACTACCCGAGTGAGACGAGCTAGGCATTCAGGACACTGCTGGAGAAGCAAGGACGAGCTCATAAGCGACATTCCCCTGTGGAAGCCAAACATGGACATGTTAATGTGGGCCGCCAACCAAGGACCTACATTGACCAACTATGCTAGGATGCTGGCTGCTGCACAGAGGACCTCTCTGGGACAATGAATGATAGGGAGTTTGGCGAGAGATTGACATGGATATCCGACATGATGATGATGATTTGTCTATAAACCGTTTATTTATTGATTTATGTATTTATTCATTCATTCAGTTACTATTTATTTATAAACCAAATTTTAAAATCCGAATAATGGCGGTTGTTCATTTCATTTTCTTTAAGACAATATGTGTTTCACGCATGCGCACTGGTTTGTAAACAGCCATTTTAAAACGAACACAAAAATAACAAACTATTTCTGCTTCTTTTTTTTAAATATTGGATTTTCCTTTAAAAGAAAGCAAAACCAAAAAATTGACATGGACTGCATAAAAAGTCAAGAACGCTTTGAAATGTATAAAATTCAATCCTTTTTAAATCATAATAGGTTATACTTGTTAGCCTCAACCATTTTTATCATATATGTGCTGGCGAAGGTGCGGGGTGTAATTGTTAGAGTCGTAGGAAATGGACACGTCGACGCGAGTTCAAATCCTGGACGAGGCTGTTTGCATTTCACAGTCTAGGAGAAGGAAAACTCTGAATTAAAACCTGTTAAACTCCGCTTAAGAAATTAACCTTGTGTCACATCCTACTCGTGCGGATGAGTTGGTAAATATATTTAGGTTTTGATCCATCATCTTCGCTGTTATCAAGCAACAATTTCGACAATCTATAAATTAATATTTGGAGCGCCCGTGTAATGGTTATCGTTGTTGGAAATGGACACGGCAAACAGAGTTCAAATCCTAGGCAAGGCTGTTAACATTTCACATAGAGTTAATACCCTTGGGAAAGATATGGGTACACTACTCTCCCTCCAGCTATGAGTAAATAGTAGAGCAGACTGGGCTCTTTAACCTTTGATAGGTAACCAGTCTAGGAGAAGGAAAACTCTTAATTCAAAGCTGTTAAGCCTCGATTAAGAAATTGACCTAGTGTCATATCTTGCCAGAGGGATTGGTAAATATATATGTACAAGAAGGCGGTGACCGAGGGTTTATTGTCCTTGGTATGACGTTAAACTCTATCTGATGGTGAAGTTCCTATTCTGGAGCTCTGAGGAATGAGGGGTACCCCTTCATCATCATTACTCCCAGGTCCATTCGGACCCGAAGTGATATTACCTGTTAGGGATCTATCTATGAGTTAAATAGAAAAAAATGAGTTTGAATAAATATGTTTTAAAAAATTGATATTTTTACAAATTGAGTATCCATGAAGAATGAATAAAACAAACGTATTCAGCATAAAATGACACAATGGATTGACATGCATGAAACCAACCAACCAACCTAACCGTTAAAACATCTTATTTTACTTGTTTAATTATATTAGTTATATCTAATGAAGTCGGCACCAGAGTTGACTGAGGCAAAGGAATGAGACTTCGGAATAGAAGAAGAAGAAGAAGAAGAAGAAGAAGAAAATCGGCAAGAGAAAGCAAAAATGCAGATCTCGTTCTCTGTGGAAGAAATGTCCGTGTCGCTTTCTCGTCATAGATTTCCTGCAATACAAGCAAAAAAATAAATAAATGATAAAACAAGCCCAAATCAAAATTTGACGGTAGTGTGAAAGGGAAGGGGAAAAAAGGACATCACTACCTCGACCAACATCCTTGTCGTTAATATCACCGTCTGTACATTAATATTACTGCCTTCACTTAGGCGGCTACATTAATTTAAACCAGCAAGTTCTAAGGGTAATAATTCTACTTCTAATGCGGGCACATTATCTTAAATAAAATTACTACTATTACTACAACTACTACTATTATTAGTGCTGCACTTCAAAGATTAGTATTACTACGGTTATCGTGATGAATGTTTCTGCTGAGGTTTCTTGGTTGGTTATGATTATAATGTTTATTCATTTGCGCTGTTGCATATTGAGATTCATTTCCTTTTCTCAATTCTGGAGAAAGTCAACATAGAAATAAAAAATAAAATCAACATGAACCAATTGATTAACACAGATGATGCGATCAATTGGTTCAGCAATATCAAAAATAAGAATAGAGCGGCCTTCATCCAATTTGATATCAAGGAGTTTTACCAGTCGATATCAGAGAAACTGTTCTCCGAGGCAATGGACTTTGCACAGTGGCATACTAATATTTCCCAGGAAGAAATAAGTGTTGTAAGATCTGCTAGGAAAACAGTCTTGGTGAACAATGATGAACAATGGGTGAAGACCTGCAATACTACAGGCTTTGACGTAGCCATGGGGGCCCTAGACTCTGCCCAAGTCTTGGACCTAGTGGGTCTACTGATATCGTTTTGTCGAATCTCTGCAAACATCAAATCATCAAAAAGTAATAGTTGACGAAGATGAAACAAACCAACAATTTCAATACAAGTCAGTTGAGTGGCAATTTCTCCTCACCCCGAACCCTAATTAAATTTACTTACCCAGAGACGTGGACAATAGTCCGAATGATACAAATCATCAGGCCTTATCCCTAAAATCAGAAAAATAAGGGTTATGCTGTTCAACAAATTTTGGCCAAAACACTGATTTTCCTTAGATCACCAAAATTAACTGATGATGAACCTTTTCAATACTTAATTTGGTGACCAATTAAGCAAACCGCAGGTACTGTAAGCAAACCAAGTCTGTTGTTTATTAAAATGACTTAATTTGGCATTGAATAACCCGAATTGGGTTGATATGCCACAAACAAACGTAATTATAGTCCTGCACAACCTCTGTGTAATCATACCAAAAATTGTCCCAACTCTATTGCCCTTATGGCCCCTCTTCCAACCCTTTTTATCATAGATGTGCAAGAAGGTTTCTTTAAGGTGGGCAGGACGTTCTTCTTTCCTATTATCTCACCTTATCCCCTATTATTTGGTATCATCAATATTCATTATTATTTGACCTTATCAATATTTCCTATAATTTGGCCTTATAAATATTTCCTGTTATTTGGCCTTATCAATATTTCCTATCATTTGGCCTTATGAATATTTCCCATTATTTCCCCTTATAAATATTTCCCATTATTTCGCCTTATAAATGTTTTCTATAATTTCGCCTCATCAATATTTCACATTATTTCGCCTCATAAATGTTTCCTGTTATTTCGCCTTATAAATATTTCCTATTATTTAGCCTTATCAATATTTCACATTATTTCACCTTATAAATGTTTCCTGTTATTTCGTTATTTCGCCTTATTAATATTTCCTATTATTTATACTTATCTTCTATTATTTTGCCTTGTCTATATTTCTCATTATTCCGCCTTACGTTGGACAATTAATACTTGGATATCAACCATTATCTCTTAAAATAGACGAGTGTCATTCATATTTAAAGCTTTATTGCAAAACTGAATTTCTTCATTTCTTATTCTTTTATTTCAAACATAATTTAGTTTATTGAGGAGGGTCCGCCTTACAGGGAATTAGAGAAATATCTTGCATCTCTAAATCAGAAAACCAAGAAATGAAATTAAAATTATGATGTTTTTTATTTTCATTTTTTATTTTTGGGCTTTGGGTGATCATGGACCATCTTACTTCCTTTGAGTTAACTGTGCATTGTCATGTCAGTTCTTTTGATAACTGTGTGGGTTTTTTTTTTGGGGGGGTGTTATTGTTTTTGTGGGGTTTTTTGTGGGGTTTTTTTTTTCGTTGGCTTCTCCACTGATTAAATTCAGAATCGTTTTCTCCTCATCATGGTTGGTTGTTTGATTGTTTTGTTTTATCGCATATCAACCTTCTTTTCGGGCCGAATCAAGTCATTTTAATAAAAAGCGGACTTGGGTTGCATACGGTGCCAGCTAATTAAGTATTGAACAGTCTAATCGCTACTTAACTTCGGTGATCGAGCGGTAACTGAGGCTTTTTCAACGTGACTTCAGCGTAATTTCCCGGCCATGGTGAGACAGAGAGAGAGAGAGAGAGAGAGAGAGAGAGGGGGGGAGAGAGAGGGGGAGTCCTATCAGCTTGACTATATTTTCAGGGTGGAAATCGGTTCATGCCTTTTTAAGCGTATTATTTATAATATGATCAATGAACTTCACACCACTGACACCTTCAGAAAAGGGTGTATTGAACCCCCCCCACACACACACACAAAGGAAACAAGAAATATATACGTATCCCTATCGAATACGAATAATTTTCAAACAGATCTTTTTGACCTATAGATGGGACCCTAACAGGTACTACCACTCCGAGTCAGAGTTGGTCAGGGAGTAATGTCAATAAAGGAGAACTTCCCACACTCCCGATCTCTAGAACTGGATGTCACCATAGTTTCATACCCAGGATGGGTCTTACCCCTCGACACCGGATAGACGTGACTTGATGGTTATTATGTTAGGAGGAAACCTTTAACATAATATATATTTCATATGGGGAAAGAATTAGATCTCATTTTCCAGAAGTAATCAATAAGAATAACCAATATCCAGTGAGAAATAAGATAAAACGTAACTTATCCTCATCAGGTCAAGGTACCCCCTTTTGAAATGGGGAGGGGGGGCTCTTACCCCTCTACAGAAGATACATTCATATCTAGAAGCACACAGTAAGAATAACCAATATCCAGTGGGAGATAAGGTTGCTGTAAAAAGTAACTAATCGCACAAAATTAAAGTTTTATAAACTTGAATATGAAAAAAAGAATTAATGTAATTATTTTACTCATCAAGTTTAAATATCGACGTTTAAAACTAATTAGTAAAATGTAATTAAATTGTGGATAATTATTTTATCAAAACAAATAATTTGTTTTTTCTTTTGAAGCTGAAGATGTCACTCGGTCGATTTTTGTTTTGTGTTGAGAGGTTTTCAAAAAACGAAGAAGAATAAACATTAAAATATCTTACATCACATAATTCATTAAATTCTATTTCCTCGTATGTCAAATTAATTTTTCCCATTGAAATAAACTGGAATGCGATTAATCCGTTCCACTCGTAACTCAATTTTCTCGTATGTCAAATTAATTTTCCCCATTGAAATAAACTGGAATGCCATTAATCCGTTCTAGTGTCCCTCCACAAAAAAAAACACCACATTTTAAATTACGTTTTATTTTAATAAAGATAGAAGTGAATTGTATAAAACATAGTGAATTAGGAAGTAATGAATTATATGATGTAATATTTCTCTGAATGTTTGAGATGAGGCTTGAAGATTAGTATTATCTGCGTTATTCGGACTATTGTCCTCATCTTCATTGTTATTTGTCCAATTGGACACATGGCCTAGTGGGTAAGTTGGTTAGGTTAAGACAGTTCTAAGTGACAGTTATCTCTGGATACCGAGTTCAATCCTGAGTGGAGGCAGTTAGAAAAATAATTAACACAACTCCTACCCGAGCTATGGTTAGCAGAATGAGAACAGGATACCCCCGTGGAATAAATAAAGGGTTAGGTTCAAAGTTCCGTGATGGCTCCCGATTACGACAAGAAAGTTCCCGAGTTCGAAAAGAAGGTTCCCGAGTCCGAGAAGGTTCCTGAGTCCGAGAAGGTTCCCGAGTCCGACAAGAAATATCTGAAGAAGGCCGGAGGGCATATCGGCCGAAACGTTGTACAAATAACAATGAAGATGGGGACAATAGTCCGAATAACGCAGATAATACTAATGATGTAATATGTTTGAATGTTTATTTTTTTAAATATTTTTCTTTAGAATAATAAATTTGGAAACTTAAATGTTTTTCGTGAACTTATTAACATAAGCGTATCTGAAGCACGCTCGTATTTATCTCAAAACACAAAGCAAAAGAGTTACAGTTCGTTACTCGTAAAACCCCTAAGTTACCCCAACTTATAAGTTAAAGTAATTGAATTCACCTTTATTTGATTTATTCACTAAGAAACACTGATATTAACACATTGCCAACCTTCATAACACTAACAGTCTTTAAATTGGTATACTAGTAAAACATTCAGTACTTTCATGGTAGAGTTATTAAATGAGTAACAGCTTGTACAGTAACTGGGACTATTACAATTAGTATGACTAGAACTACTACTATTACGGCGAACGGTAAACGTCTTACCAATATATGTAATATGACTATATGTATGTAATATATAGTAAAATGTAATTAGTATCTAAAGACTAACTTGAAAAGCCTATTTTAAATACAAAGGTGTCTATATATATATATATATATATATATATATATATATATATATATATATTTGGAGGATATGTGCTTAATTGAAGTCGTACCTAATTTTGAAAATTAATTAGTTAATAATTAATGAATTTTAGGCGGGCATATATGTTCAAATGTAAGGCTAAACGAATCGAGAAAATGTCAATCCCTGAATGTACATTTCGACCTAATTCATAAATTATTAACTAATTCATTTTCAAAATAAGGTATGACTTCAATTAAGCAGATATCCTCCAAAAATTGTCGGCTTAAAGCCATATAAAAATAAACACATTTGTTTGTTTACTTAACCTCATATATATATATATATATATGTGTGTGTGTGTGTGTGTGTGTGTGTGCGTGTGTGTGTGTGTGTAAAATAAATATTCTATCTGTATGTTTGTTTGTACAACGACCGAGTGCACGTCCTCTTGTAAAAGAAAATTGGTGGAGACCAGTAAATTCAATCTATTTTGTAAGAGCGGGACTTTAAAAAAAACTTATTACCTCTTTTTCTATAAGAAAAGCTAAATAAAACATAATAGGGGTATAAATCAATGACTTATTAAATTACTTTTAAAATTAATAAATAATAAAACATAAATAATGAATAAACAATATAAAAAGCAAATAAAAAATTTACAAACAAGAAGAATACAAAAATAATAAAAACATACTTGCTATTAGTATGAATGGATTTGCGAGATGAGCTTGATAGGCCTTATACCACGATAGTACGCCTTCAAATTATTTTCATAACCTTCCTCAAGGCTGGATTACTACAAGGTCTTTTTTTATGTGGAAACTTTTTTCATGAGGCATCCAGCGAGGATCGAACTCGCTATTTATAGTAATGGATTTGCAATAATGAGGGGAGGGAATATTTTTTATTTGAAGTTTGGTTATAATTTCATCATTTAATTTCATTTTAATAAAATGACAACATTCCCTGGTTTAAATATTGACATTGTTAAATTTTCTGATCAATTTTTGATTAAATGTTGCAAAACCGAAGATTTTTCAGTTTATTTTTATCTACGATCTTTGATGCACTTTCCTCAAACATTAATTCAAGTTCAAAATCCATTTCCACAGCACCAAAGGCAGATATTGGTGGTGTGGCAGGAAAGGTTCAACCTCCGCCCCAATGACTCATTATCTTTTTGCCTTGTAACAGATACCAGCTGAGCGGCAGTCTGGTAAAATGCCGTTTGACCTGAAAGCAGAGCTGTATCATTGATTTTTTTCTATGCAAAAAAAAACAAAACAACAACAACAAAAAACAATGAATCCATTGACATTCATGAACATTTATTAAGTGGATATGATTGCAGTCAGGTGGTGGGTGACGTGAAATATGGACTACGCAATTTTCTGATAATGTCACCGTCATCACTACTTTGGGAAAAAAATAGGTCGCCTCAACTGGTGCAGAATATTACAAGAGCAATATGTGAAAAAATAGAGTTTTTTTTTGGGGGGGTGAACACTCCCTCTAACCAACGGCATTGCCCCAACCCTATTGCCCTTATGACAAGCCTCAACTCTTTTTATTGTATTGATGCTAGAAGGCGGTGGCTGAGGGTCTATATTTGCTGGGAATGACGTTAAACTGTATCTGAGGGTGAGGTTCCAGTTCTAGAGGTTTGGGGAAAGTGGAGCACCTCTTCATCACCATTACTTCCTGGTCCACTCTGACCCGGAGTGGTAGTACCTGTTAGGGTCCGATCTATGGGTTAAATAGAAAAATGTGTTTATAAAAGAAAATTGTGTATCCATTAAGAATGAATTTATTTCAAAACTTTGTCGGCATTAAATGACCCACTGAGGTTGATATGCTGTAAAACAAAATAAATCAACGGTATAGCTGTACATCCTGTGTCTGCTGTAGTGTCTGTGAAAATAAATAGGAAGCAACACTTTCAGAGCGTCCCTTGTAGTTTTCTCATTTTGCAGGGAAAGTTGCTTCTGATGATGATGTTAATAAACATTTAAATATTCACAAAAATTTATTTGCTAATCGAATATTGATTTATATTTTTCGCAGTTAGTTCCATGTTTTATATCTTGGTATTTCGATTCTTCTTCTTCTTCTTCTTCTTCTTCTTCTTCTTCTTCTTCTTCTTCTTCTTCTTCTTCTTCTTCTTCTTCTTCTTCTTCTTCTTCTTCTTCTTCTTCTTCTTCTTCTTCTTCTTCTTCTTCTTCTCTTCTTCTTCTTCTTCTTCTTCTTCTTCTTCTTCTTCTTCTTCTTCTTCTTCTTCTTCTTCTTCTTTCTTCTTCTTCTTCTTCTTCTTCTTCTTCTTCTTCTTCTTCTTCTTCTTCTTCTTCTTCTTCTTCTTCTTCTTCTTCTTCTTCTTCTTCTTCTTCTTCTTCTTCTTCTTCTTCTTCTTCTTCTTCTTCTTCTTCTTCTTCTTCTTCTTCTTCTTCTTCTTCTTCTTCTTCTTCTTCTTCTTCTTCTTCTTCTTCTTCTTCTTCTTCTTCTTCTTCTTCTTCTTCTTCTTCTGTGCGTAACCAATACTTTTGATAATTGCTATGGTTTCCTTAATTAATATTCCGGTTGCCTTGGTCTTTTGTCGAAGAAACCCACCTTTCGTTATGGATTTTATTGATCTCAGTTTTAGTTCATGTGATTTATTCACATTGTTTTGGGATATGCAAATCTCAGGGTTTAGATTCGATGTTACTTTAATGACAGTGTTACATATTATGTGGTGTCATGGGTTGATGACAAGACCCTGTTGGTAGTTTGAAATAGGTTCGTTGGAGTTGAAAGCGTAGGCGCGGGTAGATATCCGTTGGATAACCCGAAATGACCCCTAGAGGTGCGAATATCGCGCGTCACGTGATTTAGTTTGTTTAGATTTTAGTTTCAACCTGAGAATTGAAGCAGAGTAGACGTGCTCTGCTGGGGTTGAATCCCTCCGCGCGGAAGAACATGGGCAGAAATAAATCTTGATCAAGGAAATAAAAGTCTTGTCAGTTGATTAATTGCATGACTACTAACTAGCCTTAAAAGAAGCCCTTAGAAGAGACTAGAGAATATGACGGCCAAAAGAAGTAGGAGAGGAAACATGGCGACTAGACGTAGCAAGAAGAAATGAAAAACAAGTAAGTCTCAACTCTGTATCTGTCTGTCTGTCTGTCTGTCTGTCTCTCTCTCTCTCTCTCTCTCTCTCTCTCCCCAACTGTCCTTATCGGTCATCGCCTCTGAGTGGTCCTCTGCGCAGCATCTAGAATCTTTACACAGCTGATTGATGTAGGTTTTTGCTGGTTGGCCCACGCTGGTATGTCCATGTGTAGGTGTCCATTGAAAACGTCACTTATGATTTTGTCCTTGCTTGGGGCACAGTGTCCAGGATGTCTTGTTTGTCTTACTCGGATGGTTTGTGTGATAGGGGGCAAGTGGCTATACAACTGCTTTCTTGTGGGATGCTGCTTCAAAGACTTATTGAAGACAGTACGCAGCATCCTTGTGTAGCTCCTATATATCTTTTTCTATAAATCCTCTGTTAGAGTCCAAGTGGTGCAGCTGTATAGTAGCACTGACACGGCTACAGCTTGAAAGAATTTTTGGTTTATCTTATCAGCGAAATAAGATTTCCATATGATCGATAATCTGTCTATAGCTGTCCATGCAGTTCATATGTGTATATTGATATCGCTTTCTGTAGATGAGATGTTACTACCTATGTATGTGAACTGGTCTACTAATTTGAAAGGCTTACCATCCAGTGTGAAGATGTCTCCATCTTGTTTAGAATATGAACTTGGTTAAGTTTAGATTGATTTTAACGCCAACCCGTATAGGGTTATTTTATGCCGAGAGCTTTAGAGATTCGCGTTCATTGTACGTTCATATTTACATTTCTGTGCGGTTTCTTAAGTGTTTAATCCAGTGGTTCCTAACGTGATGCGAACGCCCCACTGGGAGGGGGGCAATTTAATTTAAGGGTGGGGGGGCAATTAAGACTAACGATGTCTGGGTTCAAAGTTTCGATGTTTATTTTATTTATTTATTTATTTTCGTTTTCCATCATTGTAAGCATAATTATGATTTTTTTTAAAGTGGACACTACGTCATCGTCTTTAGTAGACGGACGGATGCCAACACACACAGTAATATGATGGCACGAATTCTCTTGACAAGTAGTATGTATGATTAACTAAATAATACTGTATGTTAGCTAACCTATTAAACCTATACAATGAACGAAAAGGAGTGAAAAAGAGAGGAAAGAAGCCGCCACAGAAAAGAGAGTCAGAAGGAGGAGAGACAACAGCAACTCCAGCAAGCATCACTGTTTGTTTGCAATCACTGCACCAGAGATTGCCATTCGAAAATGGGTCTGTTCAGCCACTCACGCAGTTGCAGAATTTTTAAAAAGTGGACACTACGCCATCGTCTTTAGTAGACGGACGGATGCCAACATATTGTTTGTATAATTTGTAGTTTTTCCATAATTACCATTTCATCGCTCTTTATGCAATTCGCACGAAGCGTGTGAGGTGAGGGAAGAACCGTATTTATGAATTTGGAATAAGAAATAAAAGTTGCTAAAAATCGTATATAAATAATATAGACATTCGACACAAACTTTATCAACCCCCCCCTCCCCCAAGGACCGGTTTAGCTCAGTCGATAGAACAAACAGGCGAGAAACTGTGAATAACCAAGCGCTGTTGACTTCATGTCTCATCATCATGTCGCACGAATATTCATGACAATCTCTCGCCAACCTTCCCTATCATTTCATTGTCCCAGAGAGGTCTCTGCGTAGCATCCAATATCCGCGCAGAGCTGGTCAATGTAGGTCCTTCCAGAGCGGCCCACGTTAGCATGTCCATGTGCTAGCTTCCACAGGAGAACGTGTCTACGCTGTCATAATTTATAGAGAAGTGCTCTATCCCTGATATTGAGGACTATTTACTTATAGCACCCTATATTATCAATATTACACACACACACACACACACACACACACATATATATATATATATATTATATATATATATATATATATGATAAGTTGTAAACACAGTATGTTTGGAATGGCTTTTTAGCCGACAATTTTTGGGAGAATATGTGCTTAATTGGAGTCGTACCTAATTTTGAAAATTAATTAATTAATAATGAATTAGGCGGGAATGCCTATTTAAATGTATAGCTAAACAAATCGAGAAAAATCAATCTCTGTATGTACATTTCGGCCTATTAGGCCTCATCAGCAGAGTTATAGATAGATATAGAAGGCCGCCCTGTGCGTGATTTGTCAGTCCGGTTTCAAATCACGCACAGGGCGGCCTTCCTATCTATAACTCTGCTGATGAGGCCTAATAGGCCGAAATGTACATACAGAGATTGATTTTTCTCGATTTGTTTAGCTATACATTTAAATAGGCATTCCCGCCTAATTCATTATTAATTAATTAATTTTCAAAATTAGGTACGACTCCAATTAAGCACATATATATATATATAAGTTAAACATAATGAGTCAGATATACCTACTAAAAGTTTCGCTTAGTGCTCTTTAGGGCAAAGATCTGACTAAAGAGAATTGGAGCAAACGCACTATAATACAAAACCTCCCGCCGTGATTCAAATAAATTAAAACCGACCAATAAAAAACAGACACAGAACACCATTTAAATCTATTATTTTATTTATTTATTTTTTTTATCATATAAATTTGAATCTCACTACCTTAGTTCAAATCTACCCCAATTTACACCAGTATTCCATAATACAAACAGGTACCCTATCGCCATCGCCGTCCCCCCCCCCAATAAATGGCGTGCTGGTTTCCTTTTATTGGGGGGATGACGATTAGCGAAACTTTTAGTAGGTTATCTGACTCATTAGATTATCTTTATTATTTGCTCTACTTAGGTATTGAGCACTCTTTACTTGTTTGTATGAATATATATTTTCCATATATATATATACATATAAATTGTTTTTTCTTTTGGCCAAGTATTATAGTATCAACTGATTATTTTCGGTTGATACGACTATCTTGGTCTTTTATTTTTTCCAAATTTTTTTTCTCCCCAGGTGATGTTTGGTAGTATATTTTTACAATCAAACTATTTGCCAGGTTTTTTCTTACCGCAAGGGTTTACCAAAAAAGTTTGGTATATATATATATATATATATTCGTTAACGTCCAGTGGTGCAGACATACAATAGTCCTGGCATCGCTACTTGAGAGAATTCCCCTTTTAGTGAGGTATATACGGATAGATAAAAAAATACGTTCCCTGAAAATGTGCGGTCTTGAATCAGCCTAAGTTAAGATTGATAAATATCTATAAAAATGTATGCGTTAAGATTAGACTTATTTTCAACTGGAAGCAGCTACCCGGCATTGCCTAGGTTGTGGGAGAGGTAAACAAAAATTAGTCTCACAAATCCATTATTATTGGATCGCGAATTGGATCCTCGTAGTATGCCCCATTAAAATCCCTATGTAAAAACAAAAGACGTTGCGTTGATCCAGCCACTCGGGAAATAAAAATTAATGTCTACTATTTAAAATATTAAATGCAAAAAGAAATTTATGCTATTATCATTTAAACTTTATTTTTTTAAGTATCTTCACTAATATAAATCAAACCCTCATTATTTTTCTCAAAAACCAAGAACTGGTGATATTTAATGTGTATATATATTTACTTTGTCATTAATTGTATTATTTTCGAAGTTTCCTCCGGACATACACATAAACACAACTGCCCTTTATATGTATAGATAGATTTCAAATTGAATAAGGCAGCTAAGTGGGCAAACTTAGATGCATTACAGAAAAAAAAGAACTTCTTTAGTAACAATGACAGGAATGTTACAAGGTAATGTCCTTTTTTTAATTACCTCGACATCTTTGCAATGTTGCTGACGTCGAGGCTCCTGATTGGGTACAGTGATTAATTTCCGAGTATATGGAGGTGATATTACAGTGTTTCTTATGTTAAATTATTATCTTAGAGAAAGGAAGGATGAAAGAAAGAAAGAAAGAAAGAAAGAAAGAAAGAAGAGAAAAAGAAAAAAGAAAAATCCGTCTACCACACAAAATACATACTTCAACATAATAAAATAATGACAGAATTCCGCTGAACAAACTAATGACATACTTCTGATTAACAAAAGAATTACACGCTTTTGCATCAGAAAAAAAGGATACGCCTCTGCCTCACAATATAAAGACACTCTTCTACCTAACAATATAATGACACACTTCTACCTAAAAATATAATGACATGCTTCTGCTCAACAAAATAAGAACAAACATCTGCCTAACAAAACAATGACACGCTTCCACCTAACAATATAATGACAGACCTCTGCCTAACAATATAGTGACACACTTCTGCCTAACAATAGTGACACACCTCTGCCTAACAAATAATGACACACCTCTGCCATACAAAATAATGATGACTGACACACCTCTACCTAACAATATAGTGACACACCTCTGCCTAACAAAATAATGACACACCTCTGCCATACAAAATAATGACACACCTCTACCTAACAATATAGTGACACACCTCTGCTAACAAAATAATGACACACCTCTGCCTAACAAAATAATGACACACTTTTGAATAAAAATTAATGACATGTTCCGCCTAACCAAATAATACCGAATCAAGTCACTTTGATAAACAAATGACTCATGTTACTTGCAGTACTAACTGTTGCTTAAGTGGTCACCCAAGTATTTTTGGACAAGTTCATCAGTTCTTAACTTTTGCTGTTAACATCACCTGACTATAATTGACCTGCATTTTGTATATTGATCACTGTATAAAGATTTTGCGTTTTCGGAGCGCTTTGGAGGGAGGTGAATTCCAAACCAAACCCTAACTCTACACTTTCTACAGTAACAATGAACCTTAAACATAGCAATG
>CM042153.1:97094702-97097202 GCA_023376005.1 Doryteuthis pealeii | reverse complement strand
CTTGATTTGGCATTACATGACCCAAAAAGAGTTGATATGCCGTGAAACAAAACGAGCAACCAACCAACCATTTTAGTCAGTTAAGCAGCGATGAGCCTGTTCAATACTTAATCGGGTGACCACTTAAGCAACAGCTGGTACTGTAAGCAACAGCTGGTACTGTAAGCAACCGGAATTTTCTTTTAGTTTATCAAAATGACTTGATTCATTATTAAATGACCTGAAAAGGGTTGATATGCCGTATAACAAAACAACTAACCAAACCAAACCAGAGGTCAGAGTTCAAGTACAATTTGAAGGCCAGCATTTCAAATGCTGATTTTTTGAGAGATTTCAGAGATTGAGGCAACAATCTTTTCCTCATCACGTGACCTTCCCACTTGGCTTTGTGCCGTATTAAGCTAATCAATAAAAACAGATTGTTTCCTCAACAATAATTGATATCAATCAATGACCAAAAAATCTTTTATGTCAAAAAGTTTAATTAAATCTTGGGGAATCAATAGTTTCTTTGACGCTGAGCTGAAAATCTACCGCTTTCATTATACACAAGGGAATTTGGGGGGTGGCGGTTGCAACGATTATGGTGATATATGATCATGACCCTTGAACTGTACATTTTGGCGGTAAGTCCCCGTAGAATAGTGGGCTGCAACAACATAGTAAGCGACTTTGAACTTCAATTGCACTATAACGTTCCCTTTCCGTTTAGTTTGCTTTGGCTTATTTGTTGAATGGCATATCAGCCTTCGTGGGTTATTTAATGCCAAAACCACCCTGAAACATAGGAAAAGCATCTATCTTCCATTCCGGTATCGCAGTCTCGGAAGTGTATATATTTGCCGTGCCTTGGAGTTTGGAATTTCCTCTCCAGGGCACGAAAGCCTGGGCAAGATGTATGAAGACCCCAAGCAAAGCCCCCACCCCATTCTGCCTCGCTGGCATGATCCGAAGGAATGGCCAACTAATACATTCGCTGTAAGTTCAGCTACAGGAATTGCCAGAGTGCATTACACACTGAACTGTCTAAAGGAGTCCCAGCCATGTTTTCTGTCAGGGTTTTCATCTCTTAGCCTTTTTCTCTCCAGAGGATGCCGACAAAGCAGGGGATGACTTAGTTAGATTCACACCTTTCCCAAGGGTATCAGCACCATATAAAATGCAAGCAGCCCCGTCTATGATTTGAAATCGTCTTCTATGTGTTATATACCCACTTGTTTCTGGGTATATATATATATATATATCATGGCGAGAGGGGAACCCCATTTGGATCTATTCTCGTATAAGTGCACCCGTGGTTGTGCCCTCAGATTTGATAGTCTATTTACTTTTTAAAAAACTTTTAAAAAACTTTTTTTCTGTATTATGGAGTAGCTATCTTCATGACTTCTTCTATTTCTTCTGTAGCTATTAGCTTTCTTGTAGTCTGTTTTTCTTTCTTGTGGTCTGTAGTCTATAGCTATCTTCATAACTTGGTCCTTGGTTCCGGGCTGGTATTTTTTTCTAACTTCTGGTTCTATTCGTTGCTGGATGGTTCGGTCTTTCTTCTTACTTTTAACTTCTTCAAAGTTCTAGTGTCTTAAGATATACCAAGGTTGCCATAGTTTTTAGCGACAAACTCAAGACATATAGTTTTTGTGATCACATTTTATTAATCTTAAACTTAGGATTTTCAACTGCGTGAGACCCGTCTTTACATCTCTCACTGTCTATTCCCACCGCAGCAGGAAGGCGGGGCCAGATTGATATCATTGAATGTCAACCACTCTAACGGTTCAGATTTGAATTCAAAAACACCTGAAATCAAATTTGTTTGTACACTAACCGTCCAAATCGACGGCACACTCATCAATATATAACATATATCTTCGATATTCCATATTTCTATTTAGAGGATCATTTTCACTTGGAATTCCGTTCATTTTAAACACAACCAGGAAATACACATCTTAAAAGTTAATGAAACCATAGTGTTTGTTTAACTGTATACACGTTGATAGGCCGATTTCTTGTTGAAACACGATACCAGACATTCACAAAATAACCAGACAGCAATTAATTCGCCAGAAGGTAAGCGAAACCACTTGAACGGGCATAGATATACAAAGTACATGAATAAAAGTGACGATTTTGGTTAGAGCTAATACCTAGATGATCCAACAGTAATTGCGTTCAAACGCCTTGTATAACAACAATGATTCTATTTAAACCATAGCTGGAAAGATGAGGGGTTACATACCTTTCCCAAGAGTATTAGTCCGAAAGTGAACATAATAGTGCAACGGTTCGAACTCCCTTACTACGATGTCGCTACCCAGCACGTTAGCCACGGAGCCCCCCCCCCCGCCATAAGTCTATATGAACCATACGTTCATGAAAAATCTGTCATCGGACCTTTCCCAAGAATATCAGAACACAATCCCCCTTTATCCATCTGTACAAGACAGTAAAGGGTCTTGTTCTTTAAAAGGATTTTAAGTGTATCTCTCCAATGAAGATC
>CM042153.1:97082202-97089702 GCA_023376005.1 Doryteuthis pealeii | reverse complement strand
GGACTATGCATTAATTTAATTCAAAATCCTGATGAGCTGTTGGCATTTCATTGTGTTTACTTAGACAAAGATCCCCTAATTTACTTAAAGAAGCATCGTATATATAATATATTATATAATATATGGTGTTGTGGTGTGTGTGTGTGTTGTGTGTGTGTACTTTGGGCCAAGCATTTCTTTCATTTATACATGTGTAATTAAACAAAAGGCAGGTTCCTGTTTAACGTTTTATTGGTGATCTTTTTCAAGCTTTTCTGGCCAACTTTTAATATTGGGATTGGAATTCGTGGATTAGTCCACCGGAATTTCATATCCCGAGTACTTTGAGATGGCACTTTGAAGTGCCGAAAGTACTCGGATATGAATTTCGGTAACTAAATCCACGAACCTCCCATCCAAAATAAAAAAAGTTGCTTAGAAAACTTGAAAAGATCAATAAAATCGTTAAACAGGAGAAACTGCCTTTTTAATTTCACAACACCACACACACCAACACACCACACACACACACAACACACATAGAGCTGTCCTCTCTACGTTCATTTAACATATCTATCATAATCATAGTTGATATTATTTCTCAATTTATAGATATCTCGACAATAATAATAAAAAGTTTACAAGGTTCATAATAATCAATGCATTCAATAAATAGAATTTTTATTCTAAATCCCTTTTCATTAGCCACATTACATATAATGAAGAATTTTAATTTGAAATCTTCCAAAATAAACCGTTAGCGTTACAAACCAATGAAACCTCGATGAAATTTAGAGAAATCATTACATGTTTTAACGGCCTTGATGAATGATTCTGGAGGAGAACAGAAAGAACTCGAATGTGAATGATAACTGATTACATGAGAAGTTGAGTTGCAGATAAGAAAATAGTCAATAGAACCAAGAAGAATAGTAGAAGAATAAGGGCGAAGAAGGCGCGAAAGGCGAGAAGAAGAAAAGGTGAGAAGGTGAGAAGAAAAAAGAAAAAGGGCGAGAAGAAGAAGAAGAAGAAGAAGAAGAAGAAGAAGAAGAAGAAGAAGAAGCAAGAAAAGAAAACTGCAACAGAATAAATATGCTGAAAGGCATAAAAAAAATTGCACTAAACTGTGACCAAAAATGTTTTTGAATGGAAATCTTCCAAAGATGAATCCACTTTTTCGAGTCTGCCAATTCTATCTACTTTTTTTCAAGTCCATAATTAATATATAATATATATATTATATATATAATAATATATATATATATATTAATATATAATAAACACACATCACACACACACATATATATATATAGATATAGTGTGTGTGTGTGTGTGTGTGTGTGTGTGTGTTTAATAAGAGAATCCATTTTCAGTTTTACGTTTTGCGTCTAGTTTTACAGATGAGTATGAGTAAAATATTTAATTATAGATGTTCGGCAATATGCCACAAGGCCAACAAAGTGTGAGGGATGGGTTCTTTTCGTCATATTCTATTTTATTGTTATCAAAATCTCGTTGACAATGCAATCAAAGTCTAAACATAACTCTGCAATGATAACAGTTGCATTTGACCAAAATTAGAATACGCTGACTTTTATCTCCCAAGAGGGGATATTACCCCCCCCACCCCACCGAAAGAGAGTATGACTCTAAACTGCATCGATTCTTCAGCGTCAAGTTCTAATCCTCTGCGGAGTGTGGAGTACCCCTTCATTGCCATTAAGTCCAGGTCTACTCTAACCGGAGTAGTAAATTGTATTAGGGTCCCATTCCCTGCAAAGGAGGTAAGACCCCACCTTACTAAATAAGGGATTATGACTCTAAACTGCATCCATCGTTCGGATCCCAAGTTCTAGATCTCTGAGGCAGGTGTGGAGTAACCCTCATTTGCCATTATTCCAGGTCCACTCAGACCTGGAATTAGTGATATCTATTAGGGTTCGCATCTGATGATTCAAATAATACGTTTCATAATTATTAGTGTGAGATAAGAATACTGGCAATCCATATAAAACTGTGCAAACAGATGATTATTATCCAAGTATTCTTATCTCACACTAAATAATTATGAAACCTATGTATTTGAATCATAGATGAGACCCTAATAGATATCACTATTCCAGGTCTGAGTGGACCTGGAAGTAATGGCAATGAAGGGGTACTCCACACTCCTCAGAGATCTAGAACTTGATCTGAACGATCGGATGCAGTTTAGAGTCATAATCCCTTATTTAGTAGGTGGGGGTCTTACCTCTTTGCAGGGAATGGGACCCTAATACAATTTACTACTCCGGGTTAGAGTAGACCTGGAATTAATGGCAATGAAGGGTACTCCACACCCCAGAGATCTAGAACTTGACGCTGACGATCGGATGCAGTTTAGAGTCATACTCTCTTTTCGGTGGGGTGGGGGGGGGGTATATCCCCCCTCTGTTGGGAGATAAAAGTCAGCGTATTCTAATTTTGGTCAAATGCAAACTGTTATCATTGCAGAGTTATGTTTAGACTGATTGCATTGTTAACGAGATTTGATAAAAATAAAATAGAATATGACCGAAAAGAACCCATCCCTCACACTTTGTTGGCCTTGTGCCATATTGCCGAACATCTATAATTAAATATTTACTCATACTAATCTGTAAAACTAGACCAAACGTAAAACTGAAAATGGATTCTCTTTAATTTAAACACACACACACACACACACACCACACACACACATATATATATATATATATATGTGTGTGTGTGTGTGTGTATATATATATATATTATATATATATATATATATATATATATATATATATATATATATTAATTATGGACTTGAAAAAAAGTAGATAGAATTGCAGACCTCGAAAAAGTGGATTAAATCTTTGGAATGATTCCATTCCAAAAACCATTTTGGTCACAGTTTAGTGCCAATTTTTTTTATGCCTTTCAGCATATTTATTCTGTTGCAGTTTTCTTCTTCTTCTTCTTCTTCTTCTTCTTCTTCTTCTTTCTTCTTCTTCTTCTTCTTCTCGCCCTTTTTCTTTTTTCTTCTCACCCTTCTCACCCTTCTTCTTCTTCTCGCCTTTCCCGCCCTTCTCGCCCTTATTCTTCTTACTATTCTTCTTGGTTCTATTGACTAGTTTCTTACTCAACTCAACTTCTCATGTATCAGTTATCATTCACATTCCGAGTACTTTTGGTTCTCCTCAGAATCATTATCAAGGCCGTTAAAACATGTAATGATTTCTCTAAATTTCATCGAGGTTATCATTGGTTTGTAACGCTAACGGTTTATTTTGGAAGATTTAAATTAAAATTTTCAAATATATGTAATGTGCTATGAAAAAGGGATTTAGAATAAAAATTCTATTTATTGAAGGCATTGATATTATGAATGTAACACTTTTTATTATTATTGTCGGAGATATCTATAAATTAGAATAATATCAACTATGATATATGATAGATATGTTAAATGAACGTAGAGAGGACACTCTATGTGTGTGTGTGTGTGTGTGTGTGTGTGTGTGTGTGTGTGTGAAATTAAACAAAAGGCAGTTCTCCTGTTTAACGATTTTATTGATCTTTTCAAGCTTTCTAAGCAACTTTTTTATATTTGGATGGAGTTCGTGGATTAGTCTACCGAAATTCATATCCCGAGTACTTTCGGCACTTCAAAGTGCCATCATCAAAGTACTCGGGATATGAATTCCGGTGGACTAATCCACGAATTCCATCCAAATATTAAAAAGTTGGCCAGAAAGCTTGAAAAGATCACCAATAAAACGTTAAACAGGAAACCTGCCTTTTGTTTAATTACACATGTATAAATGAAAGAATGCTGCCCAAATACACACACACACACACACACACACACACACACACACATATATATATATATATATATATATATATACGATGTTCCTTTAAGTAAATAAGGGAATTTTGTCTAAGTAACACGAAATGAAATGCCAACAGCCTCATCCAGGATTTGAATTAAATTAAATGCATAGTCTGCTGGTACTGGTTTGAATGAGTACAAATTACAGATGAGGATCACGTGACTTAATAACCAAGGTTGTAGTACAATGCAAGTGTCTCGGATAATATATTATATAATATATATATATATATATATATATATATATATATATAAGGGTCATTCAATAAATAAGGTGAATATTGTCTAATGAGTTGACAATAGGAAGCACTGTTTACAATTGCACTTTTTTTCAAGAAAATCAATACAGATGTGTCCTTTCGTGTCCCAGAAAACTGTTAGCATGCCATTTTTTTTTGTTTTGTTTTTTTTGCTGAAGGCTGCAACCAGAATTTTCTCTTTACTAACGAGTAAGTGTATTTTCACTTCACTTTTTATTCAGTAAACATTTTTAGACTAAAACATTCCATACTTTTTTCTGTGAATTTCACATGGCTTTCCCTTCGTAGCCATAATGAATTCCATGACCAAGCTCTGTTTAAGCCGGGAGCACTCTATTTTACTTGCCCCCATTTTGAAGAGACTTAAAGAAATATTTTTGCGATAAACCAATTCCAAATAATGCAGAGTTTGAATTTATTCAGTACTAATGTTCTCATCTAAAACACGTAACAAAATTAGACATCTTCTTTGGGGGGGGGGGCGGTTAGAACGGATTAATGCTATTTCAATATCAGATTGATTTGATATACGAAGAAATCGATTTATGAGCGGAACGAATTAACTGGTAAGTCTAGGTACCACTATAATATATATATATATTATATATATATATATATATATATATATATATATATATATATATATATATATATATGAATGAATATAGATTATTTTGTGTATATATATCTATTGCATGAATGTAATTCTGCGACCCTCAGTTTCGTCCGATTTTTTTCTGCCCTTATCATACATATGAATGCCGAAAAGAAAGGCATGAAACCTAGGGTCACAGAATCACATCCATGCAATAAACATATATTCACAAACTAATATATGTTTATTTATTCTTATATATATATATATATATATATATATATATATATATATATATATATATATAGAGAGAGAGAGAGAGAGAGAGAGAGAGAGACAGACAGAGACAGAGACAGAGACAGACAGACAGACAGACAGACAGAGACTGAGATAGAGAGAGAGGGGGATATTAAGATATGTTGAAGCTATATATATATATATATAATATATATATATATATATATATATATGTATGTGCGTGTGTGTGTGTGTGTGTGAAGGGTCTAATTATCGGTTGAAAATTGTTTTTATTTGCTAAGATAGAGGGAGCTGATCTTTTAAATAGTATTTTATCCCCCTTAAAGGGGCAAATAAATATTCTACATTCTGATATGCCGTGCTTTCCGATAAATACCCTCTGGATGTTTTTGAAAAGACATGAATGGCAAGAACTTCATTTCTCTTCTCCTCCTCCTCTCTCACCTGAGAAAATTACACAAATCGCCCCCCACCCGACCCCATAAAAAGTCATTTCAGTTTGATCAAAAAGCCTTTCCATTTTTTTTTTTCACGTCTAATTCTCAATTCATTAACTTCTTTCGATTTTTTTTAAAGATTTAACTCGGCTCAAACTCATTTTAATGTTAAGGCATTTACGATTTTTTTTTTTTTTTTTTTGTTGCTTTCGAAAATGAGTAGAAAAACTTCGCTTAAAATCTGGCGCCTTTTTATTGTTGATTTTGTTGTTAAATCCTCTTTCAGCTTTTTTTTCTCTTTTTTTTCTTTTGGGTTGAAACACAATTTTAAAGGGAGATAATCATGAACAAATAATAAATCAGGGAAATAGAAAATGATCCATTTTAGTTACGCCAAATTTGACGGGAATTCTTTTCTTTTTTTCTTTTTTTTTTCTAACGTTTTGTTTCTGCTTCCTGTTTTTTTTTAAATAGAAATCAATCACGTGATGTACAGAGTTTGGAAAGATACAAAAGTCGATTACATATGTAACGGGAAGAGAATTTACAAATACTTAAATTATCAGTCTTAATGATATTTGAACACGCCTAATGTTCAAATATCATTAAGACTGATAATTTAAATGATTTAAAATTTAAGGACATGCGTACAGCTGAGCAACTTATATAATAAAGTGATGATGTATAGACGTCTAGATTACTGTCTAGATGTTTGCACAGCTGAGTAACTTATATAATAAAGTGAGGATGATTACACGTTTCTTACAGTACCTGCTGTTGTTATTTACTAAGCTTTCCTTTGATATGACACAAAAGCCTCAGGTTGCTTATAAGTGGTCACTCATCCAATTACTAAATATGCTTCTCAATGCTTAACTTCAGTGTTCTCAATTGTTCAATGACAATTAATTTTAATTCTCGGTGCATGTCGGATTCGAGCGTCCTGCTGAAAAAGTGAACCTTGATTCTGGGACCCTGGGTTTCATGCCTGTTGAAAAAGTGAAGCGGGCTAGTTATGAACATCTTAACTGTTTGAAGGCGTTTTTACCGACAAGTAAATGCGATATGAAAGCTATATTTTAAACCCCCCCCCCACACACACACACGCGCGTTTTTATTGACAAGTAATTGTAAGCCTTTTACGTCTCCTTCTTTAAAATATATGTTTAGCGGTTTAAAGGCGATTTTATCGATAAATATATTTTTAGTGGTTTAAAGGCGTTAAAATCAACAAGTTAATGCGATAAAAAAGCGATATTTTACAGCCAGCCCCACGTTTTTTATTGACAAGAAAATATAAATATTTTACTCCCTCCCTTTTAAAATATCTGTATTTTCTGATATGTACCTTTCCCATCGTTTTTTTTTCTTCTTTTTTGCTAGTAGTCATAAAAAAAACATTATCCTTTAAAATGGCAATCGGCTTTCGCGTCACCAAGTGTGACTTGTTTCTGTAGATTTGTCAATATCACACAAAATGCCTGACTGAATCAAATGATAAACGAATCCTGTCGATTTAAACATCCAACCTAACCCTAAGCTGGAAGGTGTCATAACCACTAGGTCATCGTTCTGCTGCTTGACAAACACGGAAAAAATAACTTGGAAATACAATGTTAGACTTCGCAGATACTACACTGATCCTAATCAATGGAGAGGTGCTTTGATACTGGGTATGATGTTAAACTACATCTTTTGGTGAGGTTCCAGTTCTGGAGCTCTGCCATTATTCCCAGGTCCACTCTGAATCGGAGTGTTAGGTTCCCATCATTGAATAGATAAAAAATGAATTTTAAAAATGAGTTTTAAAAAATGCATACTCAACAATAATGAATAAAACAAAAAAATGTTCGACATGAAATAACCCAACAAGAGTTAATATGCCGTAAAATCCAACCAACTACAACCACTAATCCTAAACAGAAGTTCTGTACGGGAATAATTCTGTCATTTTTGATTGGAATATGCCAGTAAAAATGTAATTTTTTCTTTTAACATTCGGCAAAAAACCATCGTTTTGCTTGAATAAATTAAAAAGAATGTTATTCGCGTTTAAAATGTCTAGATCAAATTATA
>CM042153.1:96992202-97077202 GCA_023376005.1 Doryteuthis pealeii | reverse complement strand
TACGCTATTCCCCCCCCCCTCTCTCTCTCTCTCTCTCTCTCTCTCTCTCTCTCTCTTTCTTTCTTTTCTCTCTTTCTCTTCTCTTTCTTCTCTCTCTCTCTCTCTCTCTCTCTCTCTGCTTTTTTTTACAAAAGAGAGAAAATTTCAGTTGATCAGTGTTAACAGTACATCAATTTGACGACCGATCTTACTCTTGCAGGGGGAGGGGGCTGTTTATGTATAAGTGTATATACACTGGTGTTCGACCCCTGGTAAAACCAGTGGTTTCCGATACCAATTGTCAAGACAGTTCCTCCATAAATTGCAATCTCTCTACTTCCATTTTCAGTGTTGGGAGGGCTATTTGCTTAACGGGGTCGTAATTGCAAATAGAATTGGTTCCCAAAAAATGGAATATATTACCATCACCAACACTCTGTTAAGGTACAGTCTCTACATACCTACACATAATCATAATGTATAACAAACCAAACACTAATACACTAATAGAGACACACACAGACACACACACACACATACATACATACAGACACACACACACACAATATATAATATATATATATATATATATATATATATATATATATATAATTGTTGAATTCCGATTGTGTACGTAAAGGGAGAAATAGATCGAGGAAAATTCCATGGTTTTCACCATCATATAATATGTCCGTTGCTATTAATTTAAACAAATAATTCTTTAATTTCTTTAATGATCAATGTATATATATATATATATATATATATTATATATATATATATATATATATATGCTGACTAACGGTGAAAAAAATAGTTCATTTGACACATAAATATTTTTCAACATAATCTCCTTCATTGATAATGCACTTAATTCAGTACATCATGCAGCTGGTGGCGATGCCAAAGTGCAGGTATTCCTCGCTCATTACTTTCCTCCGTCTCCGGAATTTACGCACCCTCATCAAAAAAGTTGCTATTTTAATCATCCACGAACCAACTCAACCATACACACATGCTACACGTGTACTCTCTCTCTCTCTCTCTCTCTCTCTCTCTCTCTCTCTCTCTCTCTCTCTCTCTCTCTCTCTCTCTCTCTCTCTGCTCGTGTTCAATACTTTGCTTACATTTACAAATACACATACTCATCGAATGTATTATCGATCACTGATTGACAATTCGAATTCCTGTTAGCTCTTCATTCCAACACAATCGACGCTTTTCTTTCATTTGAGCCGAACAGTCGGAACAGCATCAAGTTTACACTTCTCTCGTGTCGCGCGAAACCATTGGCAAACATTGAGGCAACACACAACACAAGAGTTGTATGTAATAAGTACCTAACTCTTCTTCTTCTTCTTCTTCTTCTTCTTCTTCTTCTTCTTCTTCTTCGATTCTTCTTCTTCTTTTCTTTCTTCTTCTTCTTCTTCTTCCAATTATTTATTTTACCTCTTCTTTCACCTCTTTTTCACATTCTTCTTCTTCTTCTTCTTCTTCTTCTTCTTCTTCTTCTTCTTCTTCTTCTTCTTCTTCTTCTTCTTCTTCTTTTCTTCTTCTTCTTCTTTTCTTCTTCTTCTTCTTCTTCTTCTTCTTCTTCAATTTTTCTTGTTTATCTTCTTCTTTTCTTCTTCCATTTATATTCTTCTTATTTTTATTGTATTAATCATTTATTTCTTCTTTCTCTTTTATTTCTTCTTCTTCTCTCCCTTCTTCTTCTTCTCTCCCTCCTCTTTAACTTATCTTCTTTTTCCTATTTTCTTACATTCACCTTCTTCTTCTTCTTCTTCTTCTTCTTCTTCTTCTTCTTCTTCTTCTTCTTCTTCTTCTTCAGCCAACCAGCTGAAAGACTGTAAATCACCAGAAAGTTGCTCCCACGTCTAACCTTAACACCAATGCATCTGTTCCTTGCAGAGGCGCTGTTTATTCCAGACGCCAGACACGGGGTGGGGGAGGGGGGGAGACTGTGATCTTTTCAATCAAACTTCTCATCAATGTCACGGATTTTACAAGACTAAGCTGTGTGGGTGGAAACTAGTCTCCATTTTCATTTGGTCTTGAAAGATAAAATCATCTCTTTTCCCAATTCTGGAAAGAGTCAAATCTTTCGATCATTTAAAGCCGATAGTCTCGCTTCTCTTTACAAGTCAATCCTTTTGCAGTTGGCAAACATGTGAATTAATTAATTCTTCTTTTTCTTTCGATATTTACATATTAATATTAATACGGATATCGATGCAGAAATAAGAACCGGCAAGCCAAACACAAATTCCTGATGAGACTGAATTCTTTTGGAATATTTGTTTTCATCGGTTCTTTCTTGTTTAAACATTTCTTTAAAAAAGATTGATTCCTTCGTCTTCATCTTCCTGTTTTTCTTGTTCTTGTTCTTCTACACAATTCTTCTAATTATTATTATTATTATTATTATTATTATTATTATTATTATTATTATTATTATTTACTCCTTTTGAGTTTTCACATCAGCATTAGCTGGTGGTTTTTCACTGGATGCTGAGTGACAGCAAGTCTCCTCAGGTCCCCAGGACTCTTCTAAGTATTCTGGCAGATTGCAGCAGTGCAGTGTTCTGAATGGTTTCAATCCCTCCTCTGATTTCCAAACTTTCCAAACCCTTTTCTAATCCTTTTGGGATTGTTCCAAGTGCACCAACTACAATTGGTATTGTTATTATTATTATTATTATTATTATTATTATTATTTGTTGTTGTTGTTGTTGTTGTTGTTGTTGTTGTTCTTCTTCTTCTTCTTCTTCTTCTTCTTCTTCTTACTATTATCATTATTATTATTATACTTCTACATTGTTGTTGTTGTTGTTGTTGTTGTTGTTGTTGTTCTTCTTCTTCTTCTTCTTCTTCTTCTTCTTCTTCTTCTTCTTCTTCTTCTTCTGATATCGACACAGAAAAAAGAATTAGTAAGCCGAGTAAAGATCCCAGACGTGACTGCATTCTTTTGACTCGACAGGAATCCATATTTTCTTCTCCTCATTATGGGTTAACTAGTAGAACGGAATTATTCCCTCCAATGGAACAAGAAAGAAAGGGTTAAACAGGGAGATAATGAAAGTAAAAGTAGAAAATGGTAGACGATCGAAAGAGATTTACTGTATGGAATACAAATGCATATATCTTAGCGATGTATGAACCGTATAGCAATCCTCTTAAAAGAATGATATTTGTCTTTCTTCAGATTGATATCAAATGTTGGCTTGGACATCTTATCCTATAGCCGATCTATGCGATTATGTCGCACAATTTGTCTGACCCCATTATAGAGTAACGGTTATCCAACCACAAATATTTGGTATTTGTCATTAATTTAACACGTTTTGTCATTTTGAAGATAAAATAGAACTATACAATTCCAATTTGTTGGATTATTTGGTGGATATAAGCCGTGCTACCATACACCACTTAAATTTATAGAATAGGCGAGATCACGTGGTTTGAACCTCAGCCAATAAACAGCCATAATGTGTGGCTGGTTGACTACTTAATCACTGATAGTGATAGGCGTCCATTTTCAATCATTGCTGGAGACACTTGCAATACTGAGGAGCACCAAGCAACAACCAAAGGATTCTTTACCAAGGATTTCCGTTGGACAAGCGCTCTTGCTTGAAGCCTAAAAGATGGCCCATAAAATCGTAACACCAAGATATCTTATTCTTTGAAAATATATTTTAGGAAGCTTTTACAAGTGTGAGATAAATGTTTTGCAATATTTTGCAGAAATTAGCAGTCCATGATGCTTTGCTGATGTTGTGAAGGTAAATAATAACACTGTATTGTGACATGCCAAGGTCGCTGGATACTCTCCGACCAAGTGCTACTTGCTCGTAATACACACTTTTAGGCTTACCTGACATAGCCTGATTATCGAGATTCTTACAACCCGAGTGAATTTTTGTAACCATTTTAGTAGTGTACTATGTCACGGTACTCTTAGAGGTTGTAGCGTTACCCCTTAGTATGTCCTTTCTAGTTTCATGTGGTAACCCGTATTAAAAAGAATCGAACGCAAATCGCTTTATTCATTTGTCAGTCACAAATTTATTTTCACCTGTAACTGTCTACAGTAGTTGTCGCCAAAGCAGGGAGAGAGAGGGGGGGAAGCTGTTGTTTACGTAAATAGTCAAGACAGAAAGAAAAAGAGAAAGTAAGATAGAAGACCGGACGACTGTCGCTTATCGCCCATCACCAGCTCATCACCAACGTTATGACGTTTTTTTTCTGTCCGGTAGACGCATTTCTTTCCCTCAGAGCGAGGTTTTTTAAAACTGTAACGATTTTTAATCGGCTCGTTCCCACGTTAACATAGAACTTGAAATATATTTTTAAAAAAATTTTGCTAAGATTGTTTGTTTGTTTGTTTGTTTTTTTGTTTTTTTTTTGTTTATTTTAACCCCCCAAATTATAAATTCCAAATTTCTAAAATAATGTGAGGTCCCTAATAATTTTAACCTTCCTACTTCTGACCCAGTTCGAACTTGTACAGCATAAGTTCCCGAATTAGACTACGTTGCACGTCCATACTTGCGGCTTTCAAATCACATACAAATAATATATACCACCACGTGGGTATCTCCCAAAACCTGAACTGTTTTTGGTCACATGACATACGCGCCACAAACTTGCACGTGCCAATATTCTTCTTCTTTTCATTTTCATTTCCTCTACCCTCGGGTTTTTCTCTCATTAAGCAATACCGTCTGTTCAGTGCTTTATCTCTAAATTTTAAATTGCACTAAATCATCGATTCAACCGAATTATTACTAACAAGTCATATGCGCTCTTATCATAACGGTCATCGTTGTAGGAAATAGAATCGACGACCCGAGTTCAAATCCTGTACGTGGTGGTTTGCGTTTCACCTTATGCTAATACCCTTGAGAAAGGCATAGATCCATCTGTCCTCTCTCCACTCAGGTAATATATTGATGGATTAAAGTTATTATCAAACTCAGAAACTTCTAAGATCAATCGGTCACATAACTGAGACTATGCAATCACGGCCAAGTTCTCAAATGTGCCCTGGGTCAACTCCTATCAATTATTTTTTCCAACGCTTTTCGCAACCGTTTTATATCTTTTAAAACTATCTACACTACCTCCCTAATAATATATACTGCTAGTCAATTATTATACAAGACGCAGCCTCTATAACCTAGCGAATATACTGTACCAAAGTCACCATCTATGGGTAAATAGTTGGGCAAACGCTCTTTACCTGGGGGCGTGCAGAAGAAAAAACTCTAAATTCAAACCTGTTAAAACACCACTTAAAAATTGACCTTATCTTGCATCCTGCTCGTGGCGGATGGGTTGGGTAAATACATTCTCTGTCTCATATTTCGGGCCTTGTGCCAAACAAAGCTAAACTTTGGGAAACTTGATAGTATAATTAAAAGGAGTATTGAGGTGACGCAGATGAGGCTTTGGCCAGAGGAAACGATGCGATCGATGCGATACCCGAGATAATAGAATACCTGCAAGGTGTGACTTTGTCACCTGGAAGTCTTACTCAATAATTAGCTTGGCTTCGATCCGCCAAAAATCGATAAGCCCCACAATTTTCACTACAATCTGTTATATATATATATATAATATATATATATATATATATATATATATATATATATATATATATATATATATCAGTCTGTTCATATATATCTCTGCATGTATTTATATCTATCTCAGTGTGTTCATATCTCTCTTTGTCTTTCTCTTTCCCCCCCCCTCTCTCTCTCTCTCTCTCTCTCTCTCTCTCTCTCTCTCTCTCTCTATCTATCTATCTATCTATCTATCTATCTCTCTCTATATATATATATATATATATCAGTCTGTTCATATTAATCGACATCAGTAAGTTCATATCTATCTATCTATTCTATCTATCTATATATCTATCTGTCTATCTATTCATATAAATTAATTAATTATATCATAGATAGATATATATTAACAGACTTAGATAGATAGATAGATATTAACAGACTTATGTATATATATATATATATACATAAACACACACACAAAAAGAATCAGATGATATATATATATACATAAACACACACAAAATGATATATATATATATATATATATATATAATATATATATATATATATAAACACACACACACACAAAAGATTCAGATGGGTCTGGAAATAAACAAACAGGCTAATGCTTGATAATAATAAAAAGGGTAAGCCAAACCTGGAATGATAATCAGACATTCTTGAACAGACACAAACACATGCCCCCCCCCCGCACACACACACGCGCGCAGAGAATTTGGAACATATGAGACACAAAACCAAATGGACGGTCGCTAGCAACAGCTTCATTTTCAGAAATCTTATCTCGAAATATTAAGAATAAATTACAAATTAACAAACAACACCATAGTTACCTTATTTTTCTTTACACTTGCATTGTGATAGCCTTCAAAACCAACCACCAAACCATATATATATATATATATATATATATATATAATATATATATATAGTCCAATTGGATGTAAAAAAAAATGAGAGAAAAATAACGTAGCGTTCAACCGTTATTATATTCAATTTAACCGAGGAATTACCTCAACTTGCTTAATGTAGAGTGGGGTCCTGACGAGATCAATTTTTGATTGAAACCATGGTAGACACTTTATTTTACATCTAACAATAGTATTAGTATTATATATATATCTATATATATATTATAGTGTACAATACATTTATATATATATATTATATATTTGTATATACACTTATATATATTTATATATAAATATATTATATGTATATTATGTGTGTGTGTGACAGCGTAAATATTCTTATATTCAAGAGGAAAATCCAAATATTCTTATATATTTCATCGATGAAATTAATCGAAAAATAAAACTATACATTTTGTTTCTATTTGGTGAATTTTAGAAGTATACAATGGTAAAAACAAAACACATGTTTATGTTCAGACCAATTTATCTTGTTGCCTGCACCAGGCTGCAGAGTTTCGATTGAACAGGTGTATTCGCAAGAAGCACTAGATCATCCATGTAGTCTGCATTAGTTATGGTTTCCGCGGGATATCGTTTGCTTCTTGCCATTTTTAGAGTTCAGGTGTTTTAATCAAAATAGCATTATCTTCGCATTAGATGGCAAGCCTCTGAAATTAGTAGACCAGTTCACATACCTCGGTAGCAATATCTCATCTACTGATAGTGGTGTCATAGGTAAAGCATGACAAGTTAACGGTCATATAGAAATCTGATCTCTCTGATAAAATAAAACAGAAATTCTTGGAAGCTGTAAACATGTCAGTCGTACAGTACGGCTGCACCAACTTGGGCTTAAAGAAAAATCTATATGGGAACTATACAAGGGTGGTGCGTGCTGTTTTGAAGAGATCATACAAAACAGAAAATGTACGGCCACTTACCTCCCATCTCACAAACCATTTAAATAAGGCGCTTTCTGGGCACTGCTAGAGAATCCTCCCTTTCTCTTGTCTCTTTTCTGTATACTGCCGCTCGTCGTGTAATGGTTATCGTCATAGAAAATGGACATGGCGACTGGAGTTCAATTCCTGGACGAGATTGTTTACAGTTTGTATAACGCAAATATATTGGGAGAAGTCATGAATACAGCTAATGTCCTAAACTAAATTGCATCTAGTGGTGAGGTTCCAGTTCTGGAATTCGGATGAGTGTGGAGTACCAATTAATTACCATTATTCTCAAGTCCACTCTGACCCGGAGTGGTAGTATCTGTTACGGTTCCATCTATAGGTTAAATAGATTTTTTAAATTGAGTTTTTAAAAATACCCAACAAGAATGAAAAAAAAAATGTCTTTGACATAAAATAACCCCACAAGGGTTGACATGCCGTAAAATCCAACCAACCAACCAACGCGATTCCAACTATTCTCCTTCCAACTATGGATAAATAGTAGGGCAGACAGGGTCCTTTAAGCTTGGTTTGTAAATCGGTCTAGAAGGAAAAATTTGAATTCAAACCAGTTAAAAATGCGCTAAAACTGATTGACCTTAAGTCACATCCTGTTGGTGCGGAGGGGTTGGGTGAATAAATATAATGTCGGTGTAAGAATCATCTTTTCTTTTTTTTTTTTTTTTTTTTTTTTTTTTGGTGTCGAAAAGTTGATTGAATCAATCAATTTAATCCCCCTCAATTTCTTGGTAATTATTGGTCGTGTTAGGTCGGCTTAAGTCTATTGCTTAATGAATTTGCTAATAATAGAAATGGAATCGACTTATAAATCGATTTTGGCGGGAACTGATTCCAAAAACCAAAAACGTTAAAGACTTTTCGCCTTTATCGTCCAGGAATTTAACTGCTTTCATTTTCTCCAATGCAACAACTGATGAAGTTGTTAATACCTTCAGAAGATGAAAATTCGTTGGATCAGGTTTTTCAGACATGTCAATGACTGTTTGCTTTTTCGTCGCTAGAGGGCGTGGCGGGTAGAACTATTTGGGGATTTTTGAAAAGATTCAGTAACGCCAAGATGGAAACCTAACGTCAGGACGAAAAAATTACTTATATAAAATTGAATTTTATATAAGCACTACCACTAGGCCAAACTTTGTTGGCATTAAATGACCCACTGAGGTTGATATGCGTAAACCAAACCAAACCACGTAGCCCTTCACTGGAGTCCGAGTGATAGCAAGACTGTTCTGAGTATTCTAGCCAATCTTAACAATGTTGATGTCTCGATGGTCTCGATTCTTCCTTTGATTTCTAAGGTAGACTAAATCCGCCTCTGGGGATCCGGGGATTAGAAACCTTGAATTTTGATCTCCATTTGTTTTGTTTTTTATCCCCCTTTGTTTCATTGTAGACCCCTCATGGCCTTGTGTCAGATTAAGCTAAGTTGAATATCTGTATCTTCCAGTTTGCGATTTAAGCAAGATATTGTTCAACTAAATCTGTCCGCCCTCACAACCGATAGACCCAACCCGTGTTTATTTCTGATCTTCAGCCTCATTTTTGACACATGTTTAGACTTTCAACGTGATCAAGGCGGAATTGGAACCGTTTCCCTCCTTTTTCTGTGTGATTTAGCCAAAGTATTTTTTGTTTTGTTTTGTTTTTTTTTTTTTTTTTGTTTTTTGTTTTTTGTTTTTTGTTTTTTGTTTTTTGTTTTTTGTTCTGTTTCTGAACTGACAGATTAAACAGACTGATAGGAGGCTTTAAATTAGCAACTGGCGTTGAAAGAAAACTGTTGGTTAGCATTATTTCTGATTTTCTGTCTGGTTAAGTGTATTAATGATTTTCTATATATTAAATATCTTATATCAACTACGAAGGCGAGTCAAAAAGTAATGCCATTTTGTTTAGGACAGATATAATTACAAACAGGAACATGCATCATTCATCAAAATGAAGCTGTTCCTCTGTGGATCACATCCCTACTTCTCCACATAGTCATCGTTTCTCTCAATAGCAATATTCCACCTTCAAATGAGAACATGGAAAAATTCTGTTGACTGTTCTTTGAGCCACTTCTTCACTCCAGATTTCCCTTCCTCGTCACTGGAATAATGTTTGCCTCTCAAAACCCTCTTTCATGGGGCCGAAGAGATGATAGTCTGAGTCAAACATCCCCCTCAAATAAAATGTTTGCGTGCATCTATTAATTATTAATCAAATAATTATTTTGAATATTTTGCACATAACATTTATGCAGAAACGTAGTTATTTATTTATTTGTAAAATTTTTAGTTAACTTTTTGTTACTGTAAAAAAAAAAGGGCGAGAGTGAAAAACAATTTTTAAAATTGATTACTCAAATTTCGAGTTTTTTTTATTATTAACAATTTTGACTATAAATTAAATACTCATTAATAGACTTACGCAATCATTGAGAATATTGTAACGTAAGCTATGAAGTAGTTTTGGTTACAGACAGAAATACACCCAATCTCTATTATTAATAGAATTTCACTTCTTGCGAGTTTTCAACGCCGGCGTTCGCTGATGGTCTTTTACTGGATCTCACGTTCCAAAGTTTTTAGCTTTTGTTTTCCAAATAAAAAGAAATGAACATGTTTCCTTTCAAAGATAAAACCAATTTGACTGATTTTTACATAAGATTTTATCATACTTTCCTTTTTTGTTACAATAGTTTTATATATTATATATTATATAATATAGGTAATAGCAAATTGTCTTATCTATATATTGATACGCTTCTTCCTTAATTTTACGACCGTTATAACTTGCAAGACCCTCTAGTTAAAAATCAGACTGTCCAAATCGTCCAAGATGAAATGCAAAAATGTATATCCTGATTATCTGTTGTCGCTTATCTGCCGAATTCTTATTTCTTATGGGTGTTGTCAACAAATAATGGACCATTCCGTTTTTATTATGAAGAAAGAAAGGGAAGAAAAAGGACATGAGATCCAGAAAAAATATAACAAGAAACAAAGAAAGTAAGAGAAAAAGAGAGTAGGGAGAAAATAGAGAGAGGAGGTGAGCGCGTAGAAG
Organism: Doryteuthis pealeii; assembly: GCA_023376005.1. Classification (NCBI taxonomy): domain Eukaryota; kingdom Metazoa; phylum Mollusca; class Cephalopoda; order Myopsida; family Loliginidae; genus Doryteuthis; species Doryteuthis pealeii. Next base: position 97,066,696 of record CM042153.1, on the reverse strand, counting down.
CGATAACGCTAGATTATTATACTTTTTACATACTGAACTATTGCAATAGCTCTTAAGTAAACATATTAAGCGTTGTAATAATTAAATTATCATACTGTGGTATATCCACAGGTGCTGCTAGTATATCTATAATAATGGCTGTATATTCAGCATGCTCATTTTCCATATTGCTTCCTCTTTCGCTTGATTATGCGAATTCAATGATATTATGAAGAAATGGAGGGAGTTGGGGGTGGGTTCGATCCCGACAGTGAAATCCGTTTTTTTTCTTTTACTCATGATTTTGTTTACGTTTTTTCAACGTCCGATTTCGAGTTCTGCAAGTGGTTGGCACAAGTGGTTTTGTCGGCTATCTGTTAAACGTAGAGACGGCTGTCAACCACTTCTAAAAAACCACTAAGGGTATTCGCAACAATTTCATCTTGCCTTGTTTCCTTATACTAAACAGCAACATGAAAGCCTCTTGAGTTGGCACCATCTGTGGTTTGCCTGTTACACTTACATCCAAGCCTTATTTAGGAGGCAGAGACAGAGACAGAGAGAGACTGACAGACAGACAGAGACAGAGAGAGACTGACAGACAGATAGAGATTCAGAGAGAGAGAATACAGGGATCAACAGAAAGAATGTGGTGAGAAACATAGAGAATGTGGGAAGCAAGGAAGAAAGCAGAGAGTAAGAGAAAGAGAGGATACGGAGTAAGAGAGGAAGAGAATGCTAAGAGGGGGATAGAACAGTGAGAGAGAGAGAGAGAGAGAGAGAGAGAGAGAGAGAGAGAGAGAGAGAGGGAAGAGAGAGAGCAGTGGGTAACAGAGGGACAATACAGTGAGTAGGAGAGTAGAGAGATAAGGCAGAGAACAACAAAAAATGCTAAGAGAGAGAGAGAGAGAGAGAGAGAGAGAGAGAGAGAGAGAGAGAGAGAGAGAAAGAGAGAGAACAAAACTTAGTAAATCTCTACGATGGTGCCATGTCATAAAGCTAAACTCGCAGAACTTTACGAGTGTAATGTGTCTGATCTTCAGAAAGTGTTCTACGAAATTAATCCTACTAAGTCTACACCGTTTTTACACACACACACACACACACACACACACACACACACACACACACACATATATATATATATATATATATATATATATATATATATATACCAGTTTCAAAAGCTGGCTCTGCTGAGAAGTGGCAACGTCAAACTCAGAGTCGTGAGTCTTTATCCTGTTTTTATTGTTATTATATTTTATAGTTGAAAAAAATTACTCTGCATCGTAGTAGGGTAAGGGTTAGGGTAGGGGGTTTAGGGTTGGGGTTAGAGTTCTTGTAGTGCCGAGAGCAGTTTAAAGATTTTACTGACTAAAACACTTTTAGCATTAAATTTTAACTTTTTAATTTCCATTACACACGACACACACACACACACACACACACACACACACACACATATATATATATATATATATATATATATAACTGTGGACACCTACACACGGTGGAAACAAAAGTGTTGGCCGATCAGCAAAAACTTACATCGATCAGCTCTGTACGGACACTGGATGTTGTGCTGAGAACTTACCAGGAACGATGAGAGAGAGAGAGAGAGAGAGAATGGTAATCCGTGTTGCTTGAACGATTTGATGATGATGATGATGTGTGTGTGTGTGTGTGTGTGTGTGTGCACGCGCGTGTGTGTGTACACGTGTGTGTGTGTGTGTGTATGATTTGATTTAGTTGATTTGTTTAACGGCATGTCAATTACTTATGGGTTATTTAATACTGAAATTTGATTCATTTATAAATGTTTGATTGTAATCATATATATATTTTCAGTATTTCGTTAAATTTTTTTCTATTTTAATTTTCACTTTTTTATTTGTCAATAATCATTTGTTTGCACACATTTATATTGGTTGGTTGGTTGGTTGGTTGGTTGGTTGGATTTTTTAAGGCATGTAAACCCTAGTTGGGTTATTTTATATTTTTGTTTGAATCATTTTTGTTGGGTATTCAGTTTTTTCTAAACTCATTTTCTTTTCAAAACATTTTTTAAACCTCGTTTTTTTTCATCTATTCATCACAGTTCAGTATTATTTGTCACTTTCATAACTTTGGAGACAAAAGCATCTGGGGCTGCAAAATATTGAAAAAAATTGAATCAGCCTCTACTTAATAGAATTTTTTTCTCAGATTAATACTAAGTTTATTTTTGACGGATTAAAAATAATAATAGAAACGCTTTATACAGCGGTGAGTCTTTTTTTGCCAGGGGTCGTAACAGTTTATTTTGAAAGGGTGGTATTTTGAATCACGTCAATTTTTTGTCTTGGTGTACTTGGTGTAAAGCTAGTTACAGACCGTTACTACAGACAAAGCGAGTTCGATCCTTGCCGGATGCCCCCAAATTCTACCTGCTGGGTAAAGAATATTTTTTTCACCTGTGTTGACGTACTTGGTTGCCAAACGTTTCTCAAACACTTCCCGCATAAAAATAAAAAAATATTAATGTAAGAAAAAGATATTTAAAGACTTATTTCACATTTACAACCAGACAGACATGTGTTACCGCTATATATATATATATATATAGAATACAGAGAGAGAGAGGGGGGGAGGGAGATCAGTATACCAAAATGCAGGATAAAATAAGCGGCAAAATCGACACGTGAATACAACGACAATGATGAACAATGGACAATGGACAATGGAAGGGGATATTAGTTACAAGGGGGAGGGCAACAGATGCACAAGGAATAACAGATGCACAAAGTTGAGAGAGAGAGAGACACACACGCACACACAACCTACAAGTCAAAAAGAGGGGGGAACAATAATCAGAAAATGGCGATTTCTCCTGAGAAAAATAATATTTTCTAATATACCCCGCTCACCCCCAAACAAAAATTGATGGGTAACATGGAAGAAAGAAAAGAAAAGAAAAGAAAAGAAGTGACGTAATAATGATAAAGATTTAATGATGAAAAGGATTGGGCGGTGGGTGGGTGGCAGGGGGAGAGATGAGAATAATGAGAGAAACATTGTTCTGGGGGGGGGTGAAGAGAAAAGATTATGACTTTTCCCCTTTTGCTTTGCATTCACATTATCGGCCTTTCCCTTTATGTTCCTCATCTATTCATCATCTTAATCAAGATTCTTTTTTATTTCTATTTCGTCATCGACTGTTCTTTCTTTCTATGACAACGTTCTTAGTCGACGACGACGTCATTGTCAGTCATTTTTTGTTTTTGTTTGTTTCTTTCTTTCTTTCTTTTCACACTTTGTTCCCCTGCCAATTGCGCACGCGCAGTGGTGCGTGTGTGCATTATGAAATGAGAGATGATAGATAGATAGATAGATAGATAGATAGAGAGATAGAGAGAGAGAGAGAGAGTGTGTGTGTGTGAAAAGGAGATAGAGAGAGTGAGTGAGAAGGAGATAGAGAGAGAGAGAGGGGGAGAGGAGAGAGAGAGAGAGGAGATAGAGAGAAGGAGAAGGAGAGGGAGAGAGATTAGATAGAGAGGGAGAAGGAGAGAGGGAAAGAGAAGGAAATATAGAGAGAGAGGGAGAAGAAGGGGGAAGGGGAGGGTTAGTGGAGGGGGGGATTTATCGATCCCATCCGGCGCGCTGTTAAACTCTTTCTAAATGGCTTTTTGACCTTCAAGCGCTTAGGCATTCTATGTAAGTCTCCGTTTCGAGTGTCATTCTTCTTTCATTGCCGCCATGTAAACAATAGCGAAAGAAAAAAAAAAGAAAAAGAAAAAAAAAGAAAAAGGGAAAAAAACAAGGTGCGCATGTTAGAACGAGGCTTGACATTTAAACCCCTGCCCGTTCCTTCTCCCCGGTGCACACACACACACTCTCTCTCTCTCTCTCTCTCTCTCTCTCTCTCTCTCTCTCTCTCTCTCTTCGATCAACCTCCCCCAAGCTCTCCTGAGCCTAGACTTCCCCCCTTCCCACACCCACGCCTCTTGCAAAGTCATTTTTGTAGAATATCACAACACAATTTTGGTTTTATGCTAAAATAATCTCCTTGGTCTAGCGCTAGTGAAAAGGGGATAGACACCCTCACTGTCTGACTGATACCGACGATTCTATCAATGGATCAGAAATGTAGGTAAAATGGAGAAACATTCAGATTTCCGTTTTGATTGGTTGTTGGTTGGTTGGTTGGTTGGTTTATTTATTTGGGTCGGTTGTTACCCGGGATCTTAATTAAAGAACGTTTCCCACACGAAGAAGCGAGCCCACATATATACAGTCAACACCCGTTACGTTACAGAAGCAACACCGCACAAAAAAGCAATTATACGGCCACTTACCACCTATCACACAAACCATCCGAGTAAGACGAACAATAGATGCTGGACACTGCTGTAGAAGCAAGGACGAATTCATGTTACCTTTTTCTGGGGACCACTACACATGGACACACTAGTATAGGCCAACCAGAAAATATATCAATCAGCTCTGTACGGTTTTTGGATGCCATGCAGAATACATCCAGTGTGAATTTAAGCATTTAAACATTCAGATTTCCGATTTGGATCAACCCTGTTTATCAGAGGAGCCATGTCTGCTCTAATAATAAATGGGTTCAGGATTTTCTAACGCGAAAGTGAAACAGCCTCGCCAGGATTTGAACTTGGTTAACCGAATCCATTTCCTATGACGATGAGCATTATCACCATGCATACAACACTCATATGCGTATTTACCCAATCCCTCCCCATTAGTAGGATGTGACACAGGGTCAATTACTTAAACGGAGTTTAACAGGTTTCAATTCAGACATTTCAATCTCCTAGACTGTCTGCATAGGGCCGGTTTACTCAGACGGTAGAGGTTCGACTAAGAGCCACAAGGTCCTGGTTCGATACTGGCCCACGCCAATTCAACGTATGAGTAACACAGGTATCTATGCGGTAAAGTGAGAAGCTGATGGTAGGTGTGGCGCTCCACCTCAGATACCAAAAAAAAAAACAAAAAAACTTGCTCTAGCGCTTGTGAAAAGAGGATAGATTCCTTCGCTATCTGGCTGATACCGACTTTAGGCCACACCGACGATTTTACCTTTAGACTGTCTGTTTTTGGGTCATCCTCTGGGTGTACATATTTACCCAACCCCTCCACTCAAGCAGGATCTGACACAAGGTCAGTTTCTTAAGCGGAGTTTACTAGGTTTAAATTCAGTTTTCCTTCTCCTTAGTTAACGTTAAAGAGTCCAGTATGTCCTATTATTTACCCATAGCTGGAGGGAGAATATTTGGATGTATATTTTCCCCAAGTGTATTAGCGCTATGCGAAAAGCAAACAATGATTTGAAACCGTGTCGCTGAATTTCCTATGCACCTCCACATATATGTAACTACGGGGATCATTCAAGAAATAAAGTGAATTTTCTCCAAGGAATTGGAAACAGGAAACACTTTTTACAGTTGCATCTTTTTCAAGAAAATTAATAGTGATACGTTTGTTCATGTCCCCAGAAGACTATCAGCATGACCTTCTTTACTGACCGAAACCCTTTTATTTACTGGACAGTCAATGTCTTTTCACCTGTAAACTTTTTTTTTTTTTCTTTATTAAAGTATGCTATCCGTACACATCACACAAGTTTCTGTAAATTTCATATGATTTGCACTTTTCAACCACCAGAAATTTGATGACAGACGTTCAGTATTTTTCTGAGATAAGATAATATTTTTTGCTTTAAACCAATTTCAAACACTGCAGAATTTATGTTTATGCAAAAAAAAATCTGAGTTTTTTTTTTTTTTTTTTTTTTTGCTTTCTTCCAAAAAAGACGCCCTTATTTCTTGAATGACCCATGTATTTGTTGATTTGGTTAGTCTTTTAATTAAGACTTTATTTTTATTTTCATCTTTTCCAGGCTTCGAATGAAAGAGTTAACTGGGACAGAGATATTCTGAAGCACTTTTAATGCTAAAGAGCATTGCTCTCAAACTGACGAATAAAGAAACCAAATTGAGACGGTCATTTCGTCGACTGAGCAAACAGCGATACGGACAAGCTTAATTGTCTTGACCAACAGGATCAGGGACGAAAAAAACAAAACTCACGGACAGTTAAAAAGAAAAATCTCGGTAAAACCCCTCCCCCCTGGCAGGAGTTGCGGCTTTTGAAAGAAGGAACGTCTTCAGCCAAACAATTTGTACGGCTTGGACTGCAACAAAAATCCACAAAAAAAACAACAAAAAAAAACGTAAAAAAACAGAAACAGTTCCAACGAAAAGGTTAGTATCATTTAATTTTACAATACTAAAAACATGGATTTATTAAATACACAAAAAAAGGAATTTATTTAATAAATTCCTTTTTTTAAATACACAAAAAAAGGAATTTATTAAATACACAAAAAAAGGAATTTATTAAATACACAAAAAAGGACTTTATTAAATACACAAAAAAAAGGAATTTATTAAATACACAAAAAAGGATTTATTAAATACACAAAAAAGGAATTTATTAAATACACAAAAAAGGAATTTATTAAATACACAAAAAAAAGGAATTTATTAAATACGCAAAAAAAGGAATTTATTAAATACTCAAAAAAAAGAAATTTATTAAATAAACAAACACCGACGGTAAAAAAAGAATGGCAATACTTTGAATATCTGTTACGATTCGAGTTTCCATTTTAGGTCTGTAATTGAATGCAGTTTCACATTGCATATTATTTTGATCTTCATTGAAGTAGAAAGATTTGGTATCAGTTTGAATCCTTGTCTGTTGATCTGTCCTTGAATTAGTCCATCAAGCAAGTAATTTTAGGACAATTTATCAACGTTGTTAAATACACGATGTTCATTGGGCGATGTTCATTGGTCAATTCAGCTCCTTCTGTTTGGAATAGTCTATAAATATAAGTTGTGGTTGTTAGTATATCTTATACCTAAGAGATATCCAACAATATCAATTTCAATTTGACACAATTTAAGATTGGGTGCTGAGTAATCATTTCCTTAAGGTCATGAAGTGCATCTCTTTGAAGGACCAAAAAGAAAACGTACGAGGGTTGTTTTGGTTGAGAGATTTCAGAGAAATCATAGTATGTGATCATACCTAAAAAGCATTGTAGTTCTATATGTCTTGTTGTTTGATTGGTTCAGACATGTCTATTATGGCTTTTATTTTTCTGACATCTGCTGCTATTCCTTTGTTGGATATTGTGTGTCCTAAAAAGGTCAATTCACTTTGGTTGAATTTGTAACATAATGAACGGCTTAGAAAAAAATTAAATTGAATGAAAAAAAAATAGAAATCTAATTTCTGAGGAAAGAAAGAGGGAAAAAAATAAAGAGAAAATAATGTTTTTAGGAGGCAGAGAGTCTAGCATGACCGTTTGAAAACTGACCCTTGAGTGAGTCAGGTCAGAGTGCTTGACTCTAGGTCAGCTAGTCATGGATTAATCACTACTAGTAATTAGGCCAAAATAAATAGATAAATCGAAAGCTTCGAATTTTCTGGCCAAGTGTAGAACTTTCTAAGGGGTTTCAGAGGATTTAAAACCGAAAACGGATATGCCCCTCCCCCCGAGACCAGAGGCGGAGTAAAAGAGTGATGGAGAGTTTATAATTGACAAAACCGGGTAGACCCACGATGAGATGAGGTCGAGTCTAAGATGCGTCTCACAATGAGTTGTTAGAATGAAGTGGCCATATGAATAGAAAACATTAGTCAGACTTTCTCTCTCCTACTGGTCTACCTACGCTGTCGCAAGCGTGTAATAAGCACTGATGCTCGTAATTGACAAACCAGGAAAGTACCGTGTTCATATGTCTGTTTGCCTTTAACTTTGTTCCCTCTGACTTATGCCTAAGTGACCACCTGGTATAGATGGTCCTGGTAGTAACTACGCTAGAATTGACACTTAAATCGATTCAGTTTTAATCCTGATCGTCTGACATCTTACAGAACTTCAAATGTTAATCACAATTTAAACTTACAGGATTACAGTAAATTATCACGTGTACATATCAAAACATTCAGGGGTTTCAAAATAAGCGGTAAGTCAATACAGACCCCAATATATGCATATGGGGTAAGAATGGCTTATTGTCGGTATCAGACAGACAGCTAGGACAACTTCCGTTTAAATTATCTTCAATCGCTATAGTTAACCGGGTTAGCTCAGTCGGTAGAGCGTTCGGCTAGAAACAGCAAGGTTCTTAGTTCGATACTAGCCCTCGCCAACTCAGCGTATGAGTAGCACAGGGATCTGTGCGGTAAAGTAAGGAGCTGATAGTAGGTGTGGCGCTCCACCTCAGACGCAAAAACAATCTCCTTGGTCTAGCGCTAGGGAAAAGGGGATAGACCCCCTCGCTGATTGGCTGCTACCGACATTAGGCCACCCCGACGACTTTACTTTTACTTATATATATATATATATATATATATATATATATGAGATTTATCCAAAACTTGGTAGTAAGGGATGATTCTATATGTGATTTCTAAGATATACTGTATTGTTATTGTATGATCCAGTATGTATAAAATACAGCGAATATATATATATATATATATATATATATATATATATATATATACGTCTCTGTGGTGAGGGCACCTGGCTAAGGATTTTTTTAATATTAGGTTTGGGAGTGGTTCGTTTCAAGCTAGATATGAGTAATCAGTGGCTGATGTTTTTATTGGTGTTAGTGACAGCCATTATATATATATATATATATATATATATATATATATATATATATATATATATATATGCTTAATTGAGGTCGTACCTAATTTTGGAAGTTAATTAATTAATAATTAATTAATTAGGCGGGCATACCTATTCAAATGAAAGGCTAAACAAATCGAGAAAAATCAATCTGTATGTACATTTCGGCCTATTAGGCCTCATCAGCAGAGCTAATAGGCTGAAATGTACAGATTGATTTTTCTCGATTTGTTTAGCCTTACATTTGAATAGGTATGCCCGCCTAATTAATTAATTATTAATTAATTAACTTCCAAAATTAGGTACGACTTCAATTAAGCACATATTCTCCCAAAAATTGTCGGCTAAAAAAATGCCATATTAGAACACATCGTTTGTGTATTTACTTCTCATATATATATATATATATATATATATATATATATATATATATATGGGCTTCAGTTCGGACAAAGAAGAATGTATGAATTAAAAGAAAGTTTTTCTTATTCCTGAACAAGTAATTTCCGGATTAAATCTTGTTTTGTTTTGCCTTGGCATAGCATTCCCCAAGGGCGGGTGAGCTGGCTCCATCCATTCAAAGATGGAATAGGAAGTATATCCTCAAAGCTATGTTGGAACCTCACCACTAGATGTAGTTTAACGTTATACCCTCAGCTACCACCTTCTAGCACATATATGATAAAAAGAGTTGGGGGTTGCCATAAGGGCATTAGCGTAGGGACATTTTGAATCTGGTCTCTTTTAGATAATATCATTATATAGATGATGTTTTACTTATATATCCACGGAATGCTAGCCTAACAAAAATTATTGATTAAGTGAACAAAATTGAACCTACTAATTTTACTTACGACCTAGAAGGAAACACCTTTCCTTTTTTTTTTAGATATTCTACTAATAAATAATAAATGACTAACAGTAATAAATAGTCTCGAAATATTCTCAATGCCAAACTATAAAATCAAGAACCAAAATCTCAATTTGATCTTTGGACAAGAACAGATAGTTTTAAATGAATTTAGAAATTAAATAATGTAAATACAAGGTGTTTCAGAACAAAAATTATGATTTCTTAATAAAATTTTCGTTCAAACGATCTTAATTTTCTTGATCAATTTTCGTTCAAACGATCTCAAATTTTAAAAACGTTGTGGGAAAAAAATTCAAAATCAAATGTAAGTCCTTGTGTATCATTATCAATTTTCCTGTTCTTGTCTATTTTAAGAAGTGTCCAGAATAAAAAATAGTCCGCGGTATTCAAGAAACTGATATATTTCTTCTCTTAACTGTACGGTTAGGATTTTTCACATCATAGGTAGACATGTTATCGGTCTGTATTTGCTGGGGATGGTTATTTTTTTTGGAAGTTTTTCTGGATAAGGATAATTTTCCCCTCTCCTATTTTGGGATATCCTTGCTTCTTGTAGGCATTTAGCTTTCCTCTTCCTCTTCCTCTTCCTCTTCTTCTTCTTCTTCTTCTTCTTCTTATTATTATTATTATTATTATTATTATTATTATTATTATTATTTTGAGAGTTTTTCACACCAGCGTTAACTGGTGGTCTTTCACTAGAAGCTGAGTGACATCAAGTCTCCTCAGGTCTCCAGGACTCCTTCTTCTTCTTCTCTTCTTCTTCTTCTTATTATTATTATTATTATTATTATTATTATTGATACTGGCCTATCAGTTTGGTAAAATAGTGGACAACATTTCCATTTGCTCACCACAGGCAATATGGCAGGCACGCTGAAAGCCAACACTGAGAACGGCAAGATACGCCCGTTCAAAATCTGAGAAGCGTTTGTTCTTTCTTTTAGGCGCATTCTTCTCGTCGTTGGTCGGCCATCGGCCAGCAACATTGGGTTTGGGGGAGGGGGTAATCACTTCTTCATATGCGTCATGGGAACAGAATGAAGGAAATATAAGACTGAAAAAGAAAAAAGAAAAAAAGAAATGAAAGAAGGAAGTTTTCTTTCATCATCATCATCATTATCATCGTTATCATCTAAATAAATCTATTTGTTCGTAGATTGTCTTTCAGTAGCCGGTTCCAGGGTATATTACACATTTGATTCTGCATTGATGACGTTTCTCGACAATAAGCAGCAGCAGCAGCAGCAGCTGAAGACGCTGTTATCAATGCGGCTGACACAATGGTCGGCCATGATTGATAACAGAACGGAAGTTAATGTCGAATTTGAGGCACAGGAATGAACGGAGAGAAAAACAACGCTGTTCATGCTGCATATTGTCACATCTGTGTATTTATTCTTCACAAATGAGAACATACACATACATACACATACATATATAAACGCGTATACATCGCTACATCTACAGACGTACACAAAAAACATTATATATACTAGCAAATTTATGCACCCTCCGGGTGCAAGTTTTTAAGTTTTGATATAATAAAATATCATGTTAAATTAGAAAGGCTAATAAAACTAAATAAGAATGCAGATAAAAAGATTTGGAACAGAGGGGGTATTATCGAAAAAATAGAACAGCTTTGAAACTAACTCTTCCATCATTTTCCATTACTCCCGTCTTTCATTGGTAAATTTTCCTAATTTAACTCTTTACTTAAAATAGGAAGTAAAGGATAATATTACAGTTATTTCTTCTTCTTAATGAATTTCTTTTAAGATTTATCGCAGAGATTTTTGCTCATATTCAATAAGATAAAACCAAACAATTAGAAATCAATAATACTTAGCATATATTTATTAAAATCAATTTTTAAGATCAATATGCAAATTAGCCTTCCCATTCTCACTGTAAACCACTATTTTGTTGTATATATAAATACAATTGCGTATTATTAGTATGTAGATGTGGTCAACAGTCTTAATGATGTAAAACAATTTTATTATTCATTGAGGTTTAAATAAAAAATAAAATCATGGAGAATGTGATATAAATAACTAAGGGAACTGTGAATTGAGTAGTAATATAGTTTCGGTTACAGACAGACAAACACCCAATCTCCATTATAATAAGATATATATATATATATATATATATGTGTGTGTGTGTGTGTGTGTTGTAATATGTGATATATATATATATATATATATATATATATATATATATATATATTGTATTAGGTCCGATTTAGCTCAGTCGGTAGAGCATTTGACTTGGAAAGGTTATTGGTTCAATACCGGCCCTCGCCAACTCAGCGTATGAGTAGCACAAACATCTGCGTGATAAAATAAAGAGCTGATGGTAGGTGTGGCTCTCCCCTTAGACGCAAAAACAATCTCGTTCGTCAAGCCCTAGTGAAAGTGGGATAGACTCCCTCGCTGTCTGGCTGATACCGACATTAGGACACCCTGATGACTTTTATATATATATATATATATATATATATATATATATATAATATTCTAAGCAGATAGTACTTAATATCATTTATAGAGTGTTTATATTTGAGTTAAGGTAGCGTGGACTGGTTACAGTCAGTTTCTCGCATATGCGATCTTCAGACTAAAGTTCAGCCTAAAGATCTCACAGGCGAGAAACTATCAGTAAACAAGTGTTTATTGTATGTCCATGCTACCCTAACTATATATATATATATATATATATATATATATATATATATAGGGTCATCCACAGACACGTGTTTCGACTTATCAAGTCTCCTCAGTGTGGCTAGACATTTTGTAAGCTACCTACAGCCGGAATTGAACTCCGGTCGGTTGGGTGTCAGTCCGGCACCTTTACCATTAGGCTGTCTTCACTTACAGAATGGGAAGGGGATTTTAACTGTTTTTAATACACATCGCTTTGTGTGTAAAGGCCGTCACAGAGTGCTCCATTCAGAGAAGAGCGTATATATATATATATATATATATATATATATATATATATATTACAGTAGTGTATGCTTATCACTATCTCACTTGGTAAGTTAGTGATAGGCCAATATATACGGTATTATTAGTAGAGTGCTCAATATATAGAGCTACTATATAATGATAAATGAATGTATATCTTGTTTGTGTATATATAGCTAATGACTTGATTATGTTTAACTGCGACCCTGTGGGTTTCATGCTTTTGCAGTCCTTAGGCAGAATATATATATATATATATATATATATATATATATATATATATATATATATATTGGAGGATATGTGCTTAATTGAAGTCATACCTAATTTTGAAAATTAATTAGTTAATAATTAATGAATTTAGGCGGGCATATATGTTCAAATGTAAAGCTAAACGAATCGAGAAAATGTCAATCCCTGAATGTACATTTCGACCAATTAGGTCTCATCAGCAATAGGTCGAAATGTAAATTCAGGGATTGACATTTTCTCGATTCGTTCAGCCGTACATTTGAACATATATGCCCGCCTAAATTCATTAATTATTAACTAATTAATTTTCAAAAATTAGGTATGACTTCAATTAAGCACATATCCTCAAAAAATTGTCGGCTTAAAGCCATATAAAAATATTCACATTTGTCTGTTTACTTAACTCTATATATATATATATATATATATATATATATATGTGTGTGTGTGTGTGTGTGTGTGTGTGTGTGTTTAATTGAAAAATGAATAAGGGTCTACCTAGGTTTTGATCTCATCATGACATTTGACTAATTTATTTTACTACTATTTATATATTTACTTATATTCATATACATATATATTTGTTATTTGGGAGGTGGGGAGGTTTGGGCTACTCCTATTCAAATTGATAATTAAAATCAAAATAGCAGTAGCCCAAACCTCCCCACCTACCAAATAACAAATATATATGTATATGAATATAAGTAAATATATAAATAGTAGTAATATAAGTTAGTCCAATGTCTTGATGAGATCTATAAACATCAAAACAATTGGTAGAACCATAGTTTTCTACAATTATCATAGTTCTCTGTTTATGATATATTGAGCACTTTTGGATAAATTACTAATTCCACTGCAACGGAAACGCTAAAGCGACAATCAGACACAATACCCACATACACACACATACACACACATACAAACACACACACACACACACACACACATATATATATATATATATATATATATATACATATTACTAATGCTACTACAACGACTGTGGCTTATGAATACCCGACAGCACATTTTGGCCTTGGGTGGTAACCCATGATGCTTAAGGGATGGAACCCTGGTGTCCATGACATGCAACACTTAACTTTTGTCCCCGATCAATGGGCTCGTCACGTCAAGCCCTGGCACCTATATGATTTTTTATCATATATGTGCAAGAAGGCGGTGACCGAGGGTCTTATTGTCCTGGGTATGACGTTAAACTCTATCTGATGGTGAAGTTCCGGTTCTGTAGCTATGGGGAATGTGGAGTGCCCCTTCATCACCATTATTTCCAAGTCCACTCTGCCACGGAGTGGTAGTACCTGTTAGGGTACCATCTATGGGTTAGATAGAAGAATGAGTTCTAAAAATGTGTTTTAGAAATTGAGTTAAAAAATTTAAGTACCCATCAAGAATTAGTAAAATAAAACTTCTTCGGCATTACATGACCCAACAAGGGTTGACATGCCGTAAAATCCAACCAACCAACCAACCAACCGCCTTGTTTAATGTATACATTACACTTATGTGTAACTTGACATAGAAAACGTTTTTCGCTTTCGAGACGAAAGTAAATTGTTATAAGAAATAACACCAATCACCAAACTGAAATATCAACATAAGACGAATATTCCAGTTTTGAGGAAGTTAGTAGCGCCTCCTATAACAATATCAGACATAAATAGGCACATTCTTTGTAAACCGGAAGTAGGAAAGCCAGGCAAGACTTTGGCGGCTTCTGTTTCCGGTTACCACTTTTCATTCTTATCGACTTCAAGAAGAATTTGCATTGTACTAGAAATTTCGTTTAAAAAATCAGCCCCTTTATATACACAACGTTTTATCCAATGTGACCTTCGGCCTTCTTCAGGTGTTCCTTGTTGAAGTTTTGGGATGGGGCTTGATAATTTGTATTATTCAAATTTTCGGGCCGTTGTGTTCATCTTTATTGAACGTTTCGGACGATATGCCCTCCGTACTTATTCAGATGTTTCTTGACGATTTTTTTTAGATGAGGCATGATAATTTATATTATTTAGATTTTCGGGCTGTTGTTCTCATCTTTATTGTTCTATGCACAACGTTTCGTCCGATGTGCATTCCGGCATTCTTCAGTTGGTTGGTTGGTTTATTGGTTTTAACGGCATATCAACCCGTCTGGGGTTATGTCATGCCTAGTAACATATGTTGTGTATTTATATTTATACTTTTTAGTAATTGGTTTTAACAATGTGTTAGAATCATTGGGGATCATGTTGTATGGTATTGATTAAGTTCATGTCTGTATTCTATGGTATAATTTTATTTCCTTCAAAAAGGACAGAATGTCCTCCGTGTTGACATTTCCAAATAGATCTTTCATATTGTTTGCTTTAAAATAACGGTTTCTGATGTGAGCAAAAAGAACCTGCATTTGGCGAAGGGGGGGGGGGCTCTGTGCAGGTGATACAGTCAACGTATTCGAACCCCCGTCGATTTCATTTTAACGTATTTTCATTAACCTCAATTTGGTGGGGGGATATCATCCCAACTCTCTTGGGGTGATTTTTTTTCAAATAAATAATTACGTTTTATCTTTTTTTAATGTATCTTGTGTCATCCCCAAATAAAAGATTACACTGACTACACCTCTGCTGAGGGGTAAGACACCCCCCCCCAACGGTGCCTCCTGTTGACTGTGCGTGGCGATCTGTTATGCTTAAAGGCGGAATCTTTTAACATTAATACTGCAACACTTAATTTTGGCCCTTACTTAGGCTAGACGACCGGTCGGAGAGCCCCCCTTCGATCAATCAGCTTGTCACATCAAGCTCTTGCACGTATATAATTATCCCAACTCTATTGCCCTTATAGGACCCCCCCCCCAAAAAAAAACATTTTTATCATATATGTGCTAGAAGGCCGTGGCTGAGGGGCTGTTGTGGTGAAGTTCCAATCCTGGATCTCGGGAAAGTGTGGAATACCTCTACATCGCCATTACTCTATGGTCTACTCGGAGTGGTAGTACCTGTTAGGATCCCATCTATGGGTTAAATAGATCAAAAAATGAGTTTTTAAAAATTGAATACCCAACAAGAATGAGTAAAACAAAAAACGGCTTCGGCAAGAAATAACCCAAGGGTTGACATGCCGTAAAATCCAACCAACCAAGCCACCATTGTCATTATCCCCTGGTTAACTATGACCCAGAGTGCTAGTAACAGCTACGGTCCCATATATGGGTTAAATAGATTTGTTTTAAAAGTGTGTGTGTGTGTGTGTGTGTGTGTGTGTGTGTGTGTATGTGTGTGTGAGAGTATGGGAGTGTGTATGTATATGTGTGTGGGTGTGTGTATATGTGTGTGTGTGAGTGTGTGTATATGTGTGTGTACATTTAAGAATGAATAAAACAAAACAAAAATTCGGCATAAAATAACCCGAGGGTTGAAATGCCGTAAAATCCAGCCAACCAGCCAGATGAAAAAAAGAAACAAAACAAAAAAGATTAATTTCATGTTCCTTTCCTCTCTACTCTACCCCTCCCTTTGAAATTCGAAGACAACGGTTTCGAAACTTTAGTCGAAATATATGTTTGTAACTGTTTGAAATGATAGCCTCTGTAGAATGTTAGCCTTTCCGGCAGTGCAGTGTGTTTTTGCTGCGAACTCGGGAGAGATTGAATCCCTTCGAGGAGGCAGTGAGGCGTTTGGCTTGAGTGTTGAAAGGTTGTTGAGGCTGGGAGAATGGCGCCAATAGGAATTGTCTCTATAATGTCTACATTCGTTTGTGTTTACTAGATTCGAAGCAGAAGACGCCAGCTGCTACCCCGGATGGCAGGAGTAAGAGAGAGAGGGAGGGGGAGGGAGGGAGGAGGGGGAGGAGGGGGGTTGAAAATGAAATGTTGGGGAGGAGGCGGGGGCGAAATGAAAGGTGGGGATCTTAAATCTTGTTGCATCTGGTGAGATTGGATGCGAATCAGCCGCTAGCGTAAGAGAGAGAGAGAGAGAGAGAGAGAGAGAGAGAGAGAGAGAGAGAGAGAGTGGAGATAAAAACAAAAATTGCTCCGTACACGCTCGTGTATAATATTATTAGGTATCCTGAACTGGAGAGGGGTTTTTTTGTCAGATTGTTAACACAAACACACACACACAGACGTAGACGTAGACGTAGACACACGGACGCACTCTCGTGGACGTACACTTGTGGACGTACAACGAACTAAGACAAAAGCCGTTGGCTCTTTGATATCAGACTATTCATTTTTCCTTTATTGCTTACAGCTGCTGGAAGTCTAAAATACTCATCCAATTCGTTTGGTTTGTTTGTTTAATGGTATATCAACCGTTGTGGGTTATTCGATGCCAAAGTCATCCTTGTAGACGAACAGGAGTAGTACTATTTAACCTATAGCTGTGTTATATAATTTATACGTTGCCTATAAATCATGTACGATGAGTAGAAATTAAAAATAACGGTAATTCTGAATCACCGAAAAAACCGTAAAAGTAAATTTCCCGGGCTTGACCTTTCACTGACCTTGTACCTGATTTCTGATTGGTCAAAGTGATTCGGGAGAACAGGAAGTATATTCAGAAAAGGGTGTTATAGTTTTGGTTTTTGAGGGGAGCAGATGTGTCTCTTCAGCATTGCTATTTCTTCTACGAGTGATGGTTAACTTGGGCTGAATAAAGACGTCTGAAAAATATCCAAATGTTTGTGTTCGTTACAAAAGACAGCAACGGACAGAGATGAAGAAAACCCAAGAAGTCCGTTATGGGTTATTCGATGCCAAATTCATCCTTGTAGACGAACAGGAGTAATACTATTTAACCCATAGCTAGAAAGTAGACTAGAATAACAGAGAGAATCAGACCAGATAGCCAGATATGACCCAAGGTAAAATCTGTGAATCAGAATTTTCTATGAATTCCAATTTGAAATACCAAATGTGAGGACATACTGACCTAGACATAATACCAGGTACACCAAGCTGCTATGAAGTACAAATAGCAATTACCAAAGGAACATTCACCATCCTAAAAAAAAATCCTTAGAATACAAATACTATATTTATAAAGGAATATAAAAATGTTAACCCCCAGACAGAGGGCTCCTTGGTTTCTAAAAAATTGTTAAAAGAAAAGAAAAAAAAGGAGGAGAAAAAATCACAAAATACCAAGACCTCACGGATGACCTAAAAACTTGGTCATTGAAAGAAATCAATATTATACCAGTTATGTTAGGGGGCAAGTGAGGGGTCAAGCAAAACGTTTATAAAAATACCTTGACACAATGCCTGGTACACCAAGCTGCTATGAAGTACAAACAGCAACTACCAAAGGAAACATCTTCCATCCCAAAAATGAGATCTATGATACAAATCCTATTCATAAAGGAATCAAGTGTTAACCCCAAGAAAGAGTCCTTTGGTGTCTACAACATTGTTAAAAAAAAATTAAAAAGAAAAAAAAAAAGGAAAGAATTGGAAAGCCTACAAGACAGAAGAGATCACACAGTAGAGTTGATTAGCTGGCAAAGAAGACAAAATAAGATACGTACAAAATAGGATAAGCTGAAGTAAAGAGCTATTCAACGGCTGGGGTTATCTAATTCGTTCTGGTTTTAGAGAAAACTAATCGGGCAAGTTTCATCGTGATTTACTATAAATACAATTTATTACCATCATCAAGGCATTCTGACAGCACATAAGTCCTCTAGACGGTATCCACTCTTTGTTCTGGTGTTTTACACCATATCAACATTTTTACGGATCATTTTAATGACGATTCAAGTCTTTTTTTTTATAAACAAAGAACGGACCATATTACCTTTAGGCACCCCTTTTTGATCTCGATTAAGAAAGGACATGTTTTTCATTTACTCCGTCAATATCCGGTTGTTTGTTAGGGGTTAGGGGTTAGTTTTATCATTTTTTTAAATCAAAAAATCGTCTGTTAAAACAACCGGATCATTTTAATGACGATTCAAGTCTTTTTTTATAAACAAAGAACGGACCATATTACCTTTAGGCACCCCTTTTTGATCTCGATTAAGAAAGGACATGTTTTTCATTTACACCGTCAATATCCGGTTGTTTGTTAGGGTTAGGGGTTAGTTTTATCATTTTTTTTAAATCAAAAAATCGTCTGTTAAAACAACCGGATATTGACGGTGTAAATGAAAAACATGTCCTTTCTTAATCGAGATCAAAAAGGGGTGCCTAAAGGTCATATGGTCCCAAAGAACTCAGGTTGTTTGCAGTACCTGCTTTTGCTTAAGTAGTTACTCAAATAAGTATCAAACAGGCTCATTGCTGCTTAACTTCGGTGATCTTTCAGCGTGACTTGATCGTAATAGCATCTATATGCTGGATACCAAGTCATATAGGAGTGAGGGGGAATGAAAGAGCTGACTCTGCAGCTAAATCTGCTCTAGATTTAATCCCTGACAAGTTCCAGATACCATATACTGACTTGAAACCTAAAATTAATAGATTCCTTCATACAAAATGGCAGCAACACTGGAATAACTGTATCCACAATAAACTCTTCCTAATCAAACCGACTTTGGGAGGCTGCAGACCAACTTTAAGGAAGTCTAGAAAGGAACAAGTCATTATGTCCCGATTATGCATTGGTCATACAAAACTAACGCACTCTTATATACTCAAACAAGAACAACAACCACAATGTGAAACATGTCAAACACCCCTGACAGTCAAACACTTATTGATGGAATGCAGATTTTTTGCTCACATCAGAAACCGTTATTTTAAAGCAAACAATATGAAGGACCTATTTGAAAATGTTAACATAGAGGATATTTTCTCCTTTTTGAGGGAAATAAAATTATACCATAGAATATAGACATGAAACAAATCAATGGCATACAGTATGATTCCCAATAATGCTAACACATTGTTAAAACCAATTACTAAATGTATATATATGAATACACAATATGTATAACAACCCAACCGCTAGGCATGATATAACCCTGGACGGGTTGATATGCCGTTAAAATTAATAAACCAACCAACCAACCAACCAAAAAGAGATGATGAATATAAGACCAATGATTTTCGCGTAGCTTAGTAGATAGGCTAGTGCGTTTAACCTGGATTCTCGAGATTAAGAGGACGTGAGTTCGAATCTCACTATAAGATTTTCCTTTATATAGTCAATAATAAAGTTGCATGTCATCCGTAACCCCTAATAACAAGATATACTGTGTTACCTTGACTTACGAGGGACCCAACATGAGTTTTCCGAGTTACAAGCTGTCACCCCGTCAGGTCTTTTTTTCTTTGTGTTGTAAGCTAAAATCTGAGGTACGAGAGAGCTTCAGATACGCTAAGGTTGATAAGTTCATTCAAAACATTTGTTTCCGAATTTTATTATGTCAATGAAAAATATACTGGTACATTGACTTACGAGTTTTCCAACTCACGAGTTCTCATTCGGTCAATTTTTTTTTATTTGTGTTGAGAGCTAAAATTTGAGGTTCGAGCAAGCTTCAGATGTGCTTATGTTAATAAGTTCCCTATAAACATTTAAATTTCCTAAATTTCGCCGAAGAAAAATATTATCTATAAAAAATAAACATTAAAACATTCATTACAGTACATAATTCATTGCATTCTATTTTATTATGTTTTGTGATATCTTTCTTATTTAAAAAAATGTGACAAAAAATTGGAATATTTTTTGGAGGGTAAGGGTGGTTTGAAACGGATTAATTCCCTTTTCAGTTTATTTCAATGGGGAAAATTGGTGTGATATACAAAGAAATTGAATTACATGCAGAACGAATTAAACTCGTAACTCAAGATACTATTGTATTATCTCTGTCCCATAATAGTTGTTATATTTACATATGATTTTCATATGCTAAATGTATCAGTTATTATGGGACAGAGATAACCATGAAATACTACTGTTCCATAATAGTTGTTATATTTACATATAAATTTTATACTCTAAATGTACTAATATAAAAAAGACATCCATTAAAACATATTACAACAAATAATTCATTACATTCGTCGTAACGCACGAATAACACGGACCTTCGGGCTTGTGTCCACTGGACCTGTGTTGTTAATTAACGGCGTGATTTCAGAGGGGGGGGGGGCTATACCCCAGATAACACCTGACTCCTTGATTTAAAGGGGCAGTGCTGGGTTTATTGCCCAGTGCCTGAGGCACCTCACTTGATGGGGAAACGCCGACGGGATCGATGCATTTTTTGCATCCGCCATCCCTTGAGCTTCGGCTCGTGGGTGGTCCCACATTAAAAGACCTGGTGTCATACCCGCAAACGTGGGATGCCGATTGATCGGAGGGGGGCTCTCCGACCGCCGGTCTAGCCTAAGTAAAGGCCAAAGTGGACTGAGTCACCAGGGTTCCATCCTTAAGTATCAGGGGTCGCTACCCTCGGCCAACAGGAGGTCCCATTGGGGAAAGAAATCTTACCCCTCTGCAGAGGTGCAGTCGGTGTATTCTAAATAACCAGCCGACAGGATTTGGAGACGAATACCAAAGACAATCCTTTTGCTGTATGTATAACTTCTTTCATACAACATGACATTATCCGGGTTGCGAATCCGGTGGGGTCGGGTCAGTTGAACCAGAGATGATCGCCGAAAAAGAGAAACACTCGATGTGGAGCCTTCAACCGTTTCCGACTAATTAGTATCAGTCCACGTATCGAACCTTGTATGTATATTCAGTAATTATGTTGTGTAATCGTCGTCTTCTTCTTCTTAGTCGGCCAGCGGTCGTTTTTGGTCGTCATCTTGTCTTCTCGGCCATTCGTCGCTTCTCACTATTTCATCCTCCGTCTTGACTCAACACTGTTTCGTAGAGACAAATAACAAGACACAACTTTAGCTGCTCGCATAACTTTATTCACTTTCCATATAACACAAATTATCCGGGCTGCGAATCCGATGGGGGAGGGGGGCAGGGAGTCAGTTGAACCTGAGATGGAAATCAATGTAGAGCGTTCAGCTACTCTCGACTGACTGATTCATAGCTAAAAATCTATCTTCTAATTTTTAGAATTTTGGTCACGTGACTTTAACTTGACCGATGAAAGCGAAGCTTTCAGCTGACCTTAAACTGTCAATCACACTGAATTGACATAAACGACTAGAATCTTTTAAAACTATCTACACTACCTGCCAAATAACAGATACAGCTAATTTAACAGATTATCTTTATAAAATCACTAATGAATATCTTTTGGGGGGAAAAAGACTATGATTTTTGGCATAATCAATTCCATTTCTTACGACGATAACCGTTACTCAGTCTGCTCTACTATTTACTCATAGCGCCAGACGAGATGGATTCTAAGCGTCTAAGATTTTAGTCACCTGACTTTAAGTCGTCCAATGAACGCCAAGCTTTCAACTGACCTTAGACTGTGAATCACACGGATTTGATACCAATGGTTTCCGTTTTAGATCTTTTCAAAAATAACTACACTACCCTCCAAATAAAAATTCATCCAATCTATTATTTAATTGGATGATGTGATGTGGGAGTATGGAAGTGGCAGAATTCAAATGAAGTTTGCCACGTTTGTTGTTTTGTCCCGATAACCGTTTCCAAATTTCCTGGAGGTAAAATAACTTTGGTAATATTGTTTAGACTTCTTGTTACACTTCGTTATTGCTAGTTTTTTTTTTCCTGACTCGTCCGCAGAACATTCGGGCGTTTTCATGGAATAATGTTTGTTCAAGGCAAGACGATGTTAAATAAGAGACAGTCTGATGCCGTCATTCAAAAGGCAAAACATTATTTGGCAGCGTTGCTCCAACGAATTAAAAGAGAAAGAGAAAGAGAAAGAGAAAGAGAGGGGAAGGAAAAAAGAGAAAAAAAGGAAGGAAATAAATATGTAAATCACTTTTGCAACTTTAACTAATCCAATCAATAAAATGAACACAGAGAATTTCAACGAATTGGTTGGTTGGTTGGTTGGTTGGTTGGTTGGTTGGTTGGTATTTTACGACATGCCAACCCTTGTTGGGTTATTTTATGCCGAAGTTGTTTTTGTTGTGTTCATTCTTGTTGTGTATTCAATTTTTAAATTCTTTTTTTAATAGATTGTTAAAACTCTTTTTTTTTTTACTTATTTTACCCATAGATGAGACCCTAACAGGTACTACCATTCCAGGTCAGAGTGGATTTGGTAGTGATAGCAATGAAGGGTTACTCTACACCCCTTATACTTACAGCATTGTAACCTCAACACTAGATGCAATTTAACATTATACTCAGGACATTAAAAGACCCTCAACCACCGCCTTCGAACACAGAAATAATTTTTAAAATTGTTGGGGATTTACCTTAAGGGTAACCCGATCGGGACAATCATTAATGTGTTTTTATACTTTATTTTTAGTCAATGTTAACCGCATAAAATTTTGAGTACAAATTTAGCTGCTAAAAATTCAAAAAAAGTCAATGCGTATTATACACTAGATATTTCTTCGACCATTTCATAGCCGAAAGTTAAGTGTGTATATCATACACAAACGTGTGTTATGCACGACTAATTACGATAGATTTCAATTATTCATTGATTTCTGGTCATCTGTAAGCAGCGGGAAAGTGTGTGTGTGTGTGTGTGTGTGTGTGTGTGTGTGTGTGTGTGTGTGTGTGTGTGTGTGCTTTTTGCGATTGGTGAAAAGAAGCAAAAGGTTTGTAGAAGCCGAAGAAAAGTAAAAGGGACACAAAGAAAGAGAAAAGATTCAGATATGATTGGTTGAAGCGAAGAATGTAGCTGTTAGAAGAAGGAAAAAAAACAACAACGGCAGTGAAAGAATGAGAATGATCACCATAGCAACGAGTGATGGGCTGTCTGTCCGACCGGGCTGCCGTCTGGTTGGCCAATTGGAAGTATGGCAAGTGGGCCGGCTGGATGGTTTAGTGTAGTGGTAGGTTGGTTGGCTTAGTCTCAGAAAGAACACAAGACGCCATTCATCAACGCTTTTTTCTAATTCGGGAACAAGCCGTGAGAGGGCGCTATCTTCTGCTTTATCTTGTGTTGTGTTTTGTATCTGAGGAAGAAAAAAAGTCATTAGCTTTTCATTGTGATTAGTTTTTTGTTGTTGTTGTTGTTTAGTTTCATTATTTTGAGAGTAGACGCAACTTTCCCCCCCTCCTCACACATACACACAGACACATACATATAGACACACACATATACACAAATGCATTAGTGTGTTTATTCCCCCACCCACCCCAGCTATAAAAACACCACATGGAAATATACGTAGATACAGAATGAGATATTATCAAACAACAAATACAAACGTAGAATGAGACACACAATGATGTCTTTTGAGATACACGTATATTATCAATAAGCACCGAAGGACACACACATTCTTGATAGATATGTTACAATAGCATGTCAGTATTTGGTATGCTTAGAACAAGGTAAAAAAAGAGGGCACCCAGTGAGTATCCTATTCACAAGGGCTCACTGATGAATCTCATCAGTAAATTATAACAGTCTTTGAAAGCACCGGTTTCCACTAGATCATCGAAGTTAAGCAGATATAAGCATGTTCACTATTTAGTTGGGTGACTGCTTAAACAACTGCAGGTACTGTAAGCAACCTAAACCATTTGTTTATCGAAATGATTCGGCATTAAATGACCCGAAAAGGGTTGATATGGTGTGAAACAAAACAACCGACAATAAGTCACGCTGAAAGTACTGGTTCTCTGTAGATCACCGAAGTTAAGCAGTGATGAGCCTGTTCAATACTTAATTGAGTGACTACTTAAGCAACGACTGGTACTGTAAGTAGCCCGATTCCTCTGTTTATCAAAATGACGATTCGGTATTAACTGACCCCCAAAGAGGGTTGATAAACCATACAACAAAATAACCAACCTGCTAGATCACCGAAGTAAAGCAACGATGAGCCTGTTCAATAATCAATTGGGTTGCCAATAGCAAGTACTCTAAGCAACCCTAGTCCTTGTTTATCAAAATGACTTAATTCGGTAATAAATGACCCCAAAGAGGATTGATAGGCCATACAACAAAACAATTAACCCGCTAGACCACCAAAATTAAGCAGCAATTAGTCCCCAAAGAGGGTTGATATGTCGTAAAACAACCAACCAGCTAAGTACACTTGCCGTGGATCGCCAATATGATTGTATGGCTCCAAGATCTAAACCGTCTGGAGAATCTCTTCATTGCCATTACTCTCAGGTCCACTCTGATCCAGAGTGTTAGAAGCTGTTAGATTTCCATTTAGGATTGATTGGCTGGTTGGTTGGATTTTACGGCATGTTAACCCTTGGGTTATTTTATGCCGGATACTCTCTTTGTTTTATTTCATTCTTGATGGGTATTCAAATGTTTGAATAATTTTAAGCTTACTTTTTCTATTTTCCCATAGATCGAACCATATGAATCAAATAGATCTGTTTAAAAATGAATCGTATTCGACAAGACCGTGTAAAAGAATGTAAATGAATGTGATTCCTAACCTCTAAGCATAAGATAACTCTAGGCAGGTTGACATGCCGTTAAAATCAATTAATCAATCAATATTGCAGTGTCTCTGACTCCAGTTTATGTATATACAAAGCTTGCGTATATGGTAATAAGTATATGGGCGCCTATCAGAGGGTTGGCGCCAGTAGATTTGATCCTAAATTGGAGCTCCCGCAACTTTGTACCCGGCTGCTCGAAGTAAATATAAATAATAATACACACACATATATTAACGAAGAAATGTGTATACGCATTTATATAATCATGTCTCATCCACATTAGATTATATAATAAATCGAACATTTGTATGGTTTCAATATATATTAATTAATATTCCTAATACAAATAATTTTCTCACGGTTGTATTGTTTCAAGTATTTCTATCTAATAGTAATTATTATTTGGTTTCAAGTAAGTATTTCCACAATAAGAAATATCTGTCTGGACACATCTATAGGGCTTCAAGCAACCAACAATTAAAGCCCCATTGTTAATGCAAACGATTTATGGTTACATGACATTGTTAGGGTTATTTTCCTTTCTTGGTACAGTTTTCTATTTGACAACTAGGTGTCGTTGCGACCAGTGGTATATAACGGCGGATCCATCAAAAGTCAAATCCCCTTAGACCCTCCAGCCATCAGATGTAACACACCAGTTGTGTTTCCTGTCCATTATGACAGAGGCTACGTCCCCTACAGACATACCGTAACATGCACCAGTATATATATATATATATATATATATATATATATATATATATATATCGGTTTAGCTCAGTTGGTAGAGCATCCAATAAACCACACACAAAACAACTTCCATATGAAAAAAACTCGCACCAAACAAACAACAAACCAGTTGAAAGTGTTTGGGTAAAAAATTATTTAGTGATAGCAAGAAGAAAACTTGAACATCTACACCAGAAAATTATAAAGAACAAATATTTTGTGGTCTTTAACATATGCGGTCCCATGGTGACAGACGATCGCGTGAAAAACACGTGTGTGTACGAGTGAAAGCTGGGGGGTCTCTCGTGTATTTTATGCGACAGGACATATACAAGCAAAGTTGGACTTCTCAGCCATTTGCGTGCTCACAACCGAACTTTGTAGAAGTGGTCTTCTTCTGTGAAGAAGTGGCAATCACTATATATATATATATATATATATATATATATATATATGAAGTGGTTGGAAAAATTAATGGAAACATTATTTTTCCATTATTTTTTCCAACTCCAAGGTCCACACTGACCGGGAGCGGTAGTACCTGTTAGAAAAATATGTTTATGAAATGTGTTTTTAAAAATTCAGTTTAAATTTTTTTTTAATTGAATCCCCACCAAGAATGAATAAAACAAAATGTCTTCGGCATAGAATAACCCAACAAGGGTTGACATGCCGTAAAATTCAATCAACTAACCAACCATTCTTCTACAGCATTATTCAAATCTTGGAAGATAAAAAAAAATGTGTATAGAAATGTGAGATTCAAATTAAAAAAAAGAAGAAAAGAAAGAAAAGAAGAAAAGAAAGAATGAAAGAGAAAATGAATAAAGGGGGGGGGGCAAGTAAATAGAACTATCGAGAAGGAAGAGAAGAAACAATGGAGACTAAACATGAAAGCTTAATCATCTCGGTAGCCATGGCAACTGCATGTGCTGTACCTGTCGTTGAACGTTGTCGCGTGAGAACGAGGCAGGTGAGAATGAAAAGTTTTCATGTTGGGATGTAAACACACACACACACACACACACACACATATATATATATATATATATATATATATATATATATAGGCAAGAACAAAACCAAAACAGAACAAAACAAAACCCCTCTTTTGCTAAGCAATTCATGACAAAGACACCCCGTAGCTTCAATCATTTCCCGCTATAAGGCGAGGTCACATGATCGAACTGGTCTAACTGGTTTCCAGTGATCAGCCATTTTGAGTCCACCATGACAGTCCCACGATGATTACGACAACCATCAGCACTTTCGTCACAAGTATTATTAGTAGCTATGATGATCGGTTGATTGGTTGGTTGGTTGGTTGGATTTTACGTTTTTTAAACATGTCTATTTGACTCTTAGATTGGACTCTAAAACTCTGGGCAGGGTTGAGCTGGATTTATGGCAATGAAGGGTTCCTCAACGCATCTCAGCGCTCCAGAACTGAAGCCTCACCACCAGATACAGTTTAGTGTCATACCAGAACACTCTCCATTGGGGGGGGGTCTTAACCCTCTGCAGGGGTATACTCTCAGAGTATTCTGAGCATCGCCGACAGGGCGATCTGATTTTGGTTCTTGTACAGTTGGGCACGAAGGGGAACATCGTTTTTGCGAATAAAGAAAACCGAATTCCGTTTTTATAATCTGAACAAAATGTACTTAATAGTTTAAATCCAATTTGTTGCCTGATGATCACAACATCGTGAAACTCTCAGTTGCCAAAAGATTAACTTAAATGTTTCTGTGATATGTTGCTTATATATGCTCTATCCAATATAAGAAGGACTCTCTCTCTCTCTCTCTCTCTCTCTATATATATATATATATATATATATATATATATATATATATATATATATAATAATCTTTCTCTCTCTCTTTCTCTTTCTCTTTCTCTCTCTTTCTCTTTCTGAGAAGATTAGGTAAATATGGGAGAGTGGTTTTCAAAGGGGAAAATCCATTTATTTGCTTGTTAACTGTTACACCACACAACGACTTGTGCATTTCATAACATCATTCGATTTTGACCATCATCATTATCATCATCATTATCATCACAATCAAGATATGCCAACAGCACGGATTCTTTTGACGTTCTTTCGACACCTGTCCCTATTCGCCATCGTACTTAGCAAATAGATAGAAAGATTGATAGATAAATAGATATGAACGGAATGAGATAGATAGATAGATAGATAGATAGATAGTCAACAGAATGAGATAGATATAGATAGATAGATAGATAGATAGATAGATAGATAGATAGATAGATATGAACATAATGAGATAGATAGATAGATAGATAGATAGATATGAACAGAATGAGATAGATAGAGATAGATAGATAGAGATAGATAGATATGAGATAGATAGATAGATAGATAGATAGATAGATAGATAGATAGATAGATAGATAGATAGATAGATATGAACGTAATGAGATAGATTGATTGATTGATAGATATATAGATAGATAGATATGAACAGATTGAGACAGATATATATATATATATATATATATATATATTGAGAGAGAGAGAGAGATAGATAGATAGATAGATAGATAGATAGATAGATGTAAACAGATTGAGATAGATAGATAGATAGATAGATACTAAAGTAGACATCGGTAATTAATACATAAACCATTAATCAAATAAACCAATACAATATACATATTGATCTTTATATTATATTAGTCTCTTTGGTCTTTAAAAAAATAAAAAAGGGTTTGTCGTCATCAACATTTTTTTGTATTTCTCAATGCACTCCCAAAACCGGCTATAAAAAATGTTTACCTTCCTATACATCCGGTTTTCATATTTCGTGTTGCCTCCTCGTTTGCCTTTTTTTCCATTATTTTCATTAGCACGACTCATCCATATTAAATACGTCTTGTAAGATGCTCATTATTAAGAATAAACGTTGTAGAGTTTCTTTTATTAAACTTTACTAGCAGTTTTTTTACTCATATAGCATAACCCCCCTCCACCCTTTTTATCCTATTTGTGCTAGAAGGCGATGGCTGAGGGTCTTAGTGTCATTGGTATGACATTAAACTGCCTCTAATGGTGAAGTTCCAATTCTGGAGATCTGGGGTGTATGGAGTACCCCTTCTTCGCCATTACTCCTAAGTCCACTCTGACTCAGAGTGGTAGTACCTGTTGAGGTTCCATCTATAGGTTAAATAGAAAAATGAGTTTTTTAAAAAGTGTTTAAAGAATTGAGTTTAAAGAAAAAAATTAAATGCCCATCAAGTTTGAATAAATCAAAATGTCTTCGGTATAAAAAAATCCATTAAGGGTTGACGTGCCGTAAAATCCAACGAACCAAGCAACCATATGTATGTATTCCTTCTTAGTTCATTTTAAGAAGGGTACAGAGTATCTTACAATGACTACTGTCCAGGTGTTTATTCGTTTGGTTTCGAAAAGTTTTATTATTTTCTGGGGTACTTTTTTTTACTGGGGTACTCCTTTGTTTTTGTTTTTACTTAAGTACTCATTTTTTTTACTGAGGTACTCCTTTTTTTATTGAAGTATTCTTTTTTTACTGAAGTACTCCCTTTTTTTAGTAGGTACTCCTTTTTTAGACTTTTTCTTTAATCTCCGCTCTGCTAGGGATTGTTCTCTTACTGCTAATTACACTTTCTAGTTTTTTATGGCCTTCTTTTGGGTAATTCAAAGTCAAATCATCCCGTCCCTGTAACCCATTCCCTTGATACCATTTTTGGATTCCTTGGACCAAACAGCTTTTATAAACCAATTTGTAGCAGTAGGAAAGCTCTAGAACTCATTTTACAGACAAAAATAGACTACAAAAAGTCGCTATTTTTTCCCAAAAAACTCTGCCGATTTTTTGAATTGGACACTCAAATTCTGGGGATTGTCTCACTTTAACATAGTTTCCACCTGGATGAAATTTCAGAAGGATTGAAGGGGTGGGTGACAATTTAACTTTTTTTTTTTTCATAATTTGACATGGAATTACCCTTTTATGAGTTTGTCGGGTATTCTGAATATTTTCAGAGATCCTATTATCCAAGATTGGATAACCATAGACTTCTTTGTACTCTGTTCCATGACTACATTTGTCTGCTACTTTTTTTCAACTCCTTAAATGTAACAGAAAGACATAAAAGAATCTATCAACACTGTAATAAAAAAAGAGGGTCATAAACACATAAGAAAAATAATTTCACAAATTTGAACTTTGAATTAAAAAAATATGACACCGAAATGATATAAAAATCTGCAAAAAATCTTCATCCTTTAATAATCGGTTATAGTTATTTTAATTTTTTTCTTTAAATTTACACAATTCCTGAGGGTATTGTGACGTAGGTAGTAGCGTAGTTTCGGCTACAGGCAGACACCGAATCTTCATTATAATAAGATGTTAGGCTGGCTTTCATAAGCAATTGTTGTTATTGTTGTTGTTGTTGTTGATGATGATGATAATGATGATGATGATGATGATGATGATGTTTTGTACAATCATTAGAAAGGGAAGATATATAATCCCGAACCATTCTTTGCAAGCTCTCCCAAAATGTGTCCCCAATATTCCTAGGACAACGAGGACACCATTAATCAAAAGCCCTGCAAGATTTGCATAAATATAGGCTTATTAGCTATCTTAGAATTATGTAAATCTTGAAAGAAACTTAACCCTTTCTAACTGCAGGATTGATATTTCAGGAGGAGTAATATTTTCCTATACACCATAAGCCCACTATTTCAGTCTCAAAAAACATCATACTTATATGGCTTTAAACTACGATTAATATATCAGTATTTTTTCTGTTAATGTATAGCTTTAAATAAAAACGTACATTCACTTGGATTGAAATTTGAATGTCGAAGGCCCAGAAGGACTTAGGGTTAAAGGGATTAATAGTTTTACTCTTCCAAATTATTTCATGTGCTCATCATTCATATTAATAGAAACATTATCCGGATCTTTTTTATTTTTTATTGCACTAAGATTTCTTAGGTTAATTCTAATTCATTTGATCCTAAGAACAGAATTTCAGCAGTCACAGTTAAAAACAAAAACACCCTGTTACCTTTTTTACATTTTGTTTTTATAACATATGAACATTAATACAATTTAAACATCATTTAAGTGCATTTCATCTCATTCAGTAAATTAGGTTTAATTATCAATTTTTCACAATTATTTTTTATTTAAACAAATTTAATTATTAAAATCATACCTTAATTTCTACCTCTCTTACCCCACATAAAAATCAAATTCAGTACTGGAATAGCATTATTCTGTGAGTTTGTAACATAAAAAACAAGTGAATTAAAAAGAATCATCAAACCAAATATTATTAATCAGAAAATGTATTCTCCCACACAATTTTGGTAGCTAAATATGAATAGTTTGTCCTTTAAATGTCTATGTGTGTTTATATATATAAAACTAATTACAAATAGACAATATCTTTAATGATTTAATAATAATTTACCATATATTTAGTAATCAATAATAGTTAATTATTTATTCTTCTGTTTTTCTGGGCTTAGTTCATGGTATTCAAACGTGTAACACATTTATTCTCTTGTCTGTGTGATTAGTATTTTTCACATCATAGGTAAACATGTTTTTGGTCCGTAGTTGCAAGTGATGGTTCCTTCTTGGCGGGGGGGGGGTCTTTCTGGATCTGTATAATTTTCCCTTTCGTCATTTATTTGGGTATCCTTGCTCCTTACTCGGTTGCTGAATTTTCCTAAACATATTTTCGTGCAAAGGTGTCGATTTTATTTTATTTTCCGGTAAATTCCGATGCGTAAATTACAATGAGACCAAAGAAAGTTGTCAATTCGACGAATTGTCGGAGATATGAGGCTGTAAATCCTCACTGACACTGTTGAAATTATTGTGGATATAAGGTGTGTGCCAGATTCCACTTCTACTTATAGACTGGGCGATAGTCATGTGACCAACTTCTTGTCCAATCACTGGCAGTGCTCTGCTGCTGATATTATTATTTATACTGGCCTTTTCTGGTCATACCTAAGCATTACTACTTGGATCTTCTTGGACGACGGACCATAGGATTCTATATCACAGGATTTATTCACTTACCAAAGGATTCTATAACTCAGGACTTACTTACTTATTTACTTTAAGTTCTTTACAACTGGCCAAGGATAGCGGCCAGATACTTAACAGACACTGCCTTATGTAAAGTTTTAAAACCAAACTACTACTACTACTACTACTACTACTACTACTACCATAATTATAATGAAAATTTCAAGAAGACACTTATTACGAAATCATTAGACATTTAATTTATATCCTCTGAGCAAATGAATAATTTTGAGGTTAACTAATACTGATAATAAAAAAGAACTAATCCAAAATGAGTAGAGGAAACTATTTATCGTTGTTTTAAATTAGGATTGAGTAAATTTCCTCCACTCACTCCGCCCATCCCACCCATCCCCCTCCACCTCCTCCTCCTCCTCCCTCCCCTCCTCCTCCCGGTTGCATCTAAGTAGCAGGCCAACTGATCCCATCATCTTCCGCCTAATTAACACAAGAAATAAAATCAAGACCAACAGAAAAAGGAGAATCTTTAATTTTAATACTTTGATATGTTAGATAAATATGAAGAGACTGAGATAAATACACTTACAGATAGATAGGAACAAACTGATATAGACAGACAGACAGACAGATAGATAGATAGATAGATAGATAGATAGGAACAAACTGATATAGACAGACAGACAGACAGATAGATAGATAGATAGATAGATAGATAGATAGACAAACTGATATAGACAGACAGACAGACAGACAGATAGATAGATAGATAGATAGATAGATAGATAGATAGGAACAAACTGATATAGACAGACAGACAGACAGACAGATAGATAGATAGATAGATAGATAGATAGATAGATAGGAACAAACTGATATAAACAAATAGATAGATGGGAACATAGATAGATAGATAGATAGATATGAACAGACTGAAATAGATAAATAGATAGATAGATAGGTAGGAACAGACTGAAATAGATAGATAGATAGATAGATAGATAGATAGATAGATATGAACAGACTGTAATAGATAGATAGATAGATAGATAGATAGATAGATATTAACAGACTGAAATAGATAAAGATAGATAGATAGGTAGGAACAGACTGAAATAGATAGATAGATTGATAGATAGATAGATTGGGACAAACTGCTTAAAATATCAAAACATTTTATTTAATCTTTTTCTTCGGCCAAAAACATCTGAATTATTTTTTTTTTAAAGACAAATAGTTCAGGAATTTGGTGTGGGGGTCTGGATAATGGACAGCGTCAAACAAATCCATTTATTCCTATAAATAGTCGCCGATCTCTGTTCGTATTAATAAGTAGCCAATCACGTGTCGTAGTGTGCGTGTCGGTGCTTTTAAGAGCCTGCCATCGGAGCGGCTAACTCCGTGTGGTCCTCTCAATTGTGGAACGTTGGAAGCCGTCCAGATGGTTGGTATTTACATCGCCTTTTACAAAACACGATCATCAGGCCAGTAAAAGCCGGCCGTAATGACTTTCAATTACTTCCTTCAATTCGCAACCAATAGCGATGATGACTTTACCAGAATATTTTAGCAGCCAACTGGGAAATGCATTCTTTTCTCTAAGAGCCAAGATCAACTCGAAAAGAAATACAAATTCTATTGCCGCCATAAAACCACAAGACATAAGGAATTAATGGCATTGTCTTGAGAAGAATTTGTCTTTTATATATACTAGCAAATATATACACCCTCCGGGTGCAAGTATTTAAGTTTTAATGTAATAAAATATTGTATTAAATTAGAAAGGCTAATGAAACTAAATAAGAATACAGATAAAAAGATTTGAAACAGAGGGAGTATAATAAAAGATTTGAAACAGAGGGAGTATAATAAAAAATGGAACAACTGAAACTTACTCTTCCATCACTCTCGTCTTTCATTGTTATTTTTTTCTAATTTAAGTATTTAGTTATAAGAGGAAGTAAAGAATAAAATGACAGTTATTTTATCTTGTTAATGGATTTCATTTAAGATTCATTGAAGAGATTTTTGCTTATATTCATTAAAATAAAACCAAACAGTTAGAAATCAATAATACTAAGCACATATTTATTAAATTCGATTTTTTAATATTAATATGCAAATTAGCCTTCCCGTTCACACTGTAAACCGCTATTTTGTTGTATATATAAATATAATTGCATGTTGTCAGTATGGAGACATAGTTAGCAGTATTAATAATGTAAGACAATTTTATTAATAATTGAGGTTTAGATAAAAAATAAAATCATGGAGAATGTGATGTCAATAACTAAGAGAATTGAGTAGGAATATAGTTTCGGTTACAGACAGAAAAACACACAATCTCCATTATAATAAGATATATAGAAAAAATAGAGATAGATAGATAGAAAGATAGTTATGAATAGATTTAAATTTAATTCTTAATTCAAAATTCAACTCTTAAGTATGTATACATATGTACACATATACACACTGAATACAACCATATACATACGCACACACGCACACACAAAAAGTAAACATAGACATATATACGTAGGCACACACATACACACACCCAAAAAGTATAAATTTAAGTAGAAAAACATAGAATGTCTTCAGAACAAAAAACAAATTACAAACACACACACCTGATATATCAAATGAACATCTGATGAACTTTATCAAGACAACCCAAATAAAAAAGTAATAAAAAAGTTATAAAAAAAGTTATAAAAATTCAGCTAATTAGTAAACCACTCAAAAAACAAAAACACCTGTTTAAAAGACTAATGTTAAAAATGAAATTCCATTCCACTCCCACAAAAACAGGAAAAGGAGGTGAAATACTCATGTGTATGTATATATATACACATGCATGTAAAAATTCATTTTCATATTATCAATCAAAGCCTGAAGAAGATACCAGAAGATCTGAAACACGTGTTGCATATGTAAAACAAAAAGAATTTTTTTAAAAATTTCTGAGAACAAAATACATTTTGCGGACCATCCTTTTTTATAAAATATTAAATTTTCTCCCGTTGGAACCAGAACAACATTTTATATATATATATATATATATATGAAGAAAATATTTAAAAAATATAACAAACACAGGATGTTATGATCAGGAAACAATTTTTAGTGTCAATACTTAAGCATTTCGGTATATTGTACCATCTTCAGGACACTGTTAGGTAATGTTTATGTGAGGAACGAAATGAAAGATGTTAAGTGTATAGTGGTTGTGTGAATCTGATGCTATTAACCGTTAATTTTTTAATAGCATCAGATTCACACAACCACTATACACTTAACATCTTTCATTTTGTTCCCCACCTAACAGTGTCCTGAAGATGGTACAATATACCGAAATGCTTAAGTATTGACACTAAAAATTGTTTCCTGATCATAACATCCTGTGTTTGTTATATTTTTAAAATATTTTCTTCACATATTGTCGGATTAATTTCCTCATCGTATTTACACACACACATATATATATATATATATATATATATATAGTACCTTCACTCATGAGTTTCATTCATTTCACTCGAAGAAAAATAGCTCTGCATTTTACAAAAATCCATAATAAAATAGAATGTACTGAATTATGTGATGTAATATTTTGTAATGTTTATTTTTTTATAAATCCTATTCTTCATTGGCATAATAAACTTGGAAACTTAAATGTTCTTGTTAGAGAACTTAATAACATAAGCGTATCTGAAGCTCGCTAATATCTCAAATTTTAGCTCACCACACAATGCAAAATATCGACTGAATTGCAGCTCGTAACTCGGATAACCTGTAACTTAGGGCACTCGTAAGTCAAGGTATCACTGTATATTTCCTTGGCGTAATAAATTTGGAAACTTAAATGTTTTTAGTGAACTTATTAACATAACCGTATCTGAAGCTCGATGTGGAAAAAATGAGTAAAGAAAAGAAATGTAAATGGATAAAATGAATTTAATCGATATCACATTAATCGATATCACTTACACACGTGTTTCGGTCAGTTTATGTGTGTGAAAATATTTCGCACACATAGAAGAATCGACCTTCATCAGAGTGAACATTTATTTTGAATGAAAAAATTCGTTGGGAAAAAAAACAAAAAAAACATTTTGTACCATCACCCCTAGAAAAAAACAAATATTCAAATCATAACGGTCTATCTTAACGCTCTATTTTCAGAGTTCCAAATTTTTAAAAAATTCGATTTTCGAATATTTCCAAAAATCTCTGTTGTTTTTTTTTCCCCAACGAATTCTTTCATTCAAAATAAATGTTCACTCTGATTAAGGTCGATTCTTCTATGTGTGCGAAATATTTTCACACACATAAACTGACGAAACACATGTGTAAGTGATATCGATTAAATTCATTTTTATCCATCTACATTTTTTTCTTTACTCATTTTTTCCTCATATTGTTGGATATTTTCCATTTTCACACACACACACACACACACACACACACACACACACATATATATATATATATATATATATATATATATATATATCAGTCATCCACAGACACGTGTTTCGACGTTTACGTCTCATCAATGCGGCCCGACTTTTTTAACAGCTACCTCTAGCCGCGAGTGAAACCTGACAGAATTTTCGTCTGCCAAGTTCCTTACCCTTGCGGCCGTCAGCGACTGTCTGGAGTGAACAATTGATTGATACATACTTACAGGATATATGTTTTTACAATCACCAGAGAACTCAAGTCTGTTAACAACAGGCGAGTAAATGCTTACGCTAAACGGTGAAATATCAACTAATATCTCCCCTACAGTGCTCTACCATGAAAATTGGGAGCATATATATCAGTCATCCACAGACACGTGTTTCGACATTTTATGGACAAGGTTCAGTTGAGCGATTTTTTATTGATATTCCTTCTTATCTTGGAAGATTATTATTATTATTTATATTATTATTATTATTATTAAAAATCGTAAGTTCGGACAATCGTAAGTCAAGTTAGCTATATATATATATATATATATATATATATATAATATATATATATATATATATATGCGCGCGTGTGTGTGTGTGTGTGTGTGTGTGTGTGTGGTGTTGATCAGGATTTCCTGACATGCAGTTGTTGTGTCTGAGCCAGAAGATTCAATCTTTTTCCAAATATAGATAAGTGTTGTATGAGATATTTAGTAGCGTTTCTATTTCAGTCCATTAGTCGTTAATCTTTCTTCATTTCATCTCGTTTAATTTCGGCAGACAGCAAAAAAAAAGAGTGAGAAAGAAAAATATTACCAATAAATAGAAACTGGAATAGAATTTCCTAAAACTTGAAAAGAAAATCTGGAAAGAATTCGGCGTTAAATAAGAGTGCCACCCTCAGTTTATAGGAATTCTTTTTTATCCTCATTCATAAATAGATTCTCGTACTTTAGTATTTCTGTGACTATGGAGAGAAGTCTTTTAATTGCCTTCTTATACTCATTTATGCTTGGCTGGTTGGATGTTTACGACATATCAACCCTTTTGGGGTTATTTTATGCCCAAGTAGTTTTGTTTTATTCATTCTTGTTAGGTATTCAATTTTTCAACACATCTTTGAAACAAATTTTAATACTCATGTTTTTAATCCATTTAACACATAGATGGGAAACTAACAGGTACTTCCACTCCGGGTCAGAGTGGATTTGGGAGTAATGCCAAGGAAGAGGTACACCACATTCCCCAGATCTCCAGAATGGGAACCTCACCACTTGATGCAGTTTAACGTGATAACCAGGACAATAAGTTCCTCAACCACTGCCTTCAAGCACATATATTATAAAATGGTTGGGGCTTGCCATAAGGCCAAATAGGGTCGGTACAATCATGTAGGTATAAGCTAGGGTTTGACATGACCAGCCGATTGATTCGAAGGGAGCCTCCCTGACTTCCCGTCTCAAATTTTAACACATTTTTAAAACTCATTTTTGATATATTTAACCTATAGATGGGACCCTATCAGGTACTACCACTCTGGGAGTAATGATGATGAAGGAGTACATAGCTCCAGAATTGGAACTTCACCACTAGATGAAATTTAACGTCATACCTAGAATACTAAGACCCTTGGTCACTTTCTTCTAGCATGCATATGATAAAAAGGGTTGGGGGCCTACCATCAGGGCAATAGGGTTGGGACAATCATATTGGTACTCGGGCTCGACATGTGCAGTCGACTAATGGGAGGGGGCCTCTTCGACTACCCGTCTAGCCTAAGAAAGGACCATAGTAGAGTGTTGCATGTTATGCTGCTTAGCCAATATTCCGTCCGTAAGCATCACGGAGCGCCACACACGGTCAACAGATGATCCTATTGGGGGGATATTACCCCGCTGCAGAGACGCCGTCGATCTATTCTTCCGCCCCGGCCGACAGGGCAGCCTCATCTGCATGTTCAATCTCTAGTGGCATGCCTTGCGGTGAAATAGAGTGTTAGCTCGTGTAGAGCATCTTTATACAGATAACATGGTGTGTCAGTGAGGTAGCCTGTAAAGAGCACAGTAGAAAGACAGTCTTTATGTGAGGAGCCAATTGAGGCCCTAAATTCAGTGGAATAAGCTGTCTTGTTGCGAACCCTTAAAGTAAAATTTATTAGTTAATATTGCAATTATTATTATAATATTTATTAAATTTATTTTGTAATCCTAGATTTATATAAAGGGGAAATGTGTGTGTGTGTGTGTGTGTGTGTAAGTGTAATGTGTATTATTAATGATGTAGTGATGTGTGATGTGTGTGTGTGTGTGTGTGTGTGTGTGTGTGTGTGCAAGTGTAAGTGTGTATTATTAATGATTACCTGATAAGTGAGTATGAGTGTGTGTGTGTGTGTGTGTGTGTGTGTGTGTGTGTGTGTGTGTGTGTGTGTGTGCAAGTGTAAGTGTGTATTATTAATGATTACCTGATAGTGAGTGAGTGAGTGTGAGTGTGTGTGTGTGTGTGTGTGTGTGTGTGCTGTGTGTGCAAGTGTAAGTGTGTATTATGATTACCTGATAAGTGAGTAGTGAGTGTGAGTGTGTGTGTGTGTGTGTGTGTGTGTGTGCAAGTGTAAGTGTGTATTATTAATGATTACCTGATAAGTGAGTATGAGTGTGTGTGTGTGTGTGTGTGTGTGTGTGTGTGTGTGTGTGTGCAAGCGTAAGTGTGTATTATTAATGATTACGTGAATGAGTCTGTATGTGTGTGTGTGTGTGTGTTAGTATGAAAGTTATCAGTGACATTACATTAAGGTGGGAGAATTATATGTCTCTATCTTACGGTTTATCATGTGCTCGTCATTATTCTATACACGTAGGACCTGTGGATATACCATAGTATGATAATTTGATTACAATGTTTGATATGTCTACTTCAAAGCTATTGCAAAATAGATCAATATGTAGAAAGTATAATAATCTTGATTTAACTCTCTCTCTCTCTCTCTCTCTCTCACTCTTTCTTAAAAGGGGAGGGTGTAATCTGGCCTGTCGTATCTTAGCCTCATAATAGTTAGTATATTGTAAAACATCTAAGATCTTTGATGTTTTGTGTCAAAAGACCGGGACATGTCTATGCAAACTTTGAAGAAATCCCAGTGTTTGCACATAACTAGACAAGTAAGTAGAAGCTAAACTCATTCAATGTCGACACAGCTGCCTCCTTATTCTATTTCGTTAGTCTTTCTAATTTAATATATTTCGTTTGATTAAAACTTAAATACTCATCCTCAGAGGGCACATATTTTTGCTAGTCTTTGTAATTGCAAAATGGTGATATAAAGACATTAAATCGATAGATAGATTTAAACGGCATATCAAGCAGTTTAAAGGTTAGGGAAGTGCGTTCATTGTACGTTTATGTTTACATTTTTGACTAGTTTTTTTTTTTTTCACGTGGTCCTATCGAATACAAATAATTTTTAAACATATCTATTTAATATATTTCATTACATTGAAATTTAAATACTTACGCTCAGAAGGGGTGCATATTCTTGGAATCGTAAGTATGCGAGTTCGAACTCCAGTCCCTACTATTATGCTCACTTGTGACATTATGTCACATCTTACTCGAGTTGAATGGGTTGGGTAAATATCTGTCCGGTCAAGTCATTACTTTTATCTTTAGACTTTTAATTTTGTCTCTCTTTTGAATCTCTTTGTGTTTACGTCACTGGGCAATTTTTGTTCCACAAGTGTTGCCTAGATATGTCGATGTATGTCTCTTTTTCTTATATGCATGCGAACGTGGGAGAGTCAGAAAGAAATAGAGGAGGGTAAGACAGAAGCGTGTGTGTGTCCGTATGGAGGAGGAGGAGGAGGAGAGGAGAGAGAGAGAGAGAGAGAGAGAGAGAGTGTATATGTGCGTGTTTGAGAGAGAGAGAGAGAGAGAGACTATGTGTGTGGTCGTGTGGGAGAGCCAGAGAACGAGAGTGATGTGTGAGAGAGAAAAAGACTATGTGTGTGAAAGCGTGTGAGCAGAGCGAGACAGAGACAGAGAGAGACAGACAGACAGAGAGAGAGACAGACAGACAGAGAGATGTGTGTGTCCGTATAGAAGAGAGAAAGTCAGAGAGTATGTGTTTGAGAGCGTGAGTGAAAAAACAAACAAACAGAGAGATAGAGAGGGTGAGAGTGCATGAAAGAGAGACTGTGTATGCGATGTATATATATGTACTTAACATCCCACAAACTGAGTTTCTTATATATTTCACACCACATGCTTCGCACTAAATCCCAAATCATATATATTATAAACATTTATATATGCATAACATATATACTAATATAATATATACATACCGAGAACGAGACTTACCAGATATATCAACAAAAAGCATGCATGGATCTCATAACGACAACATATATATATATATATATATATATATATATTAATAAGTCATCCACAGACACGTGTTTCGGCATATCATGCCTCTTCAGTGTGGCTAGACACAACTATCCTTGGGTAGGGTTCGAACTCAGACTGACCGCATGGTAGTCCGATATCTTATCCTCTCGCCCATTGACAGCTGATGCGGGGACTGGTGTTTTTAAACTATTAAATACATAGGAATGTATGTATCATTCGGTCACTGAGAGATCAAATTCCGGAGAAAATGATCATTGCTATTTGCTTAGTAGGAGAGTTAATTTAAATTACCAATTAGAGAGCTCATTACCAAATTTATATATATATATATATATATATATATATATATATATAGAGAGAGAGAGAGAGAGAGAGAGAAATAGAGAGAGAGCGAGAGAAAGAAAGAAAGACTGCGTGTGTGTGTGTGTGTGTGTGTGTGTGTGTGTGTGTGTGTGTGTGTGTGTGTGTGTAACTGTTTGTGGGTAGCTTTATATGTAAAGAGTCCTTTCAATAGACACTGTCTTTTTTCTCGTTTAAAAAAAAACCATCTGTTGCCATTTCCTGGAATTGTGCAGTTTCCATATGTTTATCAATCACTGTTATCAATTAAGGCTTTTCCAGAACTGCTCCGTTGTCTGATTTGGGAATCCTTCCTTAGCTAATGAAACCGACTGAGATAAATCGGTCTATTCCATATGGATATACAACACAGATCAAACACAGTCACTACCGAAACGGGAAAGAAAAAAGCGGCTTTTTTTTTAACCACTCAGCTTAAGTGAACGTCTATCTTCGCAATTGAAAGACGAGATTTGTATGCAATAATAAAACAAACGGGGAATATATCTTTTTTTTAAATAACGGAAACGAGGTTAGCTTGTATTTATTTGCAACAAAAGATTTCAATATCAAAATATAAAACAGAACCGACAATGCTCATTTGTACACGTATATAGGCGTGTGGTGTAATGGTAGGTAATGGACTTGTGGACCCGAGTTCAAATCGTGGACGAAGCTGTTTGCATTTCACATACAGCTAATACTTTTGAGAAAGGTATGTATTCTCCCTCCATCTATGAGTAAATAGTAGGTTAGACTGGACTCTTTAATCTTGGCTAGGTAACCAGTCTAGGAGAAGGAAAACTCTGAATTGTTAAACCCCGCTAAAGAAATTGACCTTGTGTCACACCCTTCTCGTGCGGAGGGGTCGGTGTATATATATATATATATATATATATTATATTTTATATTTAAGTCGTCGGGGCGGCCTAATGTTGGTATCAGCCAATCAGCGAGGGAGTCTATCCCCTTTTCAATAGCGCTAGACCAAGGAGATTGTTTTTGTGTCTGAGGTGTAGCGCCACACCTACCATCAGCTCCTTACTTTACCGCACAGATGCCTGTGCTACTCATACGCTGAGTTGCCGAGGGCCGGTATCGAACTAGGAACCTTGTGGTTTCAAGCCGAACACTCTACCGACTGAGATGAACATTTTTTTTAGGTGTGTGTACAGAATTTTATTAGAGCTTTAAAAAGACCCACTAAAAGATTCATTATTAAAAAAAATTTTTTTTTTTTTCAATAGAAGAGGGGGCAATATATATATATATATATATATATATATATATATATATATATATATATTCATCTCTTCTTCGATGTCCTTTTTCTTTCTCAAATACAGCTAATTTTCCATTTTACTTCATTCATTTCTTCCATCCTTCCTTTCTTTCGTTTAAGGTTCTCAGTTCGATATCGGCCCTCGCCAACTCAGCGCATGAGTAACTTGGATTAGCGCGGTAAAGCAGGGACTTAATGGTCGGTAGTGCGCTCCACTTCATACGCAAAAACAATCTCTCTGGTCTAGCGCTAGTGAAAAGGGTGCATACTCCATTGCTTTCCGGTTGATACCGACAATAGGCCACTCCACTGACTTTTACATTCAGTCTCTATCAAGTGTCTCAAACCCGAGAACCATTACGTCCCGAGGGAGAGGCAAAGTGTGCGGTGACGCATAATTTCCACAACGTATAATACCAATTGGTCCAATACAACTGATAGTAATTTATTCATTTTTCATCATAATGTATTCCCATATGATAGGTAGGTAGATAGATGGATAGATAAATAGATAGATATATATGAACAGACTGAGATTGATAGATAGATAGATATGAACAGACTTATATATATATATATATATAGATAGATAGATAGATAGATATGAACAGACTGAGATAGATAGATAGATAGATAGATAGATAGATAGAGGGATGGAAATAAAGTAGAGAGAAAAAGAGAAAAACAAAGATATACATATAGATAGATA
Source organism: Doryteuthis pealeii (assembly GCA_023376005.1). NCBI lineage: Eukaryota > Metazoa > Mollusca > Cephalopoda > Myopsida > Loliginidae > Doryteuthis > Doryteuthis pealeii. The sequence goes on along the minus strand of CM042153.1, from coordinate 97,023,391 downwards.
GATAGATATGAACAGACTGAGATAGATAGAAAGATAGATAGATAGATAGGGAGAGAGAGGGACAGACAGAGAGAGAGAGGGAGGGGAGAGTTTTGGTTTAGTTTCTTGGATTTTACGCCATGTCAACCTTTGTTGGGTTATTTCATGCCGTAGACATTTTGTTTTATTCATTCTTAATGGGTATTGATTTTCTTTTTTATACTCAATTTTTAAAAAACTCGTCTTTTCATCTATTTAACTATTTAAATAAGAATCCGGCGGATAAGCAGCACCATATAATCAGCATTTACATTTTTGCATTTCATCTTCAACGATTTGAACGGTCTGATTTTTTAACCAGAGGGTGTTGCAAGATGGGAATTATCGGAAGATTAAGGAACCAGAGTATGAATATATAGAATGATATATAAAAAGAAAAAGATTGCTTGAAAGAATCGAAAGAGAAGGAAAGAAAGAAAAGAAACCATGGATAATTTGTAAAATATATTTTCAATGAAGAAAAAAAAAGAAAGTCTATGGGATTGCATAGTTCATGAAGAAAAATGTTCTCTGTGCGTCGGAGAGTCCATTTTGATATTTTCATCTTTGGTTTTTATCTTCGGTTTTAAATCGACCAATAGAGATGTCAACTATTCGTCTCCACGGACGGACCTTCACGTCTGCTGATGTTTCCATAGAGGCAAGTCGTAGCGTGATCAAAACAGGTTTTATGGCTTTCAAATTACGTCAGTCGTTGCTGATTGGTCGGTTATTGGAGGACGACCAGCCAATCGGATATGCTTGGCAAAAGGTGGATAAATCTTTTGTGAATCGAACAATAGCTTCAAGAATCCATCAGTACCCCAGAGAGATGGCGCTGGAAAACGTTCATAAACCAGAAACCTTTTTTTTTTAATTAATAAATTAGAAATTCTCTGACCTTTTATAATAACCAGACGTCTGACGAGTCAATTATTTATATTTGTGAGATGAGAAATTGTGACCTATCATCTAGCACCCTGTCGGTGGGGCTTTAGAATACGCCGAGTGCAGAGAGGTAAGACCCCCTCCAGTAGGGCAACCCGTTGACCGTGGGTGGTGACCCATAATGCCAGAGTACAGGATTGTGGTGGCTGAGCGGTGACCCGGATACTAAGTGGTTCTGTCACACTCCATTTATTTATGACAAACACCCCACTTTTTATCATGTATATATTTACCAATCCCTCCGCACAAGAAGGATGTGACACAAGGTCAATTTATTAACCAGCGTTGAACAGCGTTTAACAGTTTTCCTTCTCCAAGATTGGTTGCCATACCAGCGTTAAATATCCTAGTCATATATATATATATATATATATATATATATATATATATATATTGAACTATAACTCTCTAAGAAGTTCTGATTGATTGATAGACTTTAACAGCATGTCAATTCGCCAAGGGTTATTTTGTGCCTAGATATTATGGAATCACGTTTATTGTCTGTTCATATTTACAGTTTCTGTGTTGTCTCTTTTTAAAGTTTTCTTTTACACACGGTCCTTTCGAATAGAGTTAACCTTTAAACATATCTATTTGACCCATAGATGGGGGTCCTAACAGTGTGGATCTAGAAGGAATTGCAATGAAGGTTACTTACCATTCCACAGATCTTCAGAACTCGAGCTTTAACATCAGTTATGGAATTCATCCCTCTCCAGGTCTTGGATGGATAGGAGTAGTGGAGGAGGAGCTCCCAAAGTAGTTTGATTAACGAGAAGATGACCCCTTTGGATTTAATTCAAAGTTTTCCTTCTCTTAAAGTGGTTGCATTTCCTAGCTTATAGAGCCAAGTCTACCCTATTTACCCGCAGCTGAAAAGAGAATAGATGGGTTCATATCTTTCCCAAGGATGTTAGCGCTATCTGAAATGCAAACAGCCTCGTTTATGATTTGAACTCTGGTAGCCTGGGAGACTACTTTATACGAGCCCCTCCTATACGCCACAAGAACACGTATACCTGCCTCATTGAAAATCCTAACACCTGCGGTAAATACGCAGTTATCTAAAGTCACGAGGCAGGTCGGCACCTGAGTGAATTTACTTGGCCTCATCATCAGGCAAGAGTTGAAAAATCCGAAGCAACCATTCTAGGATTTTTGTTGCTGCCTTTACCGTCGACATGTCTACAAAGAACAGCTGAATACATAGACGTATTAACTTCATCCCAAAAGTCGACTTAGAAACATACACTCCTCGCTATACAAAAATAACAACTTTAAGACTATCAGCCACGGCGAATACTTCAAACATATTGAATAAACCTTATTTTAAAGGCATCAGCGAATTTCTGAGTCATGTATATAAACAGTCTCTCTTAAGACATTTAGTTAATATTTAATGAACCACTGAGAGTTAGATTTTTCCGCTTCTTTTGAGTTTCTTTTTTTTCTTTTTTTCTTCAGATTTTTTAAGGAACAGTTTCATGATGAACTATGTAATTAAAATGATAATATATTATGTATCATGTTCCTTACTTCCTGAACACTGATAGTCACCTTTCTATAGTAAAATACTTGTAATGCATTTCTACATCAAAAACATTTGCAATGCGTTTCTATAGTAAATATTAGTGTTCTATGTATATAATTCTCCTATTTTCTCAGTAATATTTCTTACTTCCCGAACACTGATATTCTCCTTCTAATTTTTCAATGCCATTCTATAGTAAAATAATTTTAATGCATTTCTATATTAAAATCCTTTGCAATGAGTTTCTATAGTAAATGCTAATATGATATATTAATATCCATTAGATAATGTTTTTACTATATAAATACATTGAAAATTAGGAAGGAAGAGTCTGTCAGTGATCGTGATGTAATACAAACGTTACTGGGAAAATAGGATAATTGTGTACATAATATATTATAATATATTAGCATTTACTATAGAAAGGCATTTCAAATGATTTTGTCATCGAAATGCATTACAAAGTTTTAATGTAATAAAAGTAAATAAGAATGAATATAAAAATATTACATTTATTTTAATGTTATTCTCTATTGATTTTTATATAAAATCATAAATAGGATTTCTTTTAATACGTTTGAGATTAACATGATAGTATTAGAAATCAGTAACAGAAAATAATTATTTATTAAACCCAGTTTTGTTAAAATCATTATCCAAATTATTTCCACCATATACTATGTAAATCTATATTTCTTAGAGATATATAACACATATTTCAGGATTTTAGATGCATTAATAATATGAGCAGTTTTAAGGCAAATTTAACTCCGACAATCAATGGAGACATGGTTGATAAATAAAATGCTAATCAAGATTAAATAATGACTATTTCATAACTATTGAGAATATAACTTAAATAACTAAGGAAATCGTGACGTCAGTGGTGACGTAGTTTCGGTTACAGACAGACAGTTACATAATCTCCATTATAATAAGATTTTTATGTAAAAAAAAAATATTACACTCGATTTTATAACTGCTGCTACGAACTTTTTGTTTGTTAATTATGATATATTTGAACGTGGAGAAATTTTTGATTGATTGGTTGATTTTAACGGCATGACAACCCGTCTAGCATTATTTTATGCCTAAGCGTTAATGTTAGATTTAGATTTTTGGTGTAGTTTAGGCGTTAAAAGATTTTTTTTCGAATATTTATCAATGATATCAAGGTTGGTTATCTTTTTTGTTTAACGGCATATTAACCCTTTTCGGGTCATTTAATACCTGATCAAGTCCTTTTAATAGACAATGAACTAAGGTTGCCTACAGTATCTGTTATTGTAAGTGGTCAACCAATTAAGTGTTCAACAGGCTCATCACTGTTGATTTTGGTGATCTAGTGGAAACTGGGGTTTTCAGGGCGACTTGACCGTAATATATATATATATATATATATATATATATATATATATATATATATATATATATATATATGAGGTTAAGTAAACAAACAAATGTGTTTATTTTTATATGGCTTTGAGCCGACAATTTTTGGAGGATATGTGCTTAATTGAAGTCATACCTAATTTTGAAAATTAATTAGTTAATGATTAATTTTCAAAATTAAGTATGACTTCAATTAAGCATATATATATATATATATAATATATATATATATATATATATATATATATAAGTAAAAGTAAAGTCGTCGGGGCGGCCTAATGTCGGTATGAGCCAATCAGCGAGGGAGTCTATCCCCTTTTCCCCAGCGCTAGACCAAGGAGATTGTTTTTTGCGTCTGAGGTGGAGCGCCACATCTACTATCAGCTCCTTACTTTACCGCACAGATCACTGTGCTACTCAGTTACGTCACACAATTTCGAAAGAAAAATAACGTCTAAACAATGCCAAATCCTTTCACTTCAATTTTTGTTTCTCACATATACTGGATTTCACTTTTCCCCACACCGTCTTTATACCTTGACAAAGGGTGAATATTCATCCGAAATATAGGAATTAATCGAACCAGGTACAGAACAACAGCTGGATATTAAAATTCAGTTTTTTGGGGGGTTTTTGTTTTGTTCTGTTTTTTCCATGCTTCATAATACCCCCCACCAAAAAAACAACGTTCACAAGAACAAATTTTATCTACATTAAATATATATATATATATATATATATATATATATATATATATATATATATATAGTCAGTTAATCGCAACATCGACGATCGATACAAATATCTAACGTTCATCTTCACTGTCAAACTGTTTTCAACGGTTATAATTGTATTATTCACTTCTGCAATTGTCTTTTATTTATCAATTTCTTGATTAATTCATTACAATTAACCCTGATGATCCTTTTTGGTGAAACTTAAGTGGGTTATCTATATATATATACCTTTCTGCCATATATATATATATATATATTGGGGGGCTGAGGATAAATTAAAAGAAACAGAGAACTAGAAAAAGAGAATTAGAATCTGAAATCTAAGCGTTTAGTCCTTCCCGAGAAATCCAGTATTGTCGCCTTTTACCAGACTTGATTAAGCTGCATAAATGTCTAAGGTGTTTGATTCATTCAACGAATTTACACGCGCAACATCTTGCCATGAAATGGAAATAGGGTATGTGCTGCTGCCATGTTGGATTTTAGTTAGGAATAAAAAGAGGGGGAGATGATGATGAGGAGGAGGAGGAGGAGGCTCTCAGAGTAATTTCAAAATATTGCAAAACTTCGTATCATTGAGTGAGCTTTATATTTAATATGAATTTAGCATCTTTGGTTTGATGCTCGCGTAGTGCACCCCCGATTATTATAGGCCGCTGGTTGTATGCGAGCGAAATAAATATTTTAGAATGAAAATGATATTCAAATGTTAACTGGCTTGACGGTAAACTGATCAAGAGAAATGGAGGAAGTAATTGGATCTTCAAGTGTTCATGTCGAGAAACGTAAGTGTATAACTAAGTCTAAATGAAAAATCCGTGATGTAATATGATAGAGAACTTAGATATTTACCAGAGTGACAACACTATTAGTTTACACACGCACGCGCGCACACGCACAAACACATACACACACACATACACACGCGCTTACGGTCAAATCACGTTAAAAGCACCGGTTCCCACTAGATCACCGAAATTAAGTTAATGAGTCTGTTCAGTACTTAGATGGGTGACCATTTACGCAACTGCAGGTACTGGTGATATCAAAAATGATTTGATTCGGCATTAAATGACCCGAAAAGGGTTGATATACCATAAAACAAAACAAATATATCTAGATTATAGATTAAAATAATTTATGATCAATTTCTTTTAACTGCATTTCATCATGTAATTGTTTCTATTAACTTTAACTTTAACTAAACTGACCTAGTCATTTTAGAATTTGATAAAGATACACAGTTCATTCAACTGTGTCATATGGAAAATCTAATAGATTGCAATGGAGTTATCAGAATAATAATTAATTAGAATAATTCTATTCATTTTGTTATTATCTAATAGAACTACAATGGTTAAATTACCAAAATACTAATAGTACTCGCTTGGTTACCTCTTTTCAGTAATGAGCCCAACCCTTAGAGGTAGCAGGTACCTATTACACCTGGAATTGAATTTTGCTTATACTGAGTGTGTAAGTCGTCGTTTTTTCATCAAAACAACATACCAACCAAATCCGGAACAGATTGGACCTGGGAGTAAAGGCAATGAATCGTTTTCTTCAGAGTTTGTTCTCGTGTTTTACAGACCCCCAAGTGTTTGTTAGGCCAAGCCGAAATTCGAGATAATATCGTTATTTTTATGAGTCCCTTGTGTTTTTCTAACCTGTTTTTGTTCTTTATCTTTTTATTTTCTCTCCCCAGGAAACTTCGGCGCTGGTGCCTGGCGGCCGGATTTTTACCGCAAGTTTTTCATTTTGGATTAATAGTCCATGATTGGGTAAGTCGAAAATTTGAATTTCTTTTTGCCTTTTCTGTTGTTGTTGTTTTTTTTAATTTTTAATCGATAATAATAATAATAATAATAATAATAATAATAATAATAATAATAATAATACAAAAAGCTTGGAAAAAGACTGGAGGATCTGGAAATCAGAGGACGAATTGAGACAATCCAGACTACTGCATTGCTGCAATCGGCTAGAATACTCAGAAGAGTTCTGCGGACATGAGAAGACTTGTTGTCACTCAGACTCCAGTAAAATACCATCAGCTAACACTGATGTGAAAAACTAATAATAATAATAATAATAATAATAATAATAATAATAATACAAGAGAACTTGTCATCTCGTGGATTTTGCCGTCGCGATGAATCACAGAGTGAAAAGGAAAGAAAATGAAAAAATAGACAAATACTTATACCTGGTCAGAAAACTGAAAAAAAACTGTGGAACGTATAGATAAAGGTCGTACCAATTTTAATTGGTTGTCTTGGAAATTTAATTAAATGAATAAATAAATCTGGTGGAGTAGCCTATTGTCGGTATCAGCCGGACAACGAGGGAGTCCATCCCCTTTTCATTAGCGTTGGAGAAGGGAGATTGTTTTTACGTCAGATGTGCAGTGCCACGCCTACAATCAGAACCCCACTTTACTGCACAGATAAAAGCTTTGCAATTCCTACGCTGAATTGATGAGGGTCGGTATCGAACTCAGAACCTTGTGGTTCCTTGGCAGATGCTCTACTGACTGAGCTATTATTAGCTTGAAACCCTATTTTTGACAAAATTTGTGACAACAAGTGATCATTATTATCAAATAGGAATAGTTTATATCCCCTTTTCCTTAGTGCTAGATCAGAGAGATTCCTTTTGTGTGTTAGGTGGAGTGCCACACCTACCATCAGCTCCTCACTTTACCGCACAGATCCACGCTATGCTACTAATGCGTTGAGTTCGCGAGGGCCGTTACAGATCTTGGAACCCTGTGGGGGAAACGAGAAAGATAAGTGAAAAGAGAAAGAGAAGAGATAGACAATAGAGAGAGAGGGGGAGAGAGCCGAGAGAGAGGGGGGGATGAAAAAGGAAGAAAGAAACAAGAAAGAGATGAGAAAGAGAAAGAGATGAGAAAGAGAAGAGAGGGATATAGATATATCAATTGAAAGAGACAGAGAGGGGAGAGAAAACAGAATGGAGCTGGTCTCCATTTGTAAAAATGAAGGTTAAGTTTTTCTTCTTCTGGAGAAATTGACGTTGAGTTTATCTCTCACTGTCTTAATTAACGTTGCACTGGTGACCAATTGTAGAAATGAACGTTAAGCTGGTTCTCCAATTGTAGAAATTAAATTTGATGGTGTCCAATAGCAGACATTAACATTGAGCTGGTCTCACATAGTAGAAATGAATGTCTCTAATTGTTGAAGTTAACATTGAGCTTTCTAATTGTAGAAAATAACGTTGGGCTTGCCTTCAATTGTAGGAATTAAATTTGAGCCGGTCTCACATTCTAGAAATTCACGTTGAGCTGGTCTCTCACTGTGGAAATTAACGTTGAGATATCAAATTGTAGAAATTAACATTAAGCTGACTTCCAATTGTAGAAATTAACGTTGACCTGGTCTCAAATTGTCGAAATTTACGCTGACGTGGTTTCCAGTAGTAGAAATTAACGTTGAGTTGATATTCTATTGTAGAAATTATCATTGAACTGGTCTCCAATTTTAGAAATTAACTTTGAGCTGGTCTCACATAATAGAAATTAACGTCTCTAATTGTAAAGTTAACGTTGAGCTTGTTTCCCATCGTAGAAATTAACATTGAGCCAGTCTCAAATTATAGAAATAAATGTTGACCTGGTCTTCAATTGTAGAAGTTAACGTTGAGCTGATCTTCTACTTCAAAAATTAACGTTGAACTGGTCGCCACTCACAGAAATTAACTACACACACACATATAATATATGCGGCAGATGGAGGCACCTGGTCTAATGGTTAGAGTCGTAGGAAATGGACTCGTTGAACCGAGTTCAATTCCTGGACGAAGCTGTTAGCATTTCACATGACGCTGATACCCTTGGGAAAGGTATGAATCCAATTCTCCCATAAGCTATTGGTAAGTAGAAGAGCAGACAGGGCTCTTTAACCATAACCTTTAGCAATAACTAGTTTAGGAGAAGGAAAACTATGAATTCAAACCTGTTAAACTCTGCTTTAGAAATTGACCTTGTGTCGTATCCTGCTCGTGTGGAGAGGTTGGTAAATATATATATATATGCGGTCAAGTCACCATGTAAAAGTTAAGCAGTGATGAGCTTGTTAAATACCTAGATTGGTGACCATTTAAGCAATATCAGGTATTGCAAGAAACTGAATATCAAAATGATTTACTTGTGTGAATTCTTAATATGAGGCTTGTATTACTTTGATTTGTTTTACTATTGTCCTCATCTTTATCGTGATGTATAAAACACGGAGTATCGTTGAACCCTCTGGCCTACTTCATGTGTATTTTCCAAGTTGAATCATTGCTAGGCTCGAATATACAAGGTTTATTTGAAGAAGACCAGTGGGTACAACACCCTAAACGTTGTGTTTTTAGACTGTTAAGATCAGGACAACAGTCCAAATAATCAAAATGATCAAAATGACTTTATTCGACGTTAAATGACCCAAAAAGGGTTGATATGCCGTAAAACCAAACAACCAACCACTTAAACAACCGTTGCTTATTAAATAAAAACAGGACACTGACCCTCAGCGACCGCCTTAGAGCACATATATGATAATAAGGGTTGGGGGTTGCCATAAGAACAGTAGGGTCGGGATAATCATATAGGTGCTAGGGCTTGACGTGACCAGCCAATTGATCGGTGGGGTTCTCTCCGACCGACCGTCTAGCCCAAATAAGAGCCAAAGTGATGTATGTCCTGAATTCCTTAAGTATTATGGGTGGCCACCCACGGCCAACAAGTGACCCCCCTCTCATTGATGGTGGTTGGGGAGGGGGGATTTTACCCCTCTGCAAAAGTTCAATCGGTGTATTCTTCTATTCCAGTCGAAAGGGCGGTTGCTTATCTCTAACGATAACCAGATCCGTTAAAAGAATCTCGATGAGAATGCAAGTTCTGAAATTTTAAGAGACATCCGGCAGCATCCCATTCTCTGAGAGGTTGTTAGCATATCTATTAAATCAGCATTGTTTTCATCTGTCTAAAACTGAAGAAGGTTCTGTATAAATGGTACGAATGAATGCTAAGCTGTCAGTTGAATGAGGAATCACTTCACCTCTGAACCTGACATGAATTCTCTCATCTCGTGGCCAATGAAAATGGTTTTTGTCAGTTTTTTTTGTTTTTTTGTTTTTTTTTGAGTCACTTTTCTCTCTGCAAAATTGTACTTTTATGAAGTGGAAGCCAGAAACGTTGCTTTTAGGAAGTTCTTCATAAGACCGAATCTTGATGTGATGCGTTGAAGAAAGACTTTAGAGAGTCTAAGTGAAGCATGTACTGTACAGGGTAAAACAAAATGCTAACGTTGTAAAACAATCCTTAACGCAGATTATGAATCAGAATACTGGATAATCTATCTATTTATTTAATTCTCTTCATAACTATTTCTCTTTCTCTCTCTCTCTCTCTCTCTCTCTATATATATATATATATATATATATATATATATATATATATATATATATATATATACTAGATAAAACGTGACCCGTTGGGTCACTCATTCAGTTACCCATTCAGCTTTGGGTAGATAATTGAGATTAGGGAAAAGTGAGTTAGCAAAGGAATAAAACTTTTTTTTTAAATAAATAAATGCGACCGGAAAAACTTTAAAATCTTTTTGTAAGCTTTCTAAGAAAGGGAATGTTTGACCTAATTTAAGTTACCAGTTACTGCTTGTGAAATTTAACATAGAAATACATTTCAATTCTCCCAGCTCTCTCTCTCTCTCTCTCTCTCTCTCTCTCTCTCTCTCTCTCTCTCTCTCTCTCTCTCTCTCTCTCTCTCTCTCTCTCTCTCTCTCTCTCTCTCTCTCTTTCTAAATTTAAAATTGCTAACTACATTTATATTTAACACAATGAAACTTGAATAAAAGTTAATATTATCTTCAAAATTTTTGAACCATTCAAAAGTAGAAACATTAAAACAACTCCTGATGATTTCTTTTTAAAATTCAGCTTACGGAAATAATGAAAATTATAAACGAAAACAATGTTTACCTTTTTGTACCGTTAAATCAACTGAAATTTACAGTAGCCAAAAACAAATTATGAATACCGACTTTTTTAAAAAAATTCTATTAAAAATGAACAAATAGTCAAACTTTCACGAAATTTTTGGTAATTATTCATCTGTTGATGAAAATATATTTGAAATAGGTTTTTTTCTTAAAGCATATTAGGGGAAATATTTTTACGAGCTCCCCACCTCCCACCCTATTTTATTTTATGAAATCCGAAAAAAAAAATGAACAGATAAAAAACGATTTTTTTCTATAAAGATAAGAATCTGAGTAATTATATCAGAAGATTTTTATAAGTTTCTATACGGGACATTTTTTTAGTAAAAAAAAAATGAATTCTAAATTCTACTAAAAAAATTATTAGACACAATTCCGTACGTATGTGACATCCAGCAAAGATTGAACTTGCTATTCAGTAGTAATGGATTTACGAGACTACCTTGCTAACTATTACACAATGATGGGACCTCATTTTCGTTACCCACCCTGTTCTTCACAGGTAGGATATGTACAAGGTCGAAAGCAAAGGGCATCTAGCGAGTATTAAAATCGCTATTCAGTAATAATGTGGTCTAACTTGCAAACCCTTACACCACAATGGGATGCTATTAATATTTTTAAAATGTAAACATCTAAATAAACTAATATTATAATACTCAAACTGTTAACTTTGTTTAACATTGAATATCCAATAAACGAATAATTTTCGTTCTAATAAAAACTCATTTTTTAATCTATTCAACCCCTAGATGGGTCCCTAATAGGTACTACAACTCTGGATCAAAATGGCAATGAAGGAGTATTCCACACTTCCAAGAGATCCAGAATTAGAACTTCACCATTAGATGAACTTTAATGTCATACACTTTTTAAGAACACGCCCTGGTGTTCCTAAAAATGTTTTCGTCCGGTCATAGACCGGGTACATTTGCTAGTATATATATATATATATATATATATATATATATATATATATATATATATATATACATATATATATATATATATATATATATATATATATATATAATGGTAAGAGTGATAAGAAATGGACTGGTCGACCCGAGTGGACTCTTTGCATTTCACATAGCTCTAATACCCCTGGGAAAGCTGTAGCCATGTCAGTACTACTTTATGGTTGCACCACTAATACTCTAACTAAATACCTGGAGGAAAAATAGATGGGAACTATAAAAGGATGCTGCGTGGTATTTTGTACATATGCTAAAAGCAGCACTATTCAAACAGCATTTTTACGGCCACTTACCTCTTATCATCACTCAAACCATCCAAGTACGACGAGCAAGACATGCTGGTCATTGAGGGTGAAGTAAGGACGGACTCATAAGCGACGTTCTTCAGTGGACTAATACACATGGACACACCAGTGTTAGTCGACAAGCAAAAATTTACATTCATTAGCACTGTGCAGACACTGGATGCCGTCTAAAAGACTTACGAAGGGCGATGATAAATTGGCCAGTTTACGTTTCTTTCTCAAGTGTAAATGTTTTTCATCTTTTTGAAATATTGACCCTGTGCCATTCTCCAAAGGTCAAAGGTTAGCCTTTGTTTACTTTCAGTGATCAAGTGGGAAGTGACGTTTCTAAGTCTCTTCAAGCAGAATCGTGTTGGGCGAAATGGAGGACAAGTGGATTGTGGGAAAAGGAATGAAAGTGTTTGAGAGTCGAGAGGGAGGGTGCAGGTATCGATAGAGATAGATAGACAGTTTGAGTGAGCGAGTGAGTGAGTGAGAGTGTATATTGAGATAGATAGAAATACAGAAATAGGGTGTATGAGTGAGTGAGTGAGTGAGTGATTGACAGGGTGAGTGTCAGAGAGAGAGAGACAGAGTAAGTGAGTGAGTGAGTAAGGGAGGGAGGGGAGCACGCATCAAGCAGAAAGGAGGAGCAATGAAGAGCATTAAAGAAAATGTATATTGAATAGAGATAGATAGAGACAGAGAGACATGTGGTGGGATTGAGAGAGAGAGAGAGAGATTGAGAGAGAGGGGAGAAAGAAAGGTTGAGGGGGTTCACATCAAGCAGAAAGGAAGTGGAATCAAGAGCGTTAAAGAAGCTGCATATTAAAGAGATAGATAGATAGATAGAGAGAGAGAGAGAGAGAGAGAGAGATAGTGTGAGTATGTGAGAGAGAGAGTTTGGTGAATCAGTGAGAATGAAAAAGAGAGAAAGAGCGTGAGGGGCATGCGTCAACCAGAGATGATGAGGAGCCATGAAGAGAGAAAAAGAATATGTATATTAAGTAGATAGAGATAGAGATAGAGAGACAGTGTGTGTGTGTGTGTGTGAGAAAGATATATATATATATATATATATATATATATATATATATCTTGTTGCATCTGGTGAGATTGGATGCGAATCAGCCGCTAGCGTAAAAAAGAGAGAGAGATTGGGTGAGTGAGTGAGTGAGAAAGAATTAGAGGGGGTAAGCATCAAGTAGAAAGGGGGAGGAAGATAAATAGATAGATAGATAATGAATACAGTAAAATAGATAGATAGATAGATAGATAGATAGTATGAGTGTAAGTATGTGAGTGAGTGTCTGTATGAGAGAGAGAGAGAGAGAGAGAAAGAGAAAGAGAGAGATGCAGTGAAGGGGAAATAAAGAGGGATAAAAAGAGAATGCATACTGAATCGAGAGAGAGCGAGAGAGACAGACAGACAGAGACAGAGAGAGAGAGAGAACAGAGAGAGAGAAGAGGGAGGAGAAATGATACCGAGAAAAAGAGCACCCATCAAGTGAGGGGGAGAAAGGGAATAAAGCGCAACAAAGAGTGCATACTGAGAGAGTGAGGAGGAGGAGGAGTAGGAGGGAGGGGAGACAGGAGTGGTAGACAGGAGGAGGAAGGGGAGACAGGGGATAAGTAAGAGCAAGAAAAAGAGTGCACATCAATTAAAGTATGAGGGGAGACGAAAAGAAAGAGAAAGTGACGAAAAGAAAACAAATCAAGCAAAGCCGGTGGGTGGAGGGAAGAGGTATAGGAGCGAGAAAGAAAAACCAATATCGATCAAATAGAGAGGGGGCGGGGGAGAAAGACTCAGAGAGGGAGAGAGGGAACGGAGAAGAGAGAGAAATATAGTGACAAGGAGGGATGCTGCTGAGAGGATTTCTAGTAAGGAATTTTAATTAAACAATGAAAGATTTTTTTTATTCTGAAGCCAAAAACGCAAACAAGATTTGGCAATGAATTTTTTTTGTTGATTTCATCCACTTATCAATTTCTTCTCATTTGACTGTGTATGTATGTATGTATGTATGTATGTATGTGAGTGCGTGCGTGCGTCTTTGTGTGCATTAGTATGTGTGTGAGAGTATGCATGTGTTTGCGTATATATATATATATATATATATATATATATATATATAACCCTAGATAGAGGTTCTTCACAACAAATGAACATGCTACTATCAAACACACTCGCCTACCCGGATTTTAACAGCATGTTAAACCCACTATAACACTTGAACATTTATAACTCTTCTATAATGCTCCCTTTCTAATAATGTATCAACAATTTCTTCAAATAATAAATTTTCTCCTGAAGATGACCGAAGGTCGAAACTAGTTGAGATTAAACAACAAACAAGAAATATTCCTGATTGTCTTAATAATAATTTTTGTTCACACTATATATATATATATATATATATATATGGTTTGGGAGATGGGGGGCAAGTGGCCATACAGCTGCCTCCTAGTGGAGTGCTGTTTCCACGACTTGTTTAAGACTGCACGCAACATTCTTGTGCAGGTCCCATCTAGCTTATTTTCAAGGCGCTTCGTTAGGGTCCAGGTGGTGCAGCCATACAGCAGTAGTTATATAACCACAGCCTGGAAGAATTGTCGCTTTAGCTTGTCAGCGAGATCGGATTAAGACGGACTATACACGCGGGACACTGCTGGAGAAGCAAGGACGAGCTCATAAGCGACATACTCCTGTGGAAGCCAACACATGGGCGTGCTAGTGTGGGCCGCCCAGCCAGGACCTATATTGACCAACTATGTGAGGATGCTGGATGCAGCGCAGAGGAGCTCCCGGAGGCAATGAATGATAGGGAGGGTTGGCATGAGATTGTCATGGATATCCATGCTACATGCGCGACATGATGATGATGATGATGATGATATATATATATATATATATATATATATATATATATAATTACCAATCCATCCGCACGAGCAGGATGTGATACAAGGTCAATTTCTTAAGTGGAGTTTAACAGGTTTGAATTCAGAGTTTTCCTTCTCCTAGACTGGTCGCCAAAAAAAGTCTGTCCTACTATTTACTCAAAGCTGAAAGGAGACTAGTTGGATTTACATCTTTCCCAAAGCTATTAGCGCCATGTGAAATGAAAACAGCCTCGCCCAAAATACATCTATCTATTTGTTATTGTCGTAGAAAATGAACTTAGCTGCCCGAGTTCAAATCCTGAATGAGGTTGTTTTCATTTCAAACAGCGCTAATACCATTGAGAAAAGTATGATATTTTCCTTTGTCGTACCAAACTGTTTAAACTTCTTTATAACGGAGTGTACCGTTGATCTAGGGATAACTAACTGGTTTGAAATAGTGTTGCAACTATTTCTCGACATGTGGAAGTTAATAATTCTCTGTCTCAAGTCAATGCTAATCTCCTCTGTCTCGCCCCCCCCCTCCCCATCGCGTTGTTAACGTCAGAATGACAATGGTGACATCTTTTGTGCCACGTAATGGTCTTTGTTGGAATTATCCCAAATATTCTACTGAATAAAATGCTTCACCGATAAAATGATTATGTAAATTACTTATACTTACAAATAGCCATCATTTTTTAACGATATTTTTGCTTTTTTTTTCTCTTTTCCTATTTTGCATAATTCGCCTGTCAAATTTGTTGTTCTGAAAATTTATATTCTGAGTTTTATATTCATTTCTTTGTGCTTATTAACATATTAGAAAACCTGACATCATACGGGCATGAGATTCTGAGAAATGTATAGAAATATTCAAAATTTATGGGTATACGAATAATTTCGTCATTGACTATATATATATATATATATATATATATATATATATATATATATAAGAAGGTCCGCAAAATGTATTATGTTATTTTTTTAAATTTTGTTATTATCTTACATTTGTGACACGTGTTTCAGATTTTCTGATATCTTCTTCAGGCATTAATTAACCATATTCTGAATATGGTTAATTAATGCCTGAAGAAATTTTTTTTCGAAAAACGTAATCCATTTTGCGAACTTTTTTCTTTTTTCTTTTTTTAATAAAATATTTAATTTTCTCCCGTTGAAACCATAACACTTTATATATATATATATATATATATATATATATATATATATATATGTGTGTGTGTGTGTGTGTGTGTGTGTGTGTGTGTGTGTGTGTGTGTGTACATATTTCTTTTGTTAAATAGATATTTTCATAAAACAAATGAAGATTAAATAAAATACTAGTAAAAATTAATATCATTAATTATAAAATAGATTACAAGCTTTATATATATATTTAAAATGAATGAATATAGTATTAACACTACTAAAGTGTAACACAATAACTAAAAACAAAACAAAAACATGGCGTGGATGATAAACGAAAGTAAAATTAAAATATGAATTCTTTTTCTTAGATTTCTTTAAATCCTGCAGATTGCTCGAATCTTCTAGTTTGGTTTCTTTCTTTAATGACATATCAAACTTCGTGGGTTATTTAATGCAAATTCATCCTTTCAGAAGAACAGTAAAAGCGTAAAAATACTATTTAACTAGTATTTTAGGAATGAAAGTCCATACGTTTCTCAAGGGCATTAGTCCGAAAGTGAACGCAATAGAGCGACTGGAATTCGAACTCGCTTATAATGATATCACAATCCAGTGCTTCAGCCACTTCACCACGGCGACTCAGAACTTCTGTAAGGTAAATCTGATTCCTAAAAGTGTGAAACTATTAGTTGCAATATATAGCTTTAATGTACGTTACATTACCTATTATAGAAAATAATTAGAAATTATACCCCTAAGATTTATGGGGGAATAAGTCCAAGTAATTATGCAATGAAAACTAAGAGGAAATTCTTGTCGCCATTTTAATTGCTTTAGTTTTATGCACTTTAGTTATATTTAGTGCAGTTTCAGTGGATATTACTATATATAAAGATGTAGTATCAGTTTTAATCCTTGTATGTTGACCCTTGAAGTAGCAAGATGTAGTATCAGTTTTAATCCTTGTCTGTTGATTCTTAAAGTAAAATGATGTAGTATCAGTTATCCTTGCCTGTTGATGCCTGAAGTAGCAAGATATAGTATCAGTTTAATCCTTTTCTGTTGATCCTTTTAGGAAGAATTCCTTTAGGCAACTAATTTTAGGACAATTTATCAACAACCTTAAATTGATGTTTTGTTGTTTTTTCATTGGCAATTCAATTCTTGCTAATTGGCAAGTCTATAAATATAAGTCGTGACTTTTCGTACAGCTTATGCCCCAGGAGAAATCCAACAACTTTACTGTACATTTACTCAAGAATAATGGTAGTTTAAAGACTTCACCGTCCAAGATTTAGTTTGGTTAGGTTGGATTTAGGGTTAGGGGCTTGCAGAGAATATGTCTGCTGAAAATTTAGCTATTGTTGAAGTTTCCTGGTGACTTGATCCCGGTGGTCCGGTTGGATTGTAGTAGTCGTGGATTGTCGGCTCCCAGTCCTTGGAATGGAGGAAAGACACCACTTTTGATGTTGCTATCCTTGGCAGTATCAAGAAGCAAATGGGGTGCCAACGCGTAAATGGTAAAAGTGAATTTGACCCTTTGAAGTCCGGACTTTTATAACTGTCATCACGTGAATTACAGGAGGGCAGTGATTGGACTATTCGGCTATACGCATTTGTGTCCCCAAATAAATCCCATGGGTTGATTATATGGTTAAGCGCATGTATACTCTCTCTCTCTCTCTCTCTCTCTCTCTCTCTCTCTCTCTCTCTCTCTCTCTCTCTCTCTTAAAAGAAACAATATGGAGCCGATAAGATAAACGTAACAGAAGAAAAATGAAAAAGAAACAAAAGAAAAAAATTAAGAAAGAAAGAGTCGAGACAACATTAGAAAATAATTAAATACAAAGAAATGTTGAATAGAGAATGGTGCAAAGAAAGAAAAAAAGGAGATGAATGAAAGAATGAAGAAAAAAAAGGAAAGTTAGATGACAAATGAAAGAGAAAGAGAAAGAAAGAAAGATTAGATGCAAGAATAAATAAAAAGAAAGAAAAATAAGATAAAAAAGAAAGAAAAAATAAAGAAAGGAAATAAGGAGGAAAAAAAGAAAAACAAGGGTTATATGAAAAAGAAAGAAAGAAATATTAGATTAAAAAAATAAAACGAAAGATTCAATAAAAAGAAGGAAAAAAAGAACGAAGGGGAGAAAGGAAACGTTGAAAACAAAAGTTAGATGAAAAAGGAAGGGAAAAGAAAGAAATATTAAATGAGAACGTTTGTTTTTTGGTCTTTTTGTGGTTTTTTTGTGTTTTTTGTGGGGTTTTTTTTCGTTTGTTTAACGGTATAACAACCCTGTGGATTATTTAAATGCCAAAAACTGTTCGAATGTGAGACAAAAGTTGGTAGTCAAGTTTCTTTTACAGGTGTATTTTTGTAAATGTATTTCGTGGATGTATTTTTATATCTGATTCATAATTTTCGGTATATTCTAATTTCTCACAAGAAGAATAAAATGTCATCCATGCTAGTATTCACAAACAGATCCCTCATATTATTTGCGTTGAAAAATTTCTTTCCGAAAGGACTGAAAGCTCCACATTCTATGAGGAAATGTTTGACAGTGCAGGGTGTTTGACATGTTTCGTACCGTGTTTGATCTTCTTGTTTGAGTGCAAAAGTGCATAAGTCTTGTATGGCCAATGCGCAACCGAGCCAGTATTACTTCTATTATTACAGTATTAAATTAGAAAGAGAGAGAGTGGGGAAGTGGGGGATGGAGTGACAATTATGATTTAGGCTTCTGTGATATCAGCGGTTCTCGTAGCTTAGTAAAGCAGCCAATATGGATAACCAGGTTTCCCAGTGGCAAATGGGGTCGTGAGTTCGAGTTCCAGCGAGAGCTTTATATTATATTCTTGTCTCCGATTTGCTCTGTTTCTCACTGTCGGAGAAATGACGAATCGGGAGATTCATAGATAGATAGATAGATAGAGAGAGAGAGAGAGGGGGGGAGAGACAGAGAGAAAGAAGAGAGGGGGAGATGGAAATATAGAGAACGAGATAAATATAAACATTTGTAACCCCTCGCTCCCCTCTCTCTCTCTCTCTCTCTCTCTCTCTCTCTCTCTCTCTCTATCTATCTATCTATCTATCTATGAATCTTGATAATAGATAGATAGATATTTTCCCATCTCTTTCTCATCTATCTATCTATCTATCTATCTATTTATCTATTTATTTATCTATCTAGACTTCTCGAGCTTTGGACTTAATGATGTATTGTAGATGAATAGGCCGAGAAGGGAGAGAGAGGTGAGAAAAGGGAAAGAGATGGATAATCTTAGTGTTTGTGTGTGTGGGAGAGTGAGAGTGACAGAGAGAGATAGAAAGTATGAGTGAGGGGTAATAGAAGGGGAGAAGGAGAGATTGACGGAGATAAGATGAGAATTGAGATTGACACGTTGAGGTAGATAACTCTATAAAGGCTGAAATACAAAAGGAACATGAAACTAGAAAGGGAGAGACAAAGAGACAGAGGGAGAGGTTGGTAGAAGAAAGAGAGATTAAGATAGTGAGGAAGATAGAAGATGAGAAGGTAGATGAAGTGAGAGAGAGAGAGAGAGAGAGAAGGTGTGAGAGAGAGAGAAAGTTAGATGGAGAAGAGAGAGGGAGTGAGATCAATGGATTGATGAACTGAAAAATTGGACTGATAGAAGGACTGACATAGTAAGTCTAAAACGACTGACAAAAGGGGTAATCGATACATTGATCGGCCAATCGATTGATAAATAGATATAAAATGGCAGATCGATAGACGGAGGTAGTCAGATAGAGAAAAATGCCAACAAGATGATTGGGAGGTTGATTGATTGGTTGCTGTTAGTCGATTGAAAACATTTACTGTTTATCTTTTGATTTTTTTGATTTTTTTCGGGTTTTTTTGTTGTTTTATTTGTTTTTTCGGGGATTTTTTTTCTTTCTTTTTTTTTTCTTTTTTTCTTAATTCCGACTTTTCGTCTATCTGTTGCGATGGATGTTAGGGCTTTTTTGTAGTCTTCATTGTTCTTTGTTTCTTTAGTTTTTTCTGCACTTAGCACGTGTGTGTGTGTATGTGTGTGTGTGTGAATGAATAAGTGCGTGAATGAGGGAATGAGGTGTGTGTGTGTGAGAATGAGTGGATGAGTGAGGGAGTGTATGTATATATATATATGTGTGTGTGTGTGTGTGTGTGTGTGTGTTAGTTGGGCGCGCAAATGTTGTGCAGAGTCGTCAGCAATCCTGCATCCATCTTCCATCGATAACAAAGACGGGCCAGCAAGAAGCAGGTTCTCTGTTTTAACAAATAATGAGTAGAATAGATGGCTGCTTTGCACTTGTATATCTGGGTCAATGGTTACGATATAGGGCTGAGGACTTAAAGATCTCAGATTTTATCATTCAAATCAACCATATGTTATACGATGCCTTAAATCGCGATTTATGCCCCTGCAGAAAATTTACTATTCGTAAATTCCATCTTAGCTCAGTCGGTAGTGTCTGGCTAGGAACCTCAAGGTACTTAGTTCGATACCAACCCTCGCCAACTCAACGTATGAGTAGCACAGGGTCCTGTGCGGTAAAGTGAGGAGCTGATGGTAGGTGTGGCGCTCCGCCTCAGATGCTAAAACAATCTCCTTGGTCTAGCGTTAGTGAAAAGGTATACTCCCTCGCTATATGACTGATACCGACTCTACCTGTATACATATAGTGTACAATGCATTTATGGTGCGGTTGTTACTATTGGTTTCAAATCAGCGTGTTAGTCACTTATCGCCAAGAAAACGCACCCGTGTCTTGACGATAAGTGTGCGTTATCTTGATGATAAGTTGATAGCACGCTGCTTTGAAACCAATGGTAACAATCACACTTTAAATGTATTATAAAATATAATGAATAAATAAATACAGCTCTTACACCCGTAATCGAGCCCTTTATTTTCAGTTTTCTTCTACTGGAGAAATTATCCCTATATATATAGAGAGAGAAGTTAAAGAAGCAAGAAGCCTGTTCAATACTTAATTGGGTGACCACATAAGTAACAGCAGGTAGTGTAAGCAAACTGAGTTCTTTGCTTATCAAAATGACTATTTTTGGTATTAAATGACCCGAAAAGGGTTGGGATGCCGTAAAACAAAACAACCGAACAAACAACTGGTTCCCGCGAGATCACCGAAGTTAAGCAGTGATGAACCTGTACAATACTTAATTGGTTAACCACTTAAACAACTGCAGGTACTGTAAGCAACGTGAGTCTTTTGTTTATCAAAATGACTTAATTCGGCATTAAATGACCCGAAAAGGGTTGGGATGCCGTAAAACAAAACAACCAATCAACTTAATCCGAATCTTTAGCGAGAAATAATGAATTATAAACAAGTTTATCAAAGATATTAAGAAAATGTGTGTGTGTGTGTGTGTGTGTGTGTGTGTGTGTGTGTGTGTGTGTGTGTGTGTGTTTAATTTTTTAATGTCCCCAAAGTCCAGATCAATGCTATCGGCAAATTGACCAGTTATCTTATAATTAATCTAAACTGGCGTGCTTGTCAAAGATTCGTTCTTTTTAAAGAGAGAACAAAAATTCTTTTATGTCAAATAATTGGCGCCTGCGCACACTGGGAAGATATTGTAGGAAGAAAATATCACAGAAGATTAAGAAGACAAAAAGAAGTTGAAACTGTTTTATTTAAATACATAATCCGTTCATGTTTTATAACTGACAAGAAAAACGACAGAATTAATGACGCTGTTCAAACGAAAATTAAGATGAAATCAAAAAAAAACAATGACTCATAAGATATTATTATTATTATTAACAACAACAACAACAACAACAATAATAATAATAATAATAATAATTGGATAGAATTAATAATAGTTATACACTAGAACCCCACCATGCCAGTTGGACAGAATGACCATTAATGTGGGGCCAGTGGAAAAAATGCGTGGATCTCTTCAGCATCTCTCTATTGAGGCGCCTCGGGCACTGGGAAATAAACCCAGCCCTGCCCCTTTAAAGTAAAGAAATAACAAAAGACTTAGAGATTTAGCATTATAGTCTATTTCAGGGAGCTTAGACAAATTGTCTAACTCTCCCGACTCATCAGATGCGAATGATGAATTCTTTATTACATTAAAGGCATTTGAAAACAGATTTTTATTTTTATTTTTTTATTTTTTTTAAATGTTATAGTCCTGTGATATGAATGAAATCCTTGATGTGGCAAAAAAAAAATTATGTTCTAGTTTCACTTCCGCCACAAAAAACTCGGTCAGCAAAAAATGTATCTCTTAATGTATCCCTTATTTTGACAGATTAGAAAAAGAAAGACATATTCCAAATTCGTCACCAGACGAATTCACCTATTCAACCAATATGAAAATAAACCGTTGACGGAAATTAGGAAGGATTTTTTAATTTTGTAATAAAATTATTTAATATCTATATATATATATTTTTAATTATATATAAAGTAAGAGAGTTAAGAAAGAATGTAAAGTTTTTTTAATTTTTAGGATAAAGTGAAATTCAAATTTAAAGTGAAATATAAATTAATCTATTTTATTATATTTTATTTTATCTATTAATTTATATTTCACTATTGTTTTATATTTCACTTTAAATTTAAATTTCACTTTATCCTAAAAATTTACTGCTGTTAGTGGCTGCTATGATTAGCCTATCTTTGCCCTTTTGTGTATTCTTCGAGTCCTTGAATTGTCGTATCTACGCAATCATCAAAGTCGACGAGACCTCTTCCCCTCTCTCTCTCTTTTCTTGATACATATAGTCTATAATCTCTCGGGTGTAATGCATTGTGCATTGTTATCAGTTTCCTTGTCGTTCCCCCCCCTTGTCCATTATAAGAATTGCCTTGAGTGTCGTACAACACGGACAGCCCAGGGGATTATTAACTTCTCGGGTTTACTCTTTTGTAAATAAGAGAGAATTATTTGCTCTATATTGTATTGATTTCGGTTATATTAACTATATATTCCCTTCCCCATGAGTAATCCTAAAACATCTCTAAAGCTCTGGAGACGCAGGGAAACTATCCATGTGGTTATTGGCAACACTAATATGTTTTGTTGCCCCTGCCCCTGCCCTGGCCCTGCATACGCCAAGCTGCCACGCTTAACCATCGCTTTCTGATGGCGCTCCCGGTTGACGTTACCGCCAAGCGTGAAGTTCGCGCAGTTATTTGGTTTTTGAGCACAAAGAACATTAAACTGATTTAAATTCATCGCCAATTAACGGTAGAGTGTGGTGAGTCGTGAATGGATGTCAAATACGTTCGCAAGTGGTGTGGAGAGTTTGCAACGACGATGTAGTTCAACGCTTCCTCGGCAAGCTGGAATGATATGGACATACAAAAACTGCCACAGGATCAACAAAAATGCATCGACAATTTATTCAATTTTGCAGAAAAATAGATACATATTCAAACTTTAAAATAATGTAAACAGCATTGACACTAAAAAAAAATGTTTCTGTGATTTCTAAATATTTATATATATATATATATATATATAATATATATATATATATATATAGATAGATAGATAGATAGATAGATAGATCTCTCTGTGATCGTAAAATATATAAACAAACCTATGTATTTAAGAGTTTAAACACCAGCCCCGCTACAGCAGCTGTCAGTGGCCGTATGGTTAATAAATCAGGCTGGCAAATAGTCAGTCGGAGTTCGATCCTAGCCAAGGATAGATGTTGTGTCTAGCCACACTGAAGAGGCGTGAAACGCCGAAACACGTGTCTGTAGATGACTTATTAATATTAATTATTTATATATATATATGCGCATACCACTTTAACCATAGACACATTACTATTTTGGTGACTGCCGATGATACATATTTTATGATACTTAATTTCAAAAATGAAACATATATCTCCATGGATTCAAAAAAAAAATAAAAAAAAAAAAGATGAAATAAAAGAAAGGCGTTGCGCAATTTCAGTTTAATTATTTATACATATCAATACTATCTGTCTTTATATATATGATTTGGTCCATTATCTCTCTCTCTCTCTCTCTCTCTCTCTCTCTCTCTCTCTCTCTCTCTCTCTCTCTCTCTCTCTCTCTGAATATATATTATATATATATATATATATATAGAGAGAGAGAGAGAGAGAGAGATAAAACCTTGTGGTTTCTAGTCGGACGCTCTACTGAATGAGTTAAACCGGCCATATATAATATATATATATATATATATATATATATATATATATATATATATATATACTGGGTTCACAGAACATCCCGCTCTTCTGTTTCTGGTGAGTAACACTTAGCGACCTCGACATTCCCGGTCAGGAGTGCTAAATAAAGCGTCTCATGTTACACCTTGCACACTGGAAGTGATGTTGAGCTCTATCAACTCTTCTTTCTTTCGGCTGCTGGCTTATATTTTTGGTTGTTTTTTTTTGGGGGGGGGGTCATAACTTATCTATTCACGACTCGGTACCATTCGGTTATAATGCTACACAATGCTTTCGGTTGATATATTCTTCAGCCTTCCTCAATATACTACTTATTTTCTTTCTTTTTTATAAAAAAAATCTGATTGCTTGCAATTGAAGTCGACTGATGGAGAATATATGGGCTGTAAAAATGGCAAAAAATAGAAAAAGAAAAATGGCAAAAAAAAATATCGGTAGATTCCTAAAAAAAAAGAATGATTGGATCTTAATGTTCGTTATTTTCTATTCAAACAATTGGAGCAATTGGTGCACAGAATGTGAATGTTAAATGGAACACAAATGTTAAATGTTACAAGAAAGAAATAGTAACGTTGAATAAAGATAAAGCGAACATTGTTCCCAAGTTGTAGCCAGATCAGTGCTACTGTACGGCTGCACCAATTGGACTGTAACGAAACGCTTAGGGAAAAGGCAAGAGAGGATTTGCTTACTCTAGTAATTTGTAGGGCTTTGTTTATCCTAGTCATTTATAGGGCTTTGTTTATTCTAGTTATTTGTAGGGCTGTTTTTACTCTAGATATTTATAGGGCCTTGCTTATTGTAGGGCTTTTTTATCATAAATATTTGTAGGGCTTTGTTTATTCTAGTCATTTGTAGGGCTTTTTTACCCTATACAGAATAGAATATACAGAGATTAGTAGTTTTAAATCTTGGTTTATGGCTGAGAAAGTTGTGTATTTTCTATTCGAATCAAAACAAAGATTCCCATTTTAATTTTCAAGGGACTTTCACGCTATTCATCTGGCCATGTTTGATTTTAAGACATCATCATCATCATCATCATTATCTCATCAAAGTCTGTTGGCTGCACGGATTTCCTTGCCCCCCCCTCTCTCTCTCTCTCTCTCTCTCTCTCTCTCTCTCTCTCTCTCTCTCTCTCTCTCTCTCTCTCTCGCCATCCGTCTCTAACGGCCATTGCTCGTGAAAAGTCTTCTAGACGACACCCAGTAATCCGGCATAGTTCATGAATGTAAGTTTTGAAATATTCAAAGCGGTAGACCTATCAGTACAACTGTATGGCTGCACCACTTGTGTTGGCCGACCAGCAAAACTTACATTAAACAGCTCCACTTTGGAAGATCCGAGGAGAATCTCACTTCCTAGGGGTGATGACCGATAGAGCCGGTTGGAGAGAGAGAATCATGGAAATTCTTGCTGTCAGCTTGATCTGAAGATATATATATATATATATATATATATATATATATATATATATATATATATTATATATATTAGTATTGATAATATAGTGTTATATTTATAATTAGATACTGCTCAGTATCGTTTATAGAGCCTGTATATTTGTTAGGTTAGTGTGGACATGTAGTCAACGATGCTTGATTACTGACAGTTTCTCGCCAATGTGATTCTTAAACTAAGTGCACTGAATCTGTTTGTAACCAAGCGCCGTTGACTTCACGTCTACGCTAACCTATGTATATATATTGTACATAAATATATATATATATATATATATATGTATATATATATATATATATATATATATATATATATATATATATGTGTGTGTGTGTGTGTGTGTGTGTGTGTGTGTGTGTTTTATTTCTGTTTTTGCTCATAAGATTTTCAATTCATCGGTCTTAGTTGGCACAAATGAAAAAAATGAATTATGATACAAATTATGTCAAAATAAATAATCCTATATCATCAAAAAAACCGGCAACTTTTCGCTTAGTCTTGTCTTTCTTTATTTTTGGTTTGTTTCGTTTCGTATTTTCCTTCCTTTATTTATTTATTTTTGGATTAGTTTTTTTTTTTTTGTATCTGTCTGTCTGTCTTTCTTTCTAAAGTTCAAAGGGAAGTGTTGCATATGTTACATAGCATCTTACTTTACATAGACGGTATATTTTTCTTAACATACTTATCCTCCTGGCTGTAAATCTTGTCTTGTCTTATGTTTCTTCTTACTTGTGAGTTCACCTTTGATCTAAGTAGCAGTTTTTTATTACTTGGGTTGAGTATATATATTTTCATTCAGGATGGCTCCTTTTTTTCCTGTTTCTGGATTGGCTGAGACGTTCTGTGTTGTCGGTTGTTTTTTAGTGATAACTCAAGACATTTCTTTGGTGAATTCACGTGTATTCTATTTGAGTCCTATTTCTCTTTCTTGGGTCCGAACTATTCAACCGCGTAGTGAGAATCTAGCTAACTGCTATTGCGTCTTCATTCTTCAACGGCTAACTAGAGACTGACTAGAAATAAACTCTCACGCTCGCCTCGCAAACAGGAAAAAAGATTTTTAAAACTGTTAATAGCCGTCAATCGAAATATATATAAACGTATTTATTGGTTTGAATTAAAAACAAATTCTCTATACTAACCATGCAGAGTTAACAGGGTACCAATCAATTATGCGACACGTGTCACGGACAGCCCAGTCGCCAGGATTCCGTCTTTAACCATTGAATTAGCACAGACCTCCTTGGGGAAATCCTGAATTATACCAACTGCTGTTTGCCAGACTAACCACGAGGCATGTGACGTCATTTTTTTTTACCGGGTAGGTGAGCATCGTTGACTGCAGTAATAGCAAGTGTTGACTTGTTTGTCTTCAGAGGAATCGCAAGACGAGCGGTGGCGGCGGCGGTGGCGGAGGAGGAGGAGGAGGGGGGAAGTCGTGGTGGAGTTGGATGGCAAATTGAAGAGACTAGAAGAAATGTCAGGGAGATGGGAACACCTACATGCTATTACACATCAAGCTTTTCCTCCTCTTCCTCTTCCTCTTCCTCTTCCTCTTTCTTCTCATTCTCCTCCTCTCTCTTGCTCGTTACACGTAAACACACAACTGGAAAAGGCGAACAATTCTGTCGGCATTACTGCTCGTACCAGATATGCCAAACGTGGAACAATAGCGCATTGATTAGTTGTCTTCATTACGTGCTTTTTAAGTTGGTCGATGCCATACTACGTCTACGAAATGACAATACAATTCCGAAAGAGGGAACGACCCTTTTTCAAACGACACAGTAATTAAAAAGAGGTTGCTACATACATTTGTATAACATACACACACACACAATATATATATATATATATATATATATATATATATATATATATATATTCCAATGTAGAAATTTTTTTTTTTTTTTTTTTTTTTGAGAAGTAAATTTTTTCAGTTATGCAATTCAAATTATCTTGATCTACCTTTTGATGAGACGAAAATTTTGGGGAGCTATATTAAATCAACTTAGATTTATAAAGGCCCCAATTTTGGTCGAAATAAATTCATTATGGAATAACGGTGTTGAGTTTTTCCTTCCTTTCAAAGATAAATGTATATAATCTAAAAAGTTTATTATACATTGAGCTCTTTTTAGTGATTTAAAGATTCACTGTATTTATACATATTAGATCATAAAATAATAATACAGTGTATCTTAGAAATCACATATAGAATCATCCCTTACTACCAAGTTTTGGATACCTCTCATCACACACACACACATACATAGATAGATAGATAGATAGATAGATATTTTAGTATATATTTATTTACATGGGAACAAGTCTGCTACTATTGGTTTCACGCAGGCTTGTTCCAATGTAAATGAATATATATTAACATATTTATTCATTTATCTATGAACGCTCTATCACAGATATTGAGCACTCTTCTAATAACACTGTACGCTGAATTGCAACTGCTTCTTCAAGTGTAATAGTGCTTTGTCATAATGATATGGAGGCGCGTAGTGTAATGATTACTGTTACAGGAAATAAAACACGGCAACACGAGTTCAAATCCAGGTCGCGACATTTTGCATTTCACATAGAATTAATACCTGCCTGTAAGCTATGGGGAAATAGTAGGACAGACTGGGATCTTCAGACTGGGATCTTCAGCCGTGGTTAGGCAACCAGTCTAGAAGAATGAATTCTCTGAATTAAAACTTGTTAAAGTCCGCCTAAGAAATTGACCTTGTGTCACATCCTACTTGTGCGGAGGGTTGGTATATATATATATATATATATATATATATATATATATATAGAAAAGGGCTTAAACATCAGACATTTTGCGGTTATATATCTATTTCTACTCAAAGGTATCTGTGATACCTATGAGTTTCATCAGACCACTAACTTTATTGAAAATGGTAAACAAAAATTCATGGGGTTTCATATATACATTTTTTCTGGGGAACCCGGGAAAAGTGTTGGTATTCGTTCTTCTGATCACCTTAGAAGGCGGCGTTTATGACTGAGGATTCATTAAGCCGGTGGTGGTGATGATGTCAGTCTGGATGGTTTTGTCGCCGCCATAAATTCTTAATCAGAAGGATCGACCACCTTGCTCCTCTGGCTCTAGATCTTTTTTTCCATTTTTTTCAAGGGAGTAGAAATAGATCTATAACCCCAAAATTACCGATTTTTAAGCCTTTTCTTTTGCCAATTATATTGTTCTGTTCAATAATATTGAAAATCGAGCTCTCAACTTGGACCTGAACAACTCTAACTTCCCTTTGTTCGAAGAAAGGTCCAACTTATAATCATCCTAATACCAACATACCTGGTAACCTACCTACGTATATATATATATATATATATATATATATATATATATATAGTATCATGAGTAATTTATATAAAGAGTGTTCAATACATCATAAAACATAGAGCAAATATTTTTTTCTGTGTAGATAAGCTCTGAAGATTTCAAATTTTGCATTTAGGTATTTGCTCGAGGTTGTTAGTCCTTGTAGAATACGCCATTTTCCGTTTGATCATTATGCACATCTCTTGGGTCGATTAACATAGGATTTGATTTAATATTTTTCATTTCATATTGAAGGGCTGCCTTGGCAATTCCATGCTCTCTCTCTCTCTCCCCCCTCTCTCTCTCTCTCTCTCTCTCTCTCTCTATATATATATATATATATATATATATATATATATATATATAATATATATATAATTTAACGAATGCAGAGCAACCCTGTCAGCTAGAGCTTTAGAATACACAGACTGAACCTCTGCAGAGGGGTAAGATCCTCCCAATGGAGCCACCTGTTTGGCCGTGGGTGGCGACCCGTGATGCCTAAGGAGTGACCCATGTCTGAGCATGCAACAATCTACTTTGGCCCTTACTTGGGCTGGACGGGTGGTCGGAGTGACTCCTCCGATCAATCGGTAGGTCATGTCAAGCCCTAGCACCTATATGAATGTTCCAACCCCATTGCTTTTATGGCAACCCCTTACCCGTTTTTATCATATGTGCTAGAAGGCTGTGGCTGAGGGTCTTAGTGTCCTCGGTATGACGTTAAACTCTATCTGATGGTGAACTTTCAATTCTGTAGCTCTGGAGAATGTGGAGTACCCATCACCATTACTCCCAGGCCCACTATAACCGGGAGTGGTAGTAACTGTTAGGGTCCCATCTCTGAGTTAAATAGAAAAACATGAGTTTAAAAAAATGTATTTTTTAAAATTGAGTTTTAAAAAATAAACACCCATCAAGAATGAATAAAACGAAAACGTCTTCAGCATAAAATAACCCAATGGGTTTGACACGCCGTAAAAATCCAACCAACCAGCCAACTAACCAATGAATGGTGCCATAAAACTGTCAATTTTTGTCAGATATCAACTTG
This sequence comes from Doryteuthis pealeii, assembly GCA_023376005.1. Taxonomy (NCBI): domain Eukaryota; kingdom Metazoa; phylum Mollusca; class Cephalopoda; order Myopsida; family Loliginidae; genus Doryteuthis; species Doryteuthis pealeii. The sequence goes on along the minus strand of CM042153.1, from coordinate 96,993,335 downwards.
CTACCACTGAGATGGTTCACAGATGGTAAAGAAAGCTGTCTTTTGGAAACTACCATTTGTCCTTTGTGTATCGTGGCAGCTGCCAATAATACCTACCATTGAATGTTTTCTATTCATCAACGATTATTTTGGAATTGATGCTCGCAATTCCATTGTTCATGCCCGAACAATTTTCATGGCGACAATTGCCCGAACCGATCAACTTATTATTTACAAATAAAAAAAAATTAAAAAAACACTTTAGTCTAAGGCATCTCTAAAAAAAAAACTGACTTCGCTTCCCGCCATTTCAATTCAACATTAGAGTCACGTGACTCACTTTTTTCATAAACATCTGCAGAATTTCTTTCAAAAATGATTATTCGTATTTAGAATGATCGTATTTGCCAGTTAATAAGAAACACTCCCATTAAAAAAAAAAGGAAAATAAACTTAAACTATTTCCAATGTCAAATAGGAAAATAAAGTATACATAGTAGGTATCTACCCAACCCGTTCCCCACCCCCCACGGGTAGTTTGTTAATCATTGCCCCCATCACGGGACGCCCTCTTTACCCAAAACCGTTCACCATAGGTAGGATGTGATAGAAGGTTGCAAGTGTGAAGAATCTTGAGAAGATCGAGCTCGCTATTCAGTCGATAATGGATGAGCGAGACTAGCTTGCTAACCCTTACACACGATAGGACGCCATTTTTTACCCAACACGTTCGCCACAGGTAGGATGTGACACAAGGTCGCAAGTGTGAGACATCTGGCGAGGATCGAACTCACTATTAAGTGATAATGGATCTGAGATGCTAGCTTGATAACCATTACACCACGACGGCACGCCCGGGTATTTACACAACCCGTTCGCTACGGGTCGGAAGAGACATAAGTGTCGCAAGGATCGAACTTGTTATTCAGTAGAAATAGATCTGCGAGACTAGCTTGTTAACAAATACATCTATATATTAGGAGGAGGAGAATGTGTCTCTCATTTAACTAAGTTATCCCCTTCACATGAATTGTCACTATGATTACAAATAAGGAGTTTGTTAATGGTGAGTGGGAAATTGATATATCATTTGGTCCCTTGGTATTCCGTTGGTTTAATTGAATTCAACCCAGTCTGCAGGAGAAGCTATTAAT
>CM042153.1:96934702-96987202 GCA_023376005.1 Doryteuthis pealeii | reverse complement strand
AGTGTTGTTCACTGTTCGCCTTTAGAAATAGTTCACGGTATTATTTGTGTGGGTTACTACGATTTATTCCAGACTCTTATAGATTAACGGCTATGCAAAGATGCCAGAGTCTTTTTTTCTTCTTCTTTCTTCTTAAAGAGCTGCTGCTATAAGCACAGTAGTATTTTCTTCTCTCTCCGTCATTCTGTTTCTTTCTTTTATCATTTGTAGTAAAAAAGAAGATATGAGTCAAAACTGACATAGATCCACATATAAATCAATATATATATATATATATATACATATATATATATATGTGTGTGTGTGTGTGTGTGTGTGTGTGTTTGTTCCTCTTTCTCTCTCTCTCTCTCTCTCTCTCTCTCTCTCTCTCTCTCTCTATATATATATATATATATATATATATATATATATATATATAATTTAATATACCAATCGTGTTGGTAAATCCTTGCGGTGAGAAAAAAAAAACAGCAAATAGTTTGATTGTAAAAATATACTACCAAACATCAACCGGGGAGAAAAAAATGTTTAAAAAAAGAAAAGACCAAGATAGTCATACCAACAAAAAATAATCTATTGGTACAGTATTTGGCCAAAAGAAAAAACAATTTATATGTATATATATGTATATAAGATATATATATATATATTCATATAACCGCTAGGAGAATAGCTAATAAGTAAAAAGTGCTCAATACCTAAGTAGAGCAAATAATAAAGATAAATCTAATGAGTCAGACGAACCTACTATTAGTTTCGCTTAATGCTCTTCAGGGCTAAGATCTTAGCCCTGAAGAGCATTAAGCGAAACTAATAGTAGGTTCGTCTGACTTATTAGATTTATCTTTATATATATATATATATATATATATATATATTTTAGTTAAGATAGCGTGAACATGGAGTCAACACCTGGTTACAGACAGTTTCTCACCTATGCGACTAAGGCGAAAAACCTTCAGAAATAGACGAGAAACTGTCAGTAAACAAGTGTTGACTCCGTGTCCACGCTACCTAACTGAAATATAACACTCTATCAATCATATTGAGCACTATCTACTTAGAAATATACCACCCATATTATCTAATATATATATATATATATATATATGTGTGTGTGTGTGTGTGTGTGTGTGTGTACTTGTGTATGTGCATGTGTGTGTGTGCGTGAAAAAAACACAAATATCAAAAATAAGAGTTATCAAAATCTAGTCGACGTTTAGTTAGTCTGTTTCTATGTATCTATTAATATTTATACGCATCTTTCATTCCCACACAAATATATATCATACGTACAGGTACGCATCTCTCGGCTTCTTAATATATTTAATATATATATTATATACATATACATACATACACACACACACACACACACACACACATATATATATATATACATATATATTCATATATATATAATATATATATATATATATATATATATGTGAATATATATAGAGAAGTAAAGTCGACTGGTCGGATTAAAGTCGGTATCAGCCAGACAGCGAGGGAGTCTATCCCCTTTTCAATAGCGCTAGACCAATGAGATTGTTTTTAGCGTCTGAGGTGTAGCGTCACACCTACCATCAGCTCCTCTCTTTACCGCACAGATCTCTGTGCTAGTCATACGCTGAGTTGGCGAAGGCCGGTATTGAACCAGGAACCTTTAGTTTCCTAGTCGGACTAAGTGCTAAAGATCACTGACTACGTTTACACTTGAAAATCCTAAAGAATTAATATTCCGGTCTTTAACAAAATATGCTTATATATATATATATGTGTGTGTGTGTGTGTGTGTGTGTGTGTGTGTGTGGACGCCTATATAAGATAAATTGCAGAAGAGAATAAAGTTGCTAGGTAAATTTGTTAAACAGCAAATATCACTCCCCCCCCCCCACGAATCGCCTTTCTCTAAAGCCGTGAATTTATTGTTCATAAACAACGGGATTTCTTTTCAATTTTCCCGTTTATTTTTCATTTCCGTGTCGCTTTTCATTAATTTCTCTTCCAGCGAAGAAGATGAAGATTTTTTCGTTGGTGAACAGATATCTGAGCCGAACCTTCGAAATCTGACATCTTGAAATTTGGCGCGTCATCCCAACAGATGCAGAACACCACCGATCAGAATTAATGCCACAATGTTTTACGTTTAATTATATCTTCACAGCCAAACCTGATATGCACTGCACACACACACACACATACACACACACACACTTACCACTTCTAAGTACACACACCAACACGTACACACACACGCGCGCGTGCACACACGCACAGAATCTTTCTAAATCTCTCTAAATCACACACACACACTTTCTCTTTCAAGATATATATATATATATATATATATATATATATATATATATATATATATATATATAACATTATACACTGTTGCCTTTTTAGTACACACAGGCGATCCAAAAACACAAACACCCCCCCAAATACACGCATGTAAACGCACAATCTTTCTCTCTCTACATTGCATACACGCACACACACACACACGCACACACACACACAATATATATATATATATATATATATATATATATATATATTATATATATATGAACATTCAAAAAGAAGTCACCTCAAAGAGGTTTTCTTCACGGAACAGATGGACTTGCTACTACTAATACACTCCTCTACCCGGATTTTAATAGCATACCAAACCCTCAAAAAATATTTCAATTTCTATAATTCTTTTATAATGCTCCCTTTAAAAAAACTTTCTAAAAACAATTTCTTCAAACAAGAAATTTTCTCCTGATGAGGACCTAAGGTTGAAATTAGTTGACAATAAATAACAGATGAGAAATATTCCTGTTTGTCTTATTACTTTTTGTTCATACTATATATATATATTATATATATATATATATATATATATATATATATATGTATGTATTACCAATATTAAACGCTTCTGCCATTTCTAAGTACACACTCGCACACACACATACATAGACTCACACGCACACACACGCAATCTGTCTCTAAATCACACACACACTTTCAGCATATATATATATATATATATATATATATATATATATATATATAATATATATATATATGAGACTACGTAAAAGCGTATACATCATGAAAGAGGAAAACTTCTTAAAAGAAAATTAGGGAACCCTTATAATTAGATATTCAATCTAAGTGATATTATTCTTTTTTCGATCAATTCTCATCGGAGAAATTAATTGATAGATGATTGGACGTAATATCGGAATTGGTGTTGAAACAGTAACATTTTTTGTTTCCTTTTCAACAGGAAAGAGATATATATAATATATATATATATATATATATATATATATATATATATATATATATATATATATATATATATATATTATATATATATATATATATATATATATATATATATATTGGTCACCTCACCTGGTGTATAGTTTAGCAAGCTAGATTCAGGTGCCCATTGTTAGTGAGTTCGATTCTCATTGGACGCTTCATACTTCTAGCCTTGGGCCATATCTAAGCTCAGCTTAATAACTATATATATATATATATATATATACATATATATATATATATATATATAATATATATATATATATATATTACCCCCTCAACACAGACAGGATGTGACACAAGGTCCTTTCAGCAGAGTTTAACAGATTTTAATTTAGAGTTTTCCTTCTCCTACTCTAGTTGCCTAGCCAAGGTTAAAGGACCGACTCTGCCCTACTATTTAGCCATAGTTTGAGGCAGAGTAGTTTCATGCATACATTTCCCACAATTATTAGCGTTATGTGAAATGAAAACAGTCTCGTCCAGGATTTTAACTCTGGTCAACGAGTCCATTTCCTACGACTCTAACCATTACACCACGCACCTCCTCAATAACTATATATATATATATATATATGTGTGTGTGTGTGTGTGTGTGTGTGTGCACGGTGAAACCCCCTCATCACTTTCTGGGAGTTTACTGTGAAATCCCCTGTCCGTTTCAAAATGGCTACGTTATCCTCGCCAAGTCATCATCTCGGTGCTAAACAACCTCACTTACTTGAGTAGGCTCCGGATAATTTTTCATGCAACGACATGCATGAAAATGTCATTATTCATTATTGGATATTTTGGTCGAACACTTCTCTTACCCTCAGCCGCCCACCATCACCCGTCCATCACCATCCGACCCCCCCCCACGCACCCACCCAACACAGAACTGATAGAAAAAAAAAGCTAAACGTGGCACAACGAAATTGATTAGTTGGCGAAACTCATAAAAAAAATGAACGCTGTTATGGCCTCGTCGATAACGAGGCAAGTCTAATGGCGAATAAAACACGTTCATGATTTGATCGTAATCATCGTTAGTTTGTCTCGTAAGAGTCAGCGGTGGTTCGATGACAATTTGCATTTGCCCAACCCCTCCACACAAGCAGGATGCGACACAAGGTCAAAGTTTTTAATTTTCTTGGTGTTTTTTTTTTTTTTTTTTTTACCTGTATAATGGGATATTTCAAAGTTCGCTATCTATTCATCTTAGAACTCATTCTATTCAAATAAAGCCCTATTATTATTATTATTATTATTATTATTATTATTATTATTATTATTATTATTATTATTATTATTATTATTATTATCTGAGTCCTTCTGCTCAATTATAATGAACAAACCATCAGTTGTTTGTACTTAGGAAAGTTGTTGTGAGTGGTATAAAGTAGACAAAGACAAGAAGATCAGTATATATATATATATATATATATATATATACCAACTCCTCTACATAGGATGTGACACAAAGTCAATTTCTTAAGTGATGTTTAACAGATTTGGATTCGTTGGAGGCCGTGGTGTAATGGATAGAGACGTAGGAAATGAACTCGTCAACCCGAGTTCAATTCCTGGACGAAGCAACAGTTCATATTGGGAAAGGTATGAATCTAACTCCTCTCCCTTTTAACATTGGTTAGGTAACCGGTCTAGGAGAAGGAAAACTCTGAATTCAAACCAGTTAAATCCGCTTGGGGTGGTCATGACTAGAATAGGCCTAGTCCTAATTAGTGATCTATTTTCACTATATTATAAACTGAATTCAGAGTTTTACTTTTCCTAGACCGGTTGCCCAATTTTATTGTTTAATGCCATATCAACATGCGTGGATTATTTAATGCCAAAACAACCCTTGTGTGTATTTACCAACCGCTCCACACGAACAGGACGTGGCGCAAGGTCTATCTCAAAGTGGAGTTTAACAAGTTTGGATTCAGTTTTCCTTCTCCTAGACTGGTTGCCATACCAATGTTAAAGATCCCAGCCTGTCCTACTATTTACCCCTAGCTGGGGGGGGGGATATAGTTTGATTCATACCTTGTCCAAGTGTATTAGGGCTATGAAATGCCAACAATCTTGTTTGATTTCTGGATAAGACGCAATATTCCCAGATTAATCATCCGAAAATAGATGGTGAGAGAATTAAATGATTTTTTCTGGTCAAATGTATTGGCAGATTCGAGAGACGGCATGACTAAAAGTAAATCATATCTATGGCCCCCAAATATACTAATGTTTAACATACACTTATGTTTATTATATTAATCAATTAACTCACAGTATGCAGCATATATATATATATATATATATATATATATATATATATATATATATATATATATATATATATATTAAAATAAGTGTATTTTGGCAGCATTTTTTCTTTTATACAAGTTTTGTTGAACTGTACAGACAATTCCTGTCGGACAAGTCTTTGGTTGATCCGTTCCAGAAGGATGGCCCGAAAATTGGAACGGATCAACCAAAGACTTGTCCGACAAGAATTGTCCTTACAGTTCAACAAACTTGTATATATATATATATATATATATATATATATATATATATATATATATATTGGCATTTCAGTCTCGGAAAACTATAATATAGTTTTTGTGCCCCTGAAGTTACAGCGCCTAAAGTTACAGCATTAATCCCTTTATACGCATTCAGGATTCGAAGTTATAAAACTGTTTATATATATATATATTATATATATATATATATATATATATATATATATATATATATATATATATATAATCAGATTTGAAGAAGTGAAAATATTCTAAAATAAATTTATATCTGATTAACTAAATTTCTCACTTGTTTATCTATACTCCGTTTAAGTGAATATACGCCGATATATATATATATATATATATATATATATATATATATATATATATATATATATATACTAGCTAAAGTAACCGGTCCATGACCGGACTAAAAAAAATAAGAACACCAAAGAGTGAGTGGGGAAAAAATAAAAGAAAACTATATCCAATTTCAGTTCATTTTTTAATATCTCATAAAATAAGATAAAATAGGTGATGGGGGATAGACATCGTAAAAAATATTTCCTCTAATATATTTTCGTGAAAATCGGACCATTAATTGATTTTTCATAGTATATTTTAAAAATCCTCTTGTCGTAAGTTGTTTTTGGCTACGTTAAATTCCAGTTGATTTAACGGTGCAAAAATGAAAACATTGTTTTTCAATCATAATTTTCATTATTTCCATCAGCTGAAATTTTTTTTAAATCATCAGGAGTTTGTTTAATGTTTCTTCTTTCGAATAGAATTTTTTTTTTCAATATGATATTAATTTCTATGCAAGTTTCATTGTGTTAAATATGAGGGGGGGGTAAATCTCACAGGGAAAATTGGTGGTAACTAATAAGAGATAATTATTTATCAAATTTTTTTTAAATCGCCGAGAATTGTCTAATGAATAAACGGTCGAAATAGATGTTATATTCAAGACGACATTAATATGAATGAATTAAAGTAACTTCTAAAGTTTAAAAAAAAATGTTAATAAATGATTAAAAGAAATCCAAAATAAAAGGAGTATTTTTATTTCGGAATAAATCACTAAAAGGTCAAGTTCAAATTTTGTTTTACTTCCTTTCCTGTTTGACTACCGAAGAATATGTGACACCCGGTGAGACACGAAATCACTGGTAATTGTTTGCTAGTAGTTTAAATAAAGTATTATATTGTTCAAGTTTTTGTATAAAATTAATTGTACCAAAAATGTGTTTATATATATATACTAGCAAAAGTACCAGATCTATGACCAGACTATAAAAATGTTTACCACCGGTTAGTGAGTGCATGGATGTACTCACTTCAAATATCAAGTCTGTATCTATGGGTGGGGTGGGGGCTTTCTTTTAGTTTTAGAACTGTCTTTTTTTGTTATAGTTAGGAATTGTGTTGACACTATTTCAAAGCTCACATTGTGGAGACGAGATGGGTGGGTGTGTCAGCTTAATGTTAGTTTTTGTTTTTTGAAATAAACATTCATATTTTCTTTCATGCGGCGCCGGAGTCTTCTGTTTGGGAAATTCAAAGCTAAACTCTTGTTGACTTGAGTAGGATCGGGGTGGAGGGGGGTGCGTACTGTATTTTTTAATTTTTTGTTAATTGAATTATATCGCTTAAATATTAGAAATCAAACCCCAAATTTTCTGTGTTTCTTGGTTATAAGCATTTCAAGTTGTATGCAAGATTTCAAATCTGAATGAGCTCTAGTTTGTGATTTATAAGTCAACACGTACATACCAAACTTCCTTTTATATATATATATATATATATATATATATATATATATATATATATATATATATAAGTATGTATGCAATTTTTTTATTTGAGTTCTCTTCTTTGTTTGTATCCTATCACGGAAATATTTGATATCACTCACCACCTCTCTCTCTCTCTCTCTCTCTCTCTCTCTCTCTCTCTCTCTCTCTCTCTCTCTCTCTCTCAATATATATATATATATATATATATATATATATATATATATATATATATATATCCTCCCCATGTGAGTAAATATAACCGGAAACTGAACCGGATAATCTCGTCGCTATTGAATGCTAGACCGGAAGTTAAATAGGTGTGTCCAACGGAAATAATATTTACTGTCTACTTTTAATTAGATTAAAAAGCATGGAAGTTATCAAAAAGTAATTTAAATATTTTTGAGTTTAAGTCAAGAAATTCCCTTTTCTTTTTTTTTCTAATTTATTTTCTTTTTTAATCACTTTTTGCTCTTTATGTAATATTCTTTATTCTATCTCTCTCTCTCTCTCTCTCTCTCTCTCTCTCTCTCTCTCTCTCTCTCTTTCATTTTCTTCTTCTTTTCCCTCTCATTCTCTGTCACTCCATAATTTATCTCTCTCTCTCTCTCTCTCTCTCTCTCTCTCTCTCTCTCTCACTCTCTCTCTCTCTCTCTCTCTCTCTCTCTCTCTTTCATTTTCTTTTTCCTTTCCCACTCACTCTCCATAATTTCTCTCTCTCTCTCTCTCTTTCTCTCTCTCTCTCTCTCTCTCTCTCTCTCACACACACACACACACACACACACACACACACACAATCTATCTATCTATCTATCTATCTACCATCCTTCCATACAAAATATCTATTTAGGACGTTCCCTCGTGGTGTAATGGTAAGAAACTAGCTGTGCAGATCCATTAATCCTGAATAGCGAGATCGATCCTTGCTGAATGACTCGTATTTACTACCTTGTGTCACATCCTAACCGTGTATAGGTGTCCCATGGTGGTGTAATGGTTAGCAAGCTACTCTCGCAGATACATTACTATTGAATAGTGAGTTCGATTCTCGCTGGATGTCCTAGAGTTACTACCTTGAGTCAAATCGAAACCTGTGTCAGGGTATTCAATCGTGGTGTAATGGTTAATAAACTAATATATCAGATCGATTACTATTGAATAGTGAGTTCGATCCTCACTGGATGTCCCTTGTGTCAAATCCCCTCCGTGGCGAATGGGTTAGGTAAATACTAAATAAATGTATGCACTTCTTTCCTTTTACTCCCCCCTGTCGGTGGGGCTCAGAATGTAATGTGTGTATCCATTTCAAAAGTGTAAAGAGGTATCTTAGGCATGACACCGAAGTGCATCTGATGTTGAGACAGTTCGGAAGCACTGGAGAGCGTGGAATATCTCTTCAATTCTATTATTCCCAGATATACATTGTTGATATGCATGAAAAAATATTCATATATATATATATATATATATATATATATATATATATATATATATATATATATATATATTGCCCTCCCTTAATAATCGACATGGATTTTTTAATATATCACCGTTTCTAGCTAAAATAGTTTTAAATAACTACAAAATACCAGTCTTCATTTAAATATTTAGTTATCATTCTCACTTTGTTCCCTTTGTACTCATAAAATCAGCCCATTAATACTTTTTCTTGTCTTTTGTTGAATGCACATCTCCGAGTTGCGTCACACGTCAAGACATTTTCGCGTGTGTGATCGCTACTTGTCTTGTCAAAAATATAACGCTGAACAAATACAGTTACACAACAAAAAAGATTTTATAAACATTTTTATCTCCTGTCATCTATAAAATATCCACCAATTTCTTCACCCTGAGATACATCCTGATGAAGGTTTAAAGAAACCGAAATGTTTAAACATCGATAAATAAATTCATCCTATTTTCGGAACACTTGTTTTTTCAATTTTCTTAATATTGTCGGATTTATTTTCCATATCTACTCCCATATATATATATATATATATATATATATATATATATATATATATATATATATATATATATATATATATATATGCAAACACATTTCATTAAACAAAACAGAATCCCTATTATTTTCTTTTTTCAAGCTTCCTAATAATTCTTTTGATCTTACAATCTTGAAAAGCATTAATAGTTTCTCCGAAAGAACCAATTTTGGCTGACCGAGTACTTTCGGTTCGTATCCGAACCATTATCAAGGTAGAGTATATGTGTCTTCCATTATTAAAACTGTTTAAGTAATGCTAAGTAATGTTAATGGAACTGTTAAAATAATTTTAACACCAAGGTGATAATATATATATATATATATATATATATATATATATATATATATATATATATATATATATATATATAAATATACCAAGCGTGTTGGTAGATCCTTGCGGAGAGAAAAAACCCGGCAGAGAGTTTGATTGTAAAAATATACTACCAAACATCAACCAGGAAGAAAAAAATTTTTGAAAAAAAGAAAAGACCAAGATATTCGTACCAACAAAAAATAATCTATTGGTATAGTATTTGGCCAAAAGAAAAAACAATTTATATGTATATATATGTATATAAGATATATATATATTCATATAACCGCTAGGAGAAGCTAATTTGTAAAAAGTGCTCGATACCTAAGTAGAGCCAAGTAATAAGGATATCTACTGAGTCAGACGAACCTACTATTAGTTTCGCATAAAGCTCTTCAGGGCTAAAATCTGAGTCAGATTTTAGCCCTGAAGAGCTTTATGCGAAACTAATAGTAGGTTCGTCTGACTCAGTAGATATCCTTATATATATATATATATATATATATATATATATATAGTTAGATATATAGATTGATTGATAGATAGATAGATACCAATGAATATTTTTTCATACATATCCAGGTTATCTGTACACTATAGAATATTGCAACTGTTGAAATACAAAAAATATAGTTACACCTCAGATATATATCAAGAGTCCGAATATCACCGGATAGGTATGAACAAATATTAAACCCTCATACCAGATTTAGTCCCTGTTGAAGAGAATACAGCAATTTCATTTTTGTATTCCTCACCAGTTGAAGGGGTAGGATTTCCTAAAATATTGCAAATCATTTAGTTATTTTTTCTCATGTTTCATTTCCAACACCTTTATATTTCTTTAACATTCTCTATCCATTTCCTACACATGTATGTATATATTTCCATTTCCTCCTAACACACACACACACACACACACACACACACATATATATATATATATATATATATATATATATATATATATATATATATATATATATATATAAGTTCAGGTAGCGTCAATGTGAAGTCAACGGTGCCTGGTTACTTATAGTTTGTCGCCTATGCGATTTCAGACTTAGACATAAATGCTCTACCCATGATATTGAGCATTGTTTACTTATAAATATAGCACCCATACTACACACACACACACACACACAATATATATTATATATATTATATATATATATATTATATATATATATATATATATATATATATATATATATAGCAAGGGTGCCATATTTATAAGTAAACAGTGCTCAATATCATGGATATATATATATATATATATATATATATATATATATATATATATATATATATATATATATATGGGAGAATATGTGCTGAATTGAAGTCGTACCTAATTTTGAAAATTAATTAATTATTAATTAATTAATTTTCAAAATTAGTTACGACTTCAATTAAGCACATCTTCTCCCAAAAATTGTCGGCAAAAAAAAGGCATATCCAAACACATCGTTTGTTTATTCACTTCTCATATATATATATATATATATATATACATATATATATATATATATATATATATATATATATATATATATATATATATATATTTAAGTACTAGCAAGACACATGTTTGAGGCCAAACTTAATGACGGCCAGGAAAGTGTCTCTAATCTTGGCAATGCCAAGTAACCTTGCCGAGCTGAATGCACATAAAGAGGATTAATGAATCTTTACATTAATAAATATACAATGTCTCGAATCCATGCAACAAACAAGAATAAAACATAAAATCGATCAATGCTTATGAACGGATCGATACACGTGAATATGTGCTTAAGTTAATAAATGCACATACACACACACACACACACACACACACACACACACACACACACATATACACGGACACAGACACAAACGTGTACGTATGTGTATGCATGTACATGTGTCATATCAAAGATGCAAAAGCCAGCTTTACAAGAGGCAGTTGCAAATCAAAAATACCATACAAGAGTGTGGGAAATATAGTGCTATAACTGTTTTATAAAATTCATAACTAGTATATATATATATATATATATATATATATATATATATATATATATATAGTCGAGTTGGCGATGGCCGGTAATGAACCTGGAACCTTGTGGTTCCTAGTCGGACACTCTACCGATTGAGAGTGGTCTTCCTTTTGTCATACTTTAAGTCACACTGTGAAAAATTATATTTATATATATATATATATATATATATATATAGAGAGAGAGAGAGAGAGAGAGAGAGAGAGAGAGATGTGTGTGTGTGTGTGTGTGTGTGTGTGTGTGTGTGTGTGTTGTGATTAAAAAAAGAATAGCCCGAATCTGCAATGATAAGACATTGTTGGATAGATACAAACACATAAACACACACACACACACACACACACACACATACATACATACATACATACATACATAAACATACGCATGCTTACAGATACACACACACATACACACGCGCGTGCATGCAAAGAATTCGGAGGAAGATATCACCAGACATACAAGAGTATGAACAGATCCTAGCCACAAGGTAACAGCTCCAGAAATTAGCTTTCAGAAATCTTCTGACGAAGACATCTTTATCTCGAAATATTAAGAAAATAAATCAAAGGTAGTCGAACAACATCCTAGTTACCTAATTTTTCTTTATACTTGCATTGTGATAGCATTCAAAACCAACCTCCAAACCTATATATATATATATATATATATATATATATATATATATATATATAGTGTACAATACATTTAAGGTGCAATCGTTACCATTAGTTTCTAGGCAGCATCCTTGCGCTACTACCTTTCATCACGACAATGCACTTACGAAGAAATACTTGGAATGTCCATTCTTATATATGTGTGTGCCTACGTGACTATCTTTTGGTTGGCCGTTTCTCTCTTAGTTTCTCTCTTATTATTGGTTGTCGCGCCTTTCCTTTGATCTTCTTATCTAGATGTGTACCTCGGCGCTATTTTTCATTTTTTATTGTATATATATATATATATATATATATATATATATATATAGTGTATGTGTATTTCGGCAGCAAATTTTCTTGTAGACATATTTTGTTTTAGATGACAAACAAACGATTTTGATTTGAGTTCTTTTATTAACCTTGTCATATCTTTCTCACACACTCTCTCGTTCACTATTTGTCTCCACCTTTCTTCTCTCTCTCTCTCTCTCTCTCTCTCTCTCTCTCTCTCTCTCTCTTCTCTCTCTCTCTCTCTCTCTTATATATCTGAGATACAGGAAGCGCATGGTGTAAGTAGGAAGCGCGTAATGTAATGGTTAAAGTCATAGGAAATGGACTCGTTGTCCCGAGCAATTCCTGGACGTGGCAATTGCATTTCACTTAGCGCAAATACCCTTGGGAAAGGTATGAATTCTACTCTCCCTCCAGCTATGGGTAAATAGTGGGTCAGACTGGGCTCTTTAACCGTGGTTAGGCAACCGGTCTAGGAGAAGGAACACTCTCAATTCAAACCTGTTGAACTCCGCTTAAGAAATTGACCTTATGTCACATCCTGCTCGGAGGGGTTGGTATATATATATATATATATATATATATATATATATATATATATGCTGAGGATGAAGGCTGGATAATAATTGTCCAGCATCTTTGAGGGGGAGATAATTCTTTCTTATAGCTTTTATCATGCTCTATCTAGTGTCCAGTATTTGCGTACTCAGTCTGGCCCAATTATGCAACTATTAATCCGTTCCAATACTAATAATTGATTTAACCCATAGATGGAACTGTAGCAGGTACTAATACTGGAACAGAGTGGACCTGGGAGTAATGACAATGACTGGGTACTCCACATTTCTCAGGATACCCCCTTTTTTAGGGTGAGTCTTACCCCTCTACAGGGCATAGTCAACAGTTGAATTTTTTTTTAAATTTCCAATTATATATATATATATATATATATATATATATATATATATATATATGGGTCAGGTTAGCTCAGTTGGTTGAGAACTGGTCTAGGAATTGCAGGGTTCAGTACTGGTCCTCACAAACCCAGCACATTAGACCAGCTCGTTTATCGTAACTCAAGCTGAGATACCAAAATCGATTATTATGTAACAGATCTTTGGTCTTCTTTCTCTTTTCTTTCTCACTGTTAAACTTACCCCACCCCACCCCTCACACATACAGCTAGCCACATACTCTCATACCCAACACATCCAAACTTTCACCCCGCACACATCCGTTCATGCTCCTTCAACACATAGTCCCATACACCTGCACATAACTCATCTCTGCACATACTGATCCCTTCCACCTCTGCACTTTCTCGACTCCCTCCCTTGCACATACCCCACACGCACCGTACACATCCCGCCATACCCTACACCCTCTTCTCATAGTCGCACAGGCCCTAGCACAAATAGTCGTCCAGACCTATCACACAGTCGCGCATAGCACCCTCCTGCATACAGTGATCCACACCCCCACTCAATCACTCACACCACCATACAGTCACCCGCACCCCACTCACACGACACTCACACCCCTACATATTTACACGCAGCCCCACACAATCACACGCACCCCCACATATTTACAAACATAAAAGAAAGGAATCGAAAGAGAAAAAAGTTTCCGTCGTGTTTTTATATTTCGGCCAGAAGTTAAAAAGAAGAAAAAAAGAAAACAAGAAAATTTCCATGAAAATGGCGAGATAATCCCCTACTGAGATAATCCATCCGGATGAGGGATTAAATGCACAACTCGGAAAAAATCGGCTTTATCATGTGATATTCACAGTTGTGAATTTAACTGTCAGCCCGATAAACAAGTGCTCTTAATTCTGGCCAATGTCTAGAAATCTGCCTTAAGGCTGGAATAATCCACAATTCTGGCCAATATCTAGAAATCTGTCTTAAGGCTGGAATAATCCATAATTCTGGCCAATGTATAGAAATCTGCCTTAAGGCTGGAATAATCCACAATTCTGGCCAATGTCTAGAAATCTGCCTTAAGACTGGAATAATCCAATTCTGGCCAATATCTAGAAAACTGTGTGTGGTGCTTCCGATATAACGAATGTCACATTCGCATTAAAATTGATAAATTATGAAATTTTTATGATGAAGAGGCTTACCACGTTTGAGATGGGGTAAAAAAAATCGATTTGTATTTGAGAGCAAGTTTCAAGTTGATTGCAAGAAAAGAGTGAATGACGGTTTCTTTTGATTTGTTCAATCAAATGTGTTAAATTCTTGCCTAACCAAAGTTGTCTAAATTATACAGGACATTTTTGAGGACCGAACTTGATATTTCCAGTAAATTAATTGCCTTTGTTACGGATGGTAATTGACACTGTTTTCAGGATAACTGTTTATCAAGAGTATTATTTTAATAAAATCTAATTCCGATACAATAATAAATCTTAATTACCAGATAATTTTTGTTAGATTTTAAAATTGAAAGTGCTTTTTACCTTTTTACATTTTCTAAAGCAAATATTTATTTTTATATATGAGCGCGGGTTATACACAAATAATTAAAGTAAAGAAAGAAAAAGAATGAAGGAAGGTCTTCAAGTTTGTCTCATTATTTATTCTTTGGAAATGAAGAGGTCATTATGAACTCACTTTTTCCATTTTCCGGGACAGTTTGGGGTTACATGCGCTTACAGATTTCTGGATACTATCATGGTATAGTTATTTACGAAGCTTAGCTTAGATGTGACACAAGGCCAGAAGTATGGAGCGCCCAATGAGAATCGAACTCATTAACAATGGTCTGCAAATCTAGCTTGCTAACCATTACACCATGCGAGATGCCCATACTATTATGGTATAAGATATAAATAGAATCACCACTTCTACATAGAGAGCTTACAGCAGTGATAGAAGTAATTGCAGCAACTTTTGGTAAAAAGTGGCCAATGAAGGAGGAGGAGGAGGAGAGGAGGAGAAGGGGGGAGGAGAAAAGGCATTTAAACGATCATTGCCCTGTGTGGATATTCATTCAATAGAATATCAACAAGCAAAGAAAGACTGCCATATCTATCTTGACTGGACGTTTACCACCTAATTAAATTAACCGTGATTTAACAACGGCACGAATCTCAACAGGTTATGGGCCCAGGATAAAATGTATTTTGATGGAAATGAAGCAGAATATGAATTGTGGGAAGTAAAATTTCTCGGGTATCTACGACTACAGCATCGACGTGAAATTGTACTCTCAACAAAAACTCGCACTCAAAATATTATTACCTTTACTCTTTAACTCGGCTGAATAATTTATTTCCCTCCACCCCTTCGCCAATTGATAGCGAACACTACTAATTCTATGGCAACTAATTCTATGGCAACCTGTTCCCCACGGGTCGCAGGTATGGGGTGTCTAATGAAATCCGAACTTGCTATTCAGTAAAATGATCTGTGAGACTAGCTTGTTAACCATTACACTACGATAGGATGGCCGTTTTACCCAACTGTTGGCCACGGGTAGGATATGATACAAGGTCGCAAATATGGGGTATCCAGTGAAGATCGAACTCGTTATTCAGTAGTAAAATGATCTACGAGACTAGCTTGCTAACAATTACACCACAATGTGACGCCCTTTTATGGCAACGTGAAATTGTGAAATTTCCTTTATTTTAATATAGTAATTTTGAGGCTAAGTTATTTTTTTAAATTAATTTGTTGCTAGTATTAATATTAGTCAATATTAATTACACTGGTTTACAAAAAAATATTTTTTGTCTGAGGCAAGAATGTGAATAGGTGTTTTTTACTAATTTGGGTGTGCTGAATTCAAATTTATAAACAGTTCTGCTGTATCACCTCAAGTTTTCTGTCTTTTAAATAGTCTCATTTTAGTATATACAGAGTATATACGTGCTTATTTCAACAGTTGCAGCAGCTTATTACAGATAAAACAGGATAGATAAAGAACATTGACGGAATAAATATACTTGGATGACACAATGTACACGATTCATACTACCGCAGACAGAAGTGTGTTTTCGTAGATGATCTGCTGTATTTTGCCTCCGGGATGTCACGCAAGGCATCCAACAAAGTAAAATTAAATCATATGTAATGCAATAAAATGTGCGTCGTTGGAAATTGTAATACAAATATATACCCAAAAGATTGTGTAACATAATTGTCGAGGGACACCTTCCTCCTGCGCTGCGAGGGATGACAGCCTCCCGCGCTGACTGCCAGTGCACTACTGGCTGTTGATTGAGACGTGTTGGCTACGCTTAACTGCCAAAATCCGTCTTGATATATAGCTATATATATATAATGTAATGCTATCACTTATTAGCTCAGTCGGTAGAGCGTTCGGCTAGAAACCACAAGGTTCCTAGTTCGATACCGGTCCTCGCCAACTCTGTGCGATAAAGCAAGGAGCTGATGGTAGGTGTGGCGATCCACCTCAGATGCTAAAAAAACAATCTCCTTTGTATAGCGCTATTGAAAAGGGGATAGACTCCCTCGCTGACTGGCTGATACGACTTTAGGCCGCCCCGACGACTTTACTTACTCATTACACTTATTGCATAATAATTAAAAAAGAAGACATAAGTCACACAATATTAGAAATTAATCCTGAATGCATATACGCCTTTATGTACAGTATGTGTACAAAATATACAGTATGCATATCTAAAAAAACTAGAGGTGATGAGTAAAAACGGATTTCAAATCTGAATTCAGCTTCACCCCCAAATTAGGTTAAAACAGCTATTTTTGTGCTTGCCTCAATTCTTTGTAAACCAGTGTTATTAGTTAATATTGTCATCTGAGGTTAGGAATGATTTGCTGGGGGAAAAATTGCTAGGCGTTAATTTCTATGACTTGTGAGCTATGAATTACTGAAGATGAATGTTCCGTTCTCTTTGGCCCGAAACTTCATGCACTAGGAAATGAACCCAAAGCAATAACATCCAAGAGAAACGGATAAACCTATTCGACGCATCAGTTTCCATTGCACTAAGAGGGTTAGGGTGGGGGTTTTAAATCTCATATTTTCTGCAGGATATGATTTCTTGGCAAGGAAAGGCCGAGTATCGTATTTATTATTGTGTCGATATTCAGAAAGAATGCTTGCAATTCGAGATGTAAAGCAGTTCGATTTTCGAATCCTTAATCAAAACTCAAACTCTTTATTTGTATTTCTAAAAGCATCTTACAAACTACAACTTCTTCTTCTACTAATACTTATACTATTACTCCACCCTGTCAGCTGGGGCGTTAGAATGCACCGACTGCACCTCTGCAGAGGGGTAAGACTCCCCCAATGGGGCCACCTGTTGGCCGTGGGTGGCGACCCGTGATGCTTAACGATAGAGCCCAGGTGGATGAGCAGTTCATGACATGCAATACTCCACTTTGGCCCTATCTTGGGCTAGACGGGCGGTCGGAGAGGCCCCTCCGATCAATCGGTTGGTCACGTCAAGCCCTAGCACCTATATGATTTTCCCAACCCTATTGCCCTTATGGCAAGCCCCAACCTCTTTTTATCATATGGGTGCTAGAAGGCGGTGGCTGAGGGTCTACATGTCCTGGGAATGACGTTAAACTCTATCTGATGGTGAGGTTCCAGTTTGGAGGTTTGGGGAATGTGGAGCACCCCTTCATCACTATTGCTCCCTGGTCCACTCTAACCCGGAGTGGTAGTACCTGTTAGGGTCCCATCTATGGGTTAAATAGAAAAATGCATTTATAAAAAAATTGTATTATCCATTAAGAATTGATTTATTTCAAAACTTTATCGGCATTAAATGACCCACTGAGGTTGATATGCCGTAAAACAAAACAAACCAAACCAAACTAAATACTAATACTACATGGTCTAGCGCTAGGGAAAAGGGGATAGACTCTCTCGTTGTCTGGCTGATACCGACTTAAGGCCACCCCGACGACTTTACTTAGTTGTACTACTATTACTACTACTACTACTATAAAACTGGCTTGTTGGCTTGGACAGTAGAATACACCGACTGCACCTTAGCAGAGAGGTAAAATCCCCCAATAGGGCCACCTGTTGACCGTGAGTGACAACCCATCATGCTTATGGATGGAATCATTGTGGTTTAGCACTCTATGACATGCAACACTCCACTTTGCCCCTTACGTGAGCTAGACGATCGCTCTGATCAATCGGCTGGTCACGTCAAGCCCGAGCACCTATATATGATTGTCTCGACCCTATTGCCCTTATGGCAAACCACTAACTATTTCTATCATATATGTGCTAAAAGGCGGTGGCTGAGTGTATGACGTTAAACTGCATCTAATGATGAATTTCCAATTCTGGAGCTCTGGGGTGTGTGGAGTATCTCTTCATTGCCATTACTCCCAGGTCCACCTGACCCGGAGTGGGAGTACCTGTTAGTATGCGTTCTACAAAAATACACCTGTAAATCAAAATGAATTACCAACTGTTATCTCGCACTCAAATAATTCATTTTAAAACAAACTATTTATGTACAAACTATTTACCTATAAACTATTTACCTATAAACTAAAAATAATAGACCGTTTCACATACCTAGGTAGCCATATCTCATCTACATAAATCGATGTCAAAGGCATGAACTGCTATAGAGAGATTATCCATCATATGTAAACCTAATCTCATTGATAGGATAAAGCGAGAATTCTTCCAAGTCGTAGCCGTATCCGTGCTACTGTATGGCCATACCACTTGGATCCTAACGAAACGCTTAGAGAAAAAGCTAGAAAGTAACTACACAAGGATGATGCGTGCTGTCCTGATAAATCTTGGAAGCAGCATCCCACAAGAAAACAGCTGTACGGCCACCTGCCTCCTATTACACAAACCATCCAGGTGAGACGAACAAGACATGCTGGACACTATTGGAGAAGCAAGGACGAACTCATAAGTGACATTCTGCTGCGGATACATACAAATGGGCGCGCTAGTGTGAGCCAACCAAGAAAGACCTACATTAATCAGCTCTGTACGGGATCTGGATGCCGCACGGAAGACCTGCTGGGGGCGATGGCAGATAGGGACGGCTGAAGTGTAATTGGAATCCGTGCTAACAGCATCACTTATTGATGGTACTGATCTGCTGTCGTGCGTTTTATCTATTGGAGTATAGCTGGTTTTATTACCCCCAAGGAAATATATTTACCATTTGAATTTGGCATTAGATAAGAAATAAATGAATACGTCAACAGAATATCAAATGTTATCTCCTAAACATCTTCTATTTTTTATTTTCTCTATTGCTAAAACAGAACCCTTACTTTATCACCATGGTAATAATGGCTTACAATATACACTGGTACTTGACTTAAGAGTTTAATTCCTTCCGCTCGTAAATCAAATCAAGCTTCCTTATCAAAATAAACTGAAATGCCATTAATCCGTTCCGGATATATATCAAACACGTTGTATAATAGTAATTGTCATCGGAAATAGACAGGGGCGAAACGAGTTCAAATCCTGGTCTAGGCTGTTTGCATTTCACATAACGCTATTACCATTGGGAAAGGTATGCATCCAAATATTCTCCCTCCTGCTATGGGTAAATAGTAGAATGGACTGGGATGTTTAGTCTTGGTTCGGCAACCAGTTTTGGCATAGAAAGTTTTGTAGCTGAAAACTCGCTCGGATTAATT
Source organism: Doryteuthis pealeii (assembly GCA_023376005.1). Classification (NCBI taxonomy): domain Eukaryota; kingdom Metazoa; phylum Mollusca; class Cephalopoda; order Myopsida; family Loliginidae; genus Doryteuthis; species Doryteuthis pealeii. The sequence goes on along the minus strand of CM042153.1, from coordinate 96,966,595 downwards.
CAGTCGTTTGAGCTAAGGAATCGCAAGTTTCCTGGTTCGATACTAGTTCTCATCAAATCAGCACATGTTGCTTGGGTAATCTGATCTATGCAGTAAAGTACTTGGGAGCTGACATTATGTATGGCTCTCCACATTAGCAAAAGCAATCACCCTGGTCTGGCGCTAGATAAACTGATATGCCACTAACCTGCTTCAGACCGACCCCAAAGACACACTAATTTTTTGTCACGTTTTCTTTTAATTAAAAAAAAATATCTCCATATTGTATAAAAACATAATAGAGTGTAATTAATTATGTGCTGTAATATGTTTTTGTCATATAGCCGTATATACTCTTCTGGCATACTCGGATATATAGAGAGAGAGAGAGAGAGAGAGAGAGAGAGAGAGAGAGAGAGAGAGAGAGAGAGAGTTCATATCGGGTGATAGAGAGAGAGAGGGAAAGATGCGAGAGAGAGAGACACACATTAGAGATTAGAGACTTACTTGGTTGGAGATCTTAATTGCTTCTGCTAACTTCTTACTATCTTGTCTGGTTGTCAATTTGTTGTCTATCTGGGTTCTTCTAAGGGATTTTCTCTTTCTTAACTAAAGGCTTCTGTTGGGCCTATTTTAGTCATTGCAATTCATTGAATGAACTACAAGACTTTTATTTCTTGATCAAGTTTCTTTATTTAGTCTAGTCCATGTTCTTCCGCGCGGATGAGAGATCAACCTCGCAGTAGCACGTCTGCTCTGCTTCAATGACAGGTTGAAAGCTAAAATCTAAATCTAGTCACGTGTTTCTCGTGACGTGTTCTCCGATGATCAGGGGGGTATAACCGTCCAGGTAGTTTTCCACTCCCTGATCTCAAAGCCAATGGCCCCTTATTCAGCTACAGGGTCTGTCAATAATTTATGCTACCACATAAATTGTAACATTTTAATGTTTATTTTTTTCATAATGCTTTTCTTTAGAGTAATAAATTTGTAAACCTAGATGTTTTAATGAACTTATTAACATAAGCGAATCTGAAGCTCGCTAGTGTCTCAAATTTTATCTCTCAGCACAAAGCAAAAAATCGACCGAGTGACTCACTCGTAACTCGGAAAAATCACAAGTTGGGGCACTTATAAGTCAAGGTACCACTGTAATTTTTATCTTTCATTCTTTTCATAAGACTTTCACAATGGAGGGTTTATGTGAAATGCGACCAGTCTCGTTCAGAATTTGAACTCGTGTCACTGTGTCCATTTCCTACGACGATAGCCATCCTTGTAGAAGAACGGTAGTGGTACTATTTAACCCATTGATTTCGGACTGGCCACTATGCCACAATCCTCGTGACTTATTTTTTTCTTAACTGAAGATTTTGGGTGGGGGGAGCCCCCTCTATTTGGTGGGGGGGAGCCCTCTTCCCTCAGGCAGTCAGTCTACGGACATTGATAAACAAGAAATATTATCGTGAAGTTTTCATTCTTATTAGATGAAACACTGCCAACCATTTTTTTCCTTTTTGTCTACTATTTCTGTCATCTTAATTACACCGCGGCTATCCAGACCGACATTCTACAGCCGTTTATAAAAAGCAAAGATTGAAAAACAAAAAACAAAAACAAAAAAAAAAAAAAAAAAAAAAACCAAGAACAAATAGTTGCATAATGATAGTCTGAGTATTCTGAGCACCTTGTACCTCGTCATGTATACCGTTTCGATGACTAAACCGGTAACTCGCCAGATTTTGTCTGGTGAGGAGGATGGCTAGACACCCTGCAGGACGAAAAACAAGACCTGTGAGAGGACGAAGCTCTTTCCTCGACAGACATCTAGCACATTATTTCTAAAGCTCAACCCCACCTCATCACGGCTGAGTGGTGTAAACGTAGTAGTGTCAGGGCCCTGCCATCGGGAATATAAATTCCTGGTAGGGGGCGTAACCGGGATAAAGATGATGTGCTGAAAATTTCAAGAGTCGTCTATACCGGAAACCAGCGGTTAGAAAAAGAAACATAAAAGCAAAAAAATAAAGAATGAATATTATTTGTCTGAATTTTTTAAGATGAGACTTGATGTGTATTATGTTGGTTGGTTGGCGGCCTTCTACGAGAGACGATGGAGTAGTGTCAAAGTTTTTTTTGTTTTTTGTTTTAATGCCGAATCAAGTCATTTTGATATCATGTTGCTTGGTTGTTTTATTTTACGGCATATCAACCCTTTTCGGGTCATTTAATGTCGAATAAAGTCATCTTGATAAACAAAGGACTAAGGTTGAATACAGTGCCTATTTTTCTAAGGTAATTATTAAATTCAATTAAGTTTTGAACAGGCTCATTACTGCTTAACTTCGGTGATCTAGCGAGCTGGTGTTTGTTGTTTTGTTTTACGGCATATCAACCCTTTTGTCAAATGTTTTACGGCATATCAACCCTTTTGGTCTTCTGAAATAAATGCTTATTAGACATTAGCTAGTCTTAACCATAGATATGATTTATTTTCAGTCATACCGTTACGAATATGGTGACATACATAACCGGAAAAAAAGTTACTATTTAGTTATTTTGTATAATACTCGACCACTAAAGAAATATTTGAATGCAGTCTTCCTTCTTCTAGGTTGGTTACCGTATCAAAACTAAATAACCTTATACGAGATTTGAATTTAGAGTTTTCCTTCTCCTAGACTGGTTACCTTAAAAGCAGAAAATATAAACTAAGCAGCAAGAAAAGAGCAATAACTGAAGATTCGCTCAAATGTTTCGAGGAAGAAATCTTCAAAAATCTGTTTGGCATCAAATTATGACGTGTTTCATTTTATGTGTCTTCAGAATTTTAAGCAAACATTGATATTTGCCAAATTCAAATTCGAAGATGGTGTTGACTTTCATACTTTTCGTGTCTGTCGTAATAAATGGCAAGAGGTCGATTAAGTTTTCGTGGCTGAAGTTTTTTGATTGAACTTGGATCAAAATAGAATAAGAATGACACTTTATTGTTATGCCACCTCCGGTCTTTCTTGTAATAAGAATAACCTTCACCGATTTTGTTTTGTTGTTCCTTCTTCTTTTTACCTTCTTTCCGGCTATAAACGAGATCATATTACGCCCTCTGTTACGAGATGAACTTGACATTTCTCGGAGTCTTTTCCGCCATTATAGGTACACAGTCTTCATTTCATTTGGTTTTATCAACAGACTTCTCTCTTTTCTTTTGTTCTCTTATTCTTTTTTGTCTGTCTGTCTGTCTTTCTGTCTGTTTGTTTGTCTTAGATTCACAGTTACACATTCTATAGATGTAAAACATCATTATTATTAGAGTTTTTTTTTTTCTTTTCTTTTTTTCATTACTCAGCCACAAAAGTCGACCCGTTGTAAGGACACAGAATACGCTAACATAGTTTAAATCAGTGGTTCCAAGAAGTGAGCGGCCCACCCTCCAAGGGGCGGTGGAAAGATCTAGGGGGCTGAGGCAAAAAGGGAAGATGGGGTGACAAGGTGGCATTAGAAGTAATTAATCAATAACTTTTTTTTTTACAAAATATGAATGAAAAAATATATCATAAATACTAAGGTAAATTAACACGTATGCAGTTTATACAGAATAAAACTTACATAAGAATTATAAATAAATATATAGTTTTTTTTAAGTAGTATGAAATCAGAGTCAAAAGTCTGAACGTTTGCTTGGTGTCTGTACACAACACGTACAGTGGTGCACCAGTCACCACATGCCGTGGATTACTGAACGTGGGGATCTACGACTTCTTAGTGAGTCTGAGTCTGATGTTCAGAAGCTGATATACCTACACCAAGCACACTCATCCCATGAACAAAAAACTGTGAAGGCAATGAAATATGTTACTATGGTTACTAGTGAGATGATGATTTCCCCTTCCATATTGCTGACACAGCTAAAACTGCTAATTTTAAAATTGGTTAAGTAAATTAGGTTTTATTTGGGAAATGCATCTTTGTGTTTAATCTTGTTGTTTTGAATTTGAAGCATACCAAAAAAAATAGTGTTGTGTGTGTTATGAGGGGGCGCAGGAATCCAGTAGGAAGCCAAGGAAGCGCTAGCCTGAAAAAGATTTGCGGACTATTGGCATTCTGATTTCATCGAAGACAATTCCCTCTTTCCCCCGCACACATATCCTCTAATATCGACATCTGGGCCACGAACTCTAAGTCATAGGTCGAAATTACTACATATATATATATAAGACACTCCTTCAAAACCACCTCCCCCTAACCCCATCGGTGTCAATCCAAGATTATGAATTCTGACTTTTCCCTGAAACTGCCAATTAAAACTCAACTACATCATCAGATTTTGGCGATTAATTTTAGATTTTCTCCAGTTTCTACCGTGTCTCTCGTTCGACCAAGACGCATCTACACATCTCTCTAAAAAAACATTTCAAATTCCTTTAATCTTTTCTACCTCTTATCCTTTTTGTTATTTCTTTAATGTAGGTATTTGTCAATACATAACTTTTATGTCTTGTCTTTATTATTTTACTAGCAAATATATGCATTATCTAGAAAGGCTAATGAAACTATATAAGAATGACTTGAAAAAAAAATAGAACAACTGAAACTTACTCTTCAATCACTCTCGTCTTTCATTTATATTTTTTCTAATTTAACTATTTAGTTAAAAGAGGAAGTAAAGAATAAAATGACAGTTATTTTTTCTTGTTAATGGATTTCATTTAAGATTCATTGAAGAGATTGTTGCTTATATTCATTGTTAAAAATCAATAATACTCATTTTTAATATCAATATGCAAATTAGCCTTCCCGTTCACACTGTATATAATTGCATGTTGTCAGTATGGAGACATAGTTAGCTACAACAATTTTATTAATAATTGAGTTTTAAATGAAATTAATATCATGTCAATTTGTGACTTGAGTAGTAATATAGTTTAGGTTACAGACAGAAAAACACACAATCTCCATTATAATAAGATTTCACTGTTTTATGTTATTTCACCGCCATTTTTAGACTGCTGCTCGGTCCCTTCGCACGTGAGAAGGCAGAATAACTGGTATAGATTCTGTGAAACAGTAAACATACATTTAAACTAAATATACAGTTTAGGATTAAATAAAGATTTAAATATTCTTTATGAGTAACTGCTGGATACGCTGACTGCACCTATGCAGAGAGGTAAGACTCCAAATGCTAATGGACACCTGTTGGCCGTGGGTGGTGACTCGTGATGCCTAAGGACAGAATCCTGGTGGCTGAGAGGTTTATGACATGCAGCACTCCACTTTGGTCCATACTTGTGCAAGACAGTCAGAGAGGACCCGTTAGATAAATCGGTTGGCCACGTCAAGCCCTATCAACTACATCATTGTCCCGACCGTACTGCACTTAAGGCAACCCCAACCCCTTTTATCATTTATGTGGCTGTGAGGGTCCTTAGTGTCCTGGGTATGATGTTAAACTGCATCTAGTGGTGAAGTTCTAATTCTGGAGTTCTGGAAAATTGGAATGCTCCTTCATTGCCAGGGAGATTGTTTTACTGAGGTGGACCACCACATCTACCTTCAGCTCCCAGGGAGATTGTTTTGCTGATATGGAGTGCCACATCTACCGTCAGCTCTCAGATGCTTCACCGTACATATCAGATTACCCAAGCTGTGCTATTTCGTCACGGTTGGGTGGAATACAAGGTGGTAAATATGGATCACCCAGTGAGAATCGAAATCGCTATCACATTTGTAATAGATGTGCTAGACTAGGTTGCTAACCATTGGACCACGATCGGTTGCCCATGGTATTTACCAAATCCGTTTGTCACATGTAAGATTTAACACACGTTAGCAAGAATTGAGCACTCAGTGAGGACTGAACTCGCTATTACACTAGCAATAGATGTGCGGGACAAGCTTAGTAACCATTGCCCCACGATGAAACGTCCATGGTATTGACTCAACCCGTGGCGAATGGAGCATCTCGATACAAGGTAGCAAGTATATGGCACCCAGTGAGGATCGAAGTCGCTATCACAGTAGTAATGGATCTGTGAGAATAGCTTGCTAACCATTAGATCACGATGGTACACCCTCCGTCCTTTTATATGTTTAGGATCCTAATTTAGTTAATTCATCATAGAAAGGTTTGTTGTATACAAAGTGAAGTGATTGGTCTTTGACTATCAGGAATGGTGGGTGGGTTTTTTTCTTCATTTTGTTAAATGTGAGTATGTTGAGGGCTTTTTTTTCTAGCGTTTAATACAAAATATTTTGGGTATTTCAAAGTTTCAAGATAATTCTTAATTAACTATGCAAGTGATTTGTTTATAGTGGAGAAGGTTTCTATAGAACCAGCCACATGTTTTTGGATAAGCTGATTATGGAAGAGTAGAGCAACAATCTGAACAAAGATTTTGAATTAATCTCCTAAGTACCTCAGTACTAAAATAACATTGAATTTATCATTTTCAGCAAGCCTATATGGGCTCGAATAATACTTGATAATTGCCAACATTGAACATTTTGGTTAAATTTGAAAACAAAAATCATGGACGTCAAAATCAAATGAAAACCTGTCGAAATTGACCTGTTTTCACTTTGTTTTAGAGCTTATTGAAAAGGCAAAAAACATTGCGTAGAAACTCGTAAAACTAATAAACTAACGTTTCAACTGTTGTTTATAGAAAATATCTATAGTGTTGCATCATATCTAATAGTTGATAAGTTCGAAACCAAGAGAGGTTTTTTTTTTTAATTGAGTAAATTAGAATTTGTAAGTGTACGTCCAACGCTAGCTTTTCTTTCTATGTATTTCGCTTATTAAATAAATTGTATGGAAACATTTAATAGTACAATCCTTTTGAGATTCTTTACATTAACATCTCGGTCTAAAATCGACTATTTTGTAAGATGGTCTGATCTCTTATTTGGAGATTTCTTTTTTGATTTTTTAGTTTTTGTTATTCTTATTTGATTGCTTTTTGGTGTTTGTTTTCTTTTACTTATACGCCATTTTTTACGGAAAGAGGAAACAATTTACATTTGGCACTACACCAAATTGTTTTAGTCGTAGTAACTTCGCTGCAAAGAGTTGGGCTAGCCATTATGCCAGACCAAGTCACAGAAATCGCTATATAATTCTAACAATAAACTTTGCTATTATTATTATTATTATTATTATTATTATTATTATTATTATTATTATTATTATTATCGGGACCGTGGAATTTCCACGAAATGAAAAAACAAATCAAGACGAGCAATTTAAACCAGAAACGATGATTTGCAATTTCACTACATATAAATCCTACTAAAATTACTAAAATATCTTCTCTAATTAATAATTTCAATATTACAAATAAAACAAACACGTAACATTTTTTTAAATTCCTTTTAATTTTACGTTGGGCGTTTAAGTGACGCAAGGCCATTTGGAATGTTTCATTTTTAAAATTAGGGGAAATAAAATGGGACAAATAAGAAATCTGCGATTAAGCGATACTGGATAATCTGTATTCATATTTTTACATTACATCTTGAACAATTTGGGCGGTGTCATTTTTAACCCGAGGGTGTTTCAGGATGATAACGGACAGAAGATTTAGGAACAATAGTATTAATATATAGATTTTATCACTCCTAGAGAGTTTTTCCCATCAGCACAAGCTGATGGTCTTTCACTGGAGTCTGGGTGACATTAAGTCTCCTCGGGTCTCCAGGACTTTTCTGAGTATTCTAGCCGATCTTGGCAAAGCTGTTGTCTGGGTAGATTGTTAATGATTAACGGAATGGGAACAATGGAGGATTAAAATAAAGAATTTGGTTCGAAATTCCATGAAGGATCCCAATTCCGACATGAAGGATCCCGCATTCGACAAGCAGATTCGAGAGTTCAACAAGAAACACGACCAGAAGAAGACCGGAACGTTGCGTATATAACAATAACTATAGAGAGAAAGATTTGAACAGACTATATTATAGATAGATAGATAGATAGATAGATAGATAGATAGGTGTCGTAAAAACGGCATTCATTATGAATGCAAATCCTACAAATAGACAGGTCCCTAATATGTACGACCACTCTGAGTGGACCTGGGAGTAATGGAAATAAAGGGGTATTCCACACTTACCTAATCTACAGAACTAGAACCTTGCCAACGGGTATAGTTTAGTGTCATGCCCAGTACACCCCTTTTCGTGGTGGATTTTTTACAATTCTACAGAAGATAGAAGGGAGAGGGAGAGATGGGACCCTAACAGATACTACCACTCTGAGTGAGGGTGGACCTGGGAGTAATGGTGATGAAGTGGTACTCGACACTCTCCAGAACTCACCTCTAGATTTAGTTTAACGTCATACCCAGGACACCACCTTCTAGCACATATATGATATAAAGGGTTGGGGTTTGCCATTAGGGCAATACATTAGGGACAATCATATAGGTGCTAGGGCTTGATGTGACCAGCGGATTGATCGAAGGAGGTCTCTCCGACCGCCCATCGAGCCTGAGTTAGGACAAAAGTTGAGTGTTACATGTTGAAGACAGCTCAGTCACGATGATTCCATCCTAAAATATCACGGGTCGCCACTCTCTGCCAACAAGTGGCCCATTACGGTCTTACCCCTCTGCAGAGATGCAGTCTGGGTATTCTACAGCCTCAGGTCTGAGAAGGAGGGGGGGGGATATATGTTGGTGCTGCGTTAATATCATTGGTGTTAATAAGGTTAAATTTTGATTCGTTTCCAGGGCTGAAGTAAAGAATCAACACTCAGTGCTCTTATCCGCTAGGCTACTTTGAATTTCCAAGAAAAAACTTGTAATTCTTTTGAAATTAAGAAAAGATATTCTCAATCGAAGAGAGCCAGTTTTGAGGGGAGGCTCTTATTTTTCTGCAGGGGATATAGTCGGCGTATTCTAAGCCCCACCATCAGGGCGTACAGAAACAAGAGAGAGAGAGAAGGGAGCGAAGGGGGGGGCGTTATTTGAGCAGGTTGTCTCATATCAGATTTTGGCACCATTCTTTGTAGACTCTTTTGCCAAAATGGTCAGTCCATAGTTGAGGGAATTGAAGCAGAAAGCTACCGGCCACCTAAGTGCGCACAGCTTGAAACGTGCCAAATGTTATCATTACCGTCCCCAACCCCCACCTTAAATCTCTCCCTCCCCACACTCCACACCGCACCCCACATCGCATAAATATCGACCATTGACCTCCCATCCATTGGACTAATTACGAATTACTTAGAACTAATCACTAACGTCTGTAGGAATTAATCGATAGATATTACCGCAGATTCTTGACTGAAACTTTTTGGCTCCTATCAGCGGGACAACAATTTCAAAGATGAATACCCCCACCCCTATCAGCGGGGCAACAATTTCAAACATGAGTACCCCCACCCCTATCAGCGGGCAACAATTTCAAACATGAGTTTCAAACATGAGTACCCCACCCCTATATTTCAAACATTCAGGGGACAACGATTTCAAACATGAGTACCCCCACCCTATCAGTGGGGCAACAATTTCAAACATGCTTACCCCCACTCCTATCAACGGGACAACAATTCCAAAGATGAATACCCTCACCTCTAAAAAAAACAAAGAAAGAAAATAAGTATATAATTAAATGAGGAAAATCCGATCAGGACATCACTTACGGGACAGTCACACATTTCTATTGCTTAAAAACATCTGCCATGTTTTGGTATGTACGTGTCGATTTATAACTCAGAAAAGAGATGTTATTGAGCATTAAAATTGTGCATACGATTTAATAACTTTATAATAAAGAAAAATACGATATTTAGTTTTTCGATTTAAATGAAATAATCAAATAATTAAAACTCAGTCGATTTGTGGAACTCTTCACAGTTCTTCATGAGTAAGTACAAAAACATATAAAAACGAATATATGTGTTTCATTGTAACTCAACCATCAAGTAAAGTCAGAATTTAATTTTTGTCGTATAAGGATTTATTTCTAAGAAGAAAATATATTGGTTTTTAATCAGTGTAACTCAACAACTTTTTTTTTTAAAAAAAGAAGAAATAAACTAATCATAGAATAAACGAAAAATTTTCATTTGAATCAATACTTTAGATTTTTCGCCAACAAATAAGGAGACATGTTTAATTCCTCCATTCTTTTTATTGTTAAATGGTTTGATATAATTAGGTGCCGATCAATTTTATTGGCTTCTTCTTTTTCAAAAAATGAGCGTCCTGCTAGAAAAAAAACACATGCTAGACACTGCTGGAAAAGCAAGGACGAACTCATAAGTGACGTTCTCCTTTGGACACCTACACATGGACGCATCAGTAAAGGACGACTAGTAAGAACCTACATCGATCAGATCTGTGCGGATTGTGCCTTTAACCTCATATATATATATATATATATATATATATATATATATTTCTTTGTTGGGGTACCAAGTTTCTTGATAAAGGGGATTCTAGGCTGGTCCTATTCTCTACCAGTAGTTTGTTGTAGAGTTCAGGTTCCGTTGAGAGCTCAATGTTTAATTTTTATTGGTCCATAATCACGATATCCATAGTATTTAAGGCTTTTTTTATTCACAAATATATATATATATATATATATATATATATATATATGGTCTGAATATAGCATAAGCTTGTTGAGGCTGTTACTTCTAGAATTTCTTCAAGACAGCACGCAGTATCCTCGTGTAGTTCCCATCAAGATTTTTCTCTTTGAGCGCCTTGTTAGAGTCCAAGTGGGGCAGACGTACGGTAGCACTAACACAGTACTGTTTGGAAAAATATTCGCTTTAATTTATCCGGGAGATCGTATAAACGATCGTAATTAGTATTACAACGCGCTCCTCCATCTTAATAGTAGCTTTGTGCACTTCAATAAAAAAAAGAAGTGCAACGCAGTTCCATAAAATAGAACAACCATTCATTGTTAATTAGAATTGTAGCTTTTCACACTTCAATAAAAAAAAAAAAAAAGGCCTTGCGCTTTCATAAAGAGCCAACAAATGTTTGCACTTCCAATAAAAAGAACTGCTATCAATTTCACTTCCATAAAAACAACTGTAAGCCTTCGCATTTCCATAAAAAAACTGCAATTCATCATTCTTCTACATGAAACTATGCGAAGGAATTCTTCGTACCTTTCATGGAACTTTTTATCTTTTCATATATCGCACCGCACAATTCTTTTTTTTTTCAGTGGAAGCCTTGACCAACTTGGAGAGAAGCCAAAATGAAACCTGTTGAAAAAAACATCTGATAAAAATAGTTGCACAATTCATTATTGAATTGGTATGTCGAAAAAAATGTTTTCTTACAATAGCACTGTATTGTATGAAAACATTTTAAAAAATAGAATGTAATGTTTTTAGCGTATCTCGTACCTTAAATTTTCGCTCTCTACACAAAGCAAATAATCGACCGAGTGACTCAGCTCGTAACTCGGAAAACACATAAGTTGGGTCACTCGTAAGTCAAAGTTACACTGTATTAGGAAAAGAAAACCCTCAAATTCGACAGTATATAATTCTATGTTCTAACCATCGTGCTGTTTTTTTTTTCGCACATGACAAAGATTTGAATTTGTAGAAAATAGTAAAATAAAGCATTCTAAAAAGATTAATTTATTCTAGACTAGAAGCGACTACACAGCGTCGACTGGGTAGAGGAATAGGAAACCCTGGTGTGTTGATTTGCTTAATTTTGAGATTTACAAATGCTGGACATTTTATGTAAAATTTCAATGCTATTTCTATGTATATTCTAATTTTTGAATATCTTCGAAAATAAATCAAATCTTCATAATTTTTGCAGAAAAAGCAAGAACCAATGACTTCTGGGTATGACGTTAAATTGCAGCATTTGTGAAGTTCCGATTTTGTATCTCTGGGGAGTGTCGAGTATCTCTTCTTCACCATTACTCCCAGGCACACCTTCCCTAGAGCTGTAATACCTGTTAGGTCACATCTGTGGGTTGAATAGGTTTTTTAAAGATGAGTTTTTTTTAAATTACATACACAACAAGAATGAATCAAACAAAAACATCTTCGGCATAAAATAACCCAAGGATTGACATGCCGTAAAATACAACGAACCAACTCTCTCTCTCTCTCTCTCTCTCTCTCTCTCTCTCTCTCTCTCTCTCTCTCTCTCTCTCTCTCTCTCTCTCTCAACAGATTGAGCACTCTTCTGTTGTTTTAATCGATCGAACCGCTAATTACTGCAATTATTACGATATAATTTTGAACGACTGGCCTATTAAGTGAGAGAGAGAGAGGGGAGAAATAGAGAGGGGGGGATAAAGAGAGAAAAAGAAAGGGGTAGAGAGAGAGGTAGAGAGAGAGAGAGAGATTCATGCGTTGTACCTTGCTGATAACCCTATTCAATTATCCAATGGAATTCGTCTTCATCATTTGCAAAAGCCACGACCAAGCCAAATTGCAGATGCTCAGTTCTACGCTTCATATTTTACGTTAATAATCGACTTTTTACATTGATGCTTTTCAAAACAACGGGGAAAAAATAACAGTCACGTTCTCTTCAATAAATGGTTGATCGATTGATTTTAACGACACGTCAACCCGTCAAGAGTTATATTTTTTCAAGAGGTTAGAGAATCGCCTTCTTTTTATGTTCACATTTCACGTTCTTGTGTCGATGTTTCTCCATCGAATACGAATTACCAAAAAGACCGAAAGAATACTCAAACTTACCTCCAGGGTACTAACATTTTGGTTTAAAGCTATCCCATCAAACGCCAGCATTTTAAGGCCTGTATTATTAGCATTTGATGTGATATCCTTGATCACAAAATATTGATATGATTGATTTTAACGGCATGCCAACCTGTCTAGGATTATTTTATACTTATAGGCTAGGGAATGATATTAATTCTACTTTCATATTTACTTTTTGTGCACTTGTTTCATAAGAGTTTTTTTTTTTGCACACGGTCCTATCGAATACGAATCATTTGTAAACAGGTTTAGCTCAGTCGGTAGAGCATCCACCTAGTAAAAACAAAGGTTCCGTGTTTTATACCGGCCCACGCCAACTCAACGCATGTGTAGCACAGTTTGGATCTGTGCGGTAAATTTGGGGGCTGATAGTGGCTTCACCTCAGACGCTAAAACAATCTAGTCTAGCGCTAGTGAAAAGAGGATAGACGTTCGGCTGATATCGACAATAGGTCACTCTGTCGACTTTTATTTGACCCACAGAAGTGATCCTACAATTCCTATTTAGTGGATCTGGGAGTAATGGTACTAGAGATGTGCCCCACCACTCACCAGTTCTCTTGTTCTGGAGCCTGACCATCAGATGCAGTTTAGTGTCATATCCAGAACAGCCCCCACACTTAAATGTGTGGGAGGGGGTCTTAACCCTGTACAGGAATACAGTCAGTGTATTCTAAGCCTCGCTGACAGGATAAGCTCTTCAGGAAACAGGATTCAGAATTCCGTGAATGATCGAAGTCCAAGCAGTTTAAAATAAATATCACCTGACTGCAATAACCTTAACCTCTACCTCCCAACCCTCACCCCCACTACATTGTTTTATCAATTCGATTTGATTGGCAATTATTATTTCTCCTTAAGCCTCTCAAGTTGATTCTTGTAAAATTAAAAACCATGATTATAATTAACTGATATTCCTGTCTTTCTCAAAATATCTTTTGACAAGGTGACTCTCCTTTTTTTTTAAATAACAAGGTGACTCTCCTTTTTTTTAATGACAAGGTGACTCTCTTTTTTGTACAGTGGCAAGTTGACACTCTCCTTTTTGTTGGAATGTTTTGGTTGTAAGGCGTGTGCCAAATGGTCACTTCTACTTATAGACTCAGTAGGGTTAATGACCATGTGACCAGCCTTGTTGTCCAATCACTGGCAGTGCTTTGCTGCTGCTGTTGTTATTTATACTGGCTGAATCTAATCTTAGATCACTACTACTTGGATATTCTTGGACGACGGACCTAAAGGATTCACCTAAAGGATTCTCTACCACGGGACTTATTCACTTACCAAAGGATTCTCTATCACGGGACTTATTCACTTACCAAAGGATTCTATAGCTCGGGACTTACTTACTTATTTACTTTGAGTTCTTTCCAATTGGCCAAGGATGGCGGCCAGATACTTAACACTTTTTTTTTACAGCGACTAGGTTACTCTCCTTTTCTACAGTGACAAGGTGATACTCCTGTTTTACAGTGACAAAGCGACTCTCCTTTTTTTACAGTGACAAACTGAAACTCCTTTTATTACAGTGAAAAAGTGATACTCCTTTTTGTACTGTGGCAAGGTGACACTCCTTTTTTTTCAAATGACAAAGTGACTCTCCCTTTTGTACAGTGACAATTTGAACAGACCTCCCTAATCTTTGTCTAAATTGTATGTCCCATAAAAGCTGCATGATACACGAGTCTAAACGATACTTTCTTTCTCCCATGTGTCTGCAATTCTAGATTTGTTTTTTTCTGTTCCAAAATGAAATTTCATTTTATTTATTTATTTTTACAGATTACTGGATATTTGGCGTGAAAAAAGCGCAGCAAAATTAGGATTACTTTGGATCACTCCGAGGGATCTGAAGGAAAATTTCACCCAGGGAAGTGGTAAGTACATTTGCGCATTCTTTTCTTTCAACGTTATGTAACTTTTTTGATGCATCGCTAATCAAATCAGAGTTGGATCTTTATCATTTACTATGAACATATCACAATTCATTTTTAACTTTTCTTTAAAATTTACCTTAATCTTAAAAATAAATGTTTATTATTAAACATTGAACTTGAAACAGAGTATGAACGTTTGCTTACAAATTATAAATGTTAGAGAAATACTTTGGAATGAAAACATCAGAGAATGAACGGTTGTTTAAACATTACGTACCTTATTGGAAGGTCAGTAAATAATCAGCTGAGGTTTGTGGCTCGACAGTGACGTGGACGAGTCGATTCTGGAAAATTATTAGTTGATTAAAAATATTTAGGTATATAAAAAAACAAGTTCTGAGATTTTAAAAAAAAAAAGATAAGAGGTAGACTGCCAGATAACTAATACGCACGCAGCCGGTGAGCGGGGTAACCAATCAATCTGCATCTTTTCATTTTTTTTCTTTCTTTCTTTCTGTTTTTTTCTGTCTTTTTCCTATTGGCGTAAACAGTGTCACTAACTAAGCATTGTTTTGCGCTTTGATCTTTATTTCTATCTTCCTCTGGCCGACTACTTGAGCGATCTACGGTGAGAATATATTTTATACTAGCAAACGATAAAGTGGTTGGTGTTTGACACTTTTGACACAGGTTACCACGGAAAAAACCGAAAAAAGAGTAGAAGAAACAAATAGGGTTTATTAAGGGATAACGTTACAGATCACCCACTAGTTTATTAATACATACTAAATTATTTATTCTAATTTATTAATGCACATGAATTTATAGAATATGTCGACTGCACCTCTGTAGAGCGGTAAGGACCCACCCAATATAACCACTTGCTGGCTGTGCATAGATTTGATATGCCGTTAAACAATTAGCAGAACATCAAGTTAATGAAAATTATTTCTACCAGTTTATATAATAAGACAAAACAAAATATTTACGTACAAACTATTTGTTTACAAATCACACACACACACACACACACACACAACATATATATATATATATATATATTATATATATATATATATATATATATAAAGATATTAGAATTAAATAACCCACAAAAATTGATATGTCATTTAAAAACAACCAAACAACTATATTGTGCATGCTTTATATTGATGTACTGACATGATGGAAGTATCTAAAAAGAACCAATTACCTTCAACTCAAAGATAAAGATTGTCTTCTTCTTCTTCTTCTTCTTCTTCTTCTTCTTCTTCTTCTTCTTCTTCTTCTTCTTCTTTTTTCTTCTTCTTCTTTTTCTTCTTCTTCTTCTTTCTTTCTTTCTTTCTTTCTTTCTTTCTTTCTTTTCAGTTATGTTTAGTAGCGTTATTGAAAATTTATCCATTTTTGGTGTGAGATCACAGGTTTAATAAATCGATTGATTTTAATGGCATGCCAACTCGTCTAGGATTATTTTCTGTCCTGAGTCCATGTTTAAGAAACTATAGGAGAATGTCGCTTATAAGGTCGTCCTTACTTCTCCAGTAATAACCACCATGTATTGCACGTCTTGTATAGATTATATGATGCTTATTAAGTGGCCGTAAAACTGTTTTGTAGGTTCTTGCTTCCACAATTTGTTCAAAAGAGAACGCAATATATTTGTGTAGATCCCATCTAGCTTTTTCTCCAAGGGTTTCGTGCTATTGAATTTTATTTATCAATGGGATACATACACTACAACACCAAAGTGTGTGAACCGTAACGAGGACCATGTTAATAAATCAACTTAATTTTGTAACAATATCTTGGTCAGCCTATAAAAATTTTCAGCCGACCCTCGTATATTATAATATTGGTGGAGGTATGTGGTGTAAGGGTTACCATCGTGGGAAATGGACACGGTGGGACGAGTTCAAATCCTGGACGAGGCTGTTAGTGTTGTGTAGTCATATATACCCAAGATTGGGTATATACACGGGATAGGAGACTCGGATGATAGAGAGAAAGAGACAGAGACTGAATAGAGTTGAGATTGAGATTTACTTTTTCTCTGAATGTTTGAGATGAAGCTTGAAGATTAGTATTATCGGCGTTATTCGGACTATTGTCCCCATCTTCATTGTTATTTGTACAACGTTTCGGCCGATATGCCCTCCGGCCTTCTTCAGATATTTCTTGTCGGACTCGGGAACCTTCTCGGACTCGGAAACCTTCTTTTCGAACTCTGGAACTTTCTTGTCGTAATCGGGAGCCATCACGGAACTTTGAACCCAACCCTTTATTTAGTCCACGGGGGTATCCTGTTCTCATTCCCGAGTCCGACAAGAAATACCTGAAGAAGGCCGGAGGGCATATCGGCCGAAAGGTTGTACAAATAACAATGAAGATGGGGACAATAGTCCGAATAACGCAGATAATACTGAGATTTACTTGTTCTTCATTTCTTCTTGCTACGTCTAGTCGCCATATTTCTCCCTTCTTTGGCTGTCATCTTGTCTAGTCTCTTCTTTTAAGGCTTAGTTCTTAGTCATTCAATTCAATCGACTCACAAGACTTTTATTTTCTTGGTCAAGATTTATTTTGCCCATGTTCTTCCGCACGGGGGGAGGGTAACCTCAGCAGAGCACGTCTACTCTGCTTCAATTCTCAGATTGAAACTGAAATCTAAATCTAGTCACGTGTTTCTCGTGACCGTTCTCTAGGAGTCAGAGAGCTATAACCGTTACTGGTATTTTTCCACTCCCTGATTTGAAAGCCAATGGCCCCTTATTCAGCTACAGGGTTTGTCAACAATTTATGCTTCCACATAAATTATGTAACATTAGCATTTCACATAGTGCTAATACCCTTGGGAAAGGTATGAATCCATATATTCTCCCTCCAGGTATGTGTGAATAGTAGGACAGACTGGGCTCTTTAACCTTGGCTAGGGAACACTCTAGGAGAAGAAAAACTGAATTCAAACTACGTTTAAGAAATTGACCTTGTGTCTCATCCTGCTCGTGCGGAGGGTTTGGTAAATATATATATATATATATATATATTATAATAATGTAAAATTGGAAACTGACCCCGTACCGGTAGTCGATGACATGTGTACCAGCACCGGAAGGCGTATCACCACTTTTAGTAGCGCTGATTAATATTCGCATCGAGTAAGAGAAAGTCGGGCGTTCCGCTTTCTCGTCCGATTCTAATAAAAGACTCAACTCTTCCAATCAATGGTTTGAACTGAGTCGAAATAACTGTTTAATAGAATTGAAGTAGTGAAGCACATCTCATTGAAAGATAATTAGCCAAATTCGAAAAACCAAAGTGTCAACTTAGACAAATTAGCGACACAAGATGAAATATTCATAATACCATAAGGACCAATTAAAGCGAACATTGATAATACGCACCAGTCATAGGTGCACGTGAAGACAGTTTTAATCACATAATAAGCGAATGCAGCAAACTTGTACAAAAGGAATACAATAGTAAGAATGATTGGGTGGGAAAGGTTACCCACTGGGAATTGTGCAAGAAATGGAGATTTGACCATAATAACAAATAGTATATGCACAAAGCAGAATATGTCCTATAAATGAGAGGCATGAAATTCTCTGGGGTTTTATATTTATTGCCCAAAACGATATCATAGATCCATGAGTTCCTAATTGCCAAGGTAGCTCCCTATTTGTTACAAAATTTATACTCACCTATTGCGGAATACTAAAATACATTATATATATATATATATATATATATATTCACATCCTTCACACCTCATATATGTATATGGTTTGTAGATTGATTTTGAAGGCTTATCCTAATGGGAAGAAGAAAAGCTAACGAGTAAGTTGTTCCTTTACCTGTATTTTTATTATTTTTTTCTGATGATTGTATACCTGTATATATATATATATATATATATATATATATATATATATATATATATACGTGTGTGTGTGTATGTGTGTGTGTGTGTAAAGGCAGCCAAAGTATATATATATATATATATATATATATATATATATATATATATACGCGCGTGTGTGTGTGTGTAAAGGCAGCCAAAGAGTGGTCCATCCGTTTTATAGGAAAGCGTTATATATATATATATATATATATATATATATACGTGTGTGTGTGTGTGTGTAAAGGCAGCCAAAGAGTACTCCATCCGTTTTATAGGAAAGCGTTATATATATATATTGTTTTATGATGTTTCTTAATCATTATCTTCATCTCCTTATCTTAAAAAAGGCTGATGATTTAACATCTTTTAACTAAAACTAAAATAATCCAATACACGAGTTAATCCGAAATAATGCCCTGTTACTTAACCTATTAGACACTTTCCTCTTCCTACCCACCCCCAAAAAAAGAAAAAAAAAGGTTGGATGTAATCTATTGCTCAGTTAAATTCTTTGTTCGTGGGGCTGGCCGTAATAAACAAATACCAACGAGTTACCCAATTTAAAGAGCGTTTTCTTAATGGTCAACAGCGCCATCTATTGAAAAGTTGAAGTAAAGTCTTTTCTTTTCTGTTTTTTTGTCTGCTTTGTGTTTCAAGGCTAAAAGATAACAGAACACTGATAGAATAGACACGAGATATTTGCGTTGAAGTCCAAAAACTCTGGTCAACGTCTACCGCCAATAAAAGATTAGCAACTTATTTATAGTGAGACACACAATTTGCTCCTCTAAAATAAACATACCAGGATTTTATTATTTCATGCGGAACCTTCTACAATCTAAACAGATAGTATTAGACATTATTTATTACCGAATTCTACAGCAGTGGTACCGCCGAGTGATGAACCACACAGCAGTATATATGGAAAAACACAAACACACATAATTTATTTAGTTTGAAAATCACATTGGGAGAATCTGGCAGTTACCAAGTGCCGTTCACTTTTGGCCTTCGCTACCCTAATATATATATATATATATATATATATATATAGTCATCCACAGACACCGTGTTTCGACGTATCACGTCTCTCTAGTGTGGCTAGACATTAGCAGGCTACCTCCAGCCAGGATGGAAACCTGATCGATTTATCATCAGTCAGGCTTCTTAACCAGTCCCACATCAGCACATACAAACTCGGGCGGCAATTTTAACTGACACACACACACACGCACACACACACACCACACACACACACACACATACATATATAATATATATATATATATATATATATATTGGTAAATCCTCGCGGTGAGAAAAAAAAACAGCATATAGTTTGATTGTAAAAATATACTACCAAACATCAACCAGGAAGAAAAATATATATATATATAAGATATATATATTCATACAAAACCGCCAGGAGACTAAAGCTAATAAGTAAAAATGTGCTCAATACCTAAGTAGAGCAAATAATAAAGATAAATCTAATGAATCAGACGAACCTACTAAAAGTTTCGTTTAATGCTCTTCAGGGGATATATATATATATATATATATATATATATATATATATATATATATATATATATATATATATATATATATATATATATATATATATATATATATATATATATATATATATATATATATATATATATATATATATATATATATATTAGATATGGCCAAGATTTGGATATGACAGCACCATCACCCACCACCTTTCTTTAAAATTTTATGAAAAATGTGTAAATTGTAAATAGTCATTTATGTTATTTTGTCCTTAAGAACAGAACTTAAACTTACATATTAAAAAATTCTATGATCTGAGGGGTGGGGGAGGCAAAAAAGGGTTGGTGGAAGGAGATTGGGTGGTATCAGGAGTATTGATTATCGCGAATGGAAATGAACAAGGTGATCCGAGTTCAAATCTTGGGCGAGGCTGATTGCATTTCACATTGAGCTAATACTCTTTGGGAAAGGTACGAATCCAATTATTCTGCTCCCAGTTATATGTAAATAGTAGAACAGACTGGAGTCTTTAACCCTGGTAGGGCAACCAGTATAAGAGAAGGAAAACTTTGAATCCAAACCAAATGGACTTTCTTCTCTCTAGTGTAAACTACTCGGCATCTCACCCTGCTATCCAGCCTTTTCTGGCACATTGTTTTTATAGATCTTTATATTTTTCCAACATAAGATGATGTGCCCAGTCGAAACTTTCCTCAAAAAACTTCTTTTTTTTTTAATTAACGGACCAGGTGAGAGTATCAGGATGCTGATTCTCAAACCAAAAATCTTTTCGAACGTCGTCATAGAACGATGACAGAACTCCCCTTTTTAGAATATTCTCGTATGAAACGATACTTATTGTTTTCCTATTTTCTCATACCACAGTCACAGGTGATTTGGTCCCTAGTGACCCCAAATGAATTCAGAGGTTAATATAATTGCAACCACTGGATTCCTCGTCAAATTCCTATCCAATAAAGGACTTTGTTTTCAATTGTATCTTCCGACAGACAGACAGACAGACAGACAGACAGAGAGACACGCCCCAAAAATAGTGTAAACTTCTCTGCATCTGTTAAATAAATTATCTCCGTATTTGTTAAAAAGCTGATGAATTATCTTTTTGTTTTAATAACAAATAAATTTTGTCTTACTTTTATAATTCAACACATTTGGTGGTTGAGTGGCTGAGATGGATATATTTGTCAGTGAATGAGTCCAGGTAAAAAAAAAAGAAATGGCATACGCATGTTGGTTATTGGTACAGATAAAAAGATAAATGGGAATTACTCAAAGATACTGCGAACTGTCTTGTAAAATCTTGAAATCAGCACCCCACAATACAGCAGCTGTGCGGCCACTTGCCCCCTATCACATAAACCATCCAATTAAGACTTGGACACTGCTGGGGATTTCATAAGTGACGTTCTCCTGTGGACACCTACATATGGACAGATCAATGTAGGCTGGCCAGCAAAAACCTACATCAATCAGCACTGAGTGGATTCTACATGCCGCACGGAGGACCTCCTAGAGGCGATGACTGATAGGGATTGTTGGTGAGAGAGAGAGGGGGGTATGAGAATCCGTGTTGCCAGAGTGACCTGATTATGATGATAATATTTTAGTTATAATTAATTAATCACAATGAACTGGTTATACTTAATTAATCATTATGCGATATTTAGTTATGATTAATTTATTATAACGTGCTATTTAGTTATAATTAACCAAATAGCAGTAGTTATAATTGATTAATTATAATGTGCTATTTAGTTACAATTAATTCATTATAATGTGCTATTTAGTTAAAATTTATTATAAGTCAGCAGTTATAATTAATCAATTATAATACCCCATTTAGTTATGATTAATTAATTATAATATGGGGCTGAATTATAATTAATTATAATGCGCTATTTAGTTATAAATGATTAATTATAATTCACTAGTCAATTATAATCTTGTATTTATTTATAATTAATTATTTATAACTCACCATTTAGTTTTATCTAATTAGTTAATACGTACTATTAAGTCATAAATAATTAATTATAATGCGCTATTTAGTTATGATTAGTTAATTATAATGTAGTATTCATTTATTATAATTGTCTCTTTTCTAAGAAATTAGAATTGAAAAAAGAAAAAGGAGAGTTCAAGTGGTGTAATGGTTAACGTGCTGGACTACGATATTGTGGTAAGCAAGTCCGAACCCCAGTCGTGTTATTACGTTCACTTTTGGATTAGACCCTTGGAAAGATATAACTACCCCATCTCCCAGTTATGGGTTAAATAGTAGCCCTACCGTTCTACAAGAATGTTTTTGCTATTAAATAACCCACGGTTTGATGTGCCATTAAACTAAGAAACCAAACCATAAAAATTAAAAGTAAGAATAAAAACAGATAGGTAGACATGAAGAGATTAGGTTGTATATATATATATATATATTATATATATATATATATATATATATATAGAGAGAGAGAGAGAGAGAGAGAGAGAGAGAGAGAGAGAGAGGAGATACATTGGTATTTACTAGGATTAATATGGCATAGGGTATCAGTTATGAAGTGTTCAATGAGATCATATATATATATATATATGCGCGCGCGCGCGTGCGTGCGTGCGTGCGTGCGTGTGTGTGTGTGTGTGTGTGTGTATAAAAAGATTTCGATACTTAGACTATATATATATATATATATATATGTGTGTGTGTGTGTGTGTGTGTGTGTGTGTGTGTGTGTGTGCATAGAGAGAGGGGGAAGAGATAAATATGTATTTACAAAGATTAGTTAGATACAGAACAATATGACAAATTTATATGTGATGAAATTCAATTTAGCAGGAGACTGTGAGAAGAGATTACAAATCATTGCTCTACGGGAGGCGTCTTCTTCTTAACATTCAACACAGATAGAAAAGAATGGATTTAAATATATTCATGCGTTCATAATGAGCCTGACCCGTGGCTTCCGAATCGGCACAGGTGGCCAGAGTGGAGCACAAATTGAAGCGAGGGTTTCAAAAATGTTGTCAAATTGACTCTACACATTCTTCTTCCTGACTCCCAATTTTAATATTTGATGGACTCTTTAGCAGAAATCTCTCACATGTATATATATATATACCAACCCCTCCGCACGAGCAGAATGTGACACAAGGTCAATTTCTTAATACCTAATATGATATTTCTACTGATGCCAAAATAAGTAAGCAGTATCTACTTAGCTTTTAGTCTCACTAGTATTCATTAGTGTTAACTTATGATAATGTGGTTTTCTCTCTCTAATCTATCAATATATATATATATATATATATATATATATATATACACACACACACCAACCCCTCCGCACGAGAAGGATGTGACACAAAGTCAATTTCTTAAGCGGAGTTTAACAGATTTGAATTCAGAGTTTTCCTTCTCCTAGACTGATTACCTATCCAAGGTTAAAAAGCCCAGTCTGACCTACTATTTACCCATAGCTAGAGGGAAATTAGTTAGATGCATACCTGTCCCAAGGGTATTAGCGCAATGTGAAATTGCAAAAAGCCTCGTCCATGATTTGAACTCGAGTCAACGAAACCATTACACCACACACCTCTAATGTGTACGTTACGAATAGACGTACAGAGATAGACTGAGAGATAGACTGAGAGACACTGATTCGTTCTTTGCCGCTAAAAGAAAAATAGGATTGCTAAGAAGAATGTGTTGGAATCAAAATAAAGAGAGGAGATATCGGCCGTCAGACGAGACAACAACAACAACAACAACAACAACAAATTATTTGACAAAAAATAAATTCAAAAATTCCTGCCGATCCTCCTCCCCCTCCTCCTACTTTTCCTCTTCCTCCTCTTCATTTCTCGTTGTTGTCAGTTGTTTCTTTCTTTTTTAATATCTCCTCTTTTTTCCCCTCTTCCGTCCGTTCATTCGTTCTTGCGACTTCCTCATCATTTTTCACTTCCCCCCCCCCGCCACATCCATCCATCTCAAACAGCCCCACCGCCAGGCTCTATGCTTTCTCATTTTCATCCTTTCCACCAGCATCTTTCAACTCTGCTTCCTTCTTCATCTTCTTGTTCTCTGGTGAAGATACAAGTGGACTGTGGCTTTTCAGGTTCTGTGATAGGGCGGGGCGGGAAAAATGGACGACATCTTTGTTTTGGGTTTTTTTGTTTTTAATTTTTTTTGTTTTTTGTTTTCATTTTTTGTTTTTGTTTTTTGTTTTGTTTTGTTATTCGATTTTTGTTGAAGCAGACAAGACAGAGAAAGGAAGCGAGAGAGAGAGAGAGGGGGGGATAGAGAGACAGGGAGAGATAGATAGAGAATTAAAGATGAGATAAATAGGGGAACGAGAGAGACAGTGAGCAAGTGAGAGAAAAACAGGCAGAGTGAGGGATGAAAGAAAGGAGGAACGAGAGAGAGAGAGAGAGAGAGAGAAAGAGAGAGAGTGAGCAAGAGAAAGAGAATGAGGGGGAGAGGGGATGAAAGGATGAGAGGTAGAGGGAAATGTGAGATAGAGAGACAGTGAGTAAAAGAGAGAGGAATGAAGGGGTGAGAGAAAGAGGGGGACGAGAGAGTGAGTAAGATAGTCAGCAAGAGAGAAAGAGCGGATGAAAGAAGGGTGAGAGATAGAGAGGAAATGGGAGAGAGGGGAGAGAGACAAAGACAGATGGAGAAGATGGAGTGAGAGATGGGATAAAGGAGCAAAAGAAAGGGGGAACGTGAGAGAGAGAGAGAGAGAGAGAGAGAATGAAGGGATGGATATGTTGAATAGTGGCAACAGATTGTTAAGAACGTCATTGGGTTTGGGTGGAATATCAAGATTATTATTATTATTATCATCATCATCATCATCATCATCACGCGCGTGATGATGATGATGATGATGATGATTGAAGTGATAATTCATTATAATATGCTTAAACTGATAAGAAGAAGCCGACTTAAAACCAGGATAATTATGATGAGGCGGTTAACCAGAATGGTATTGCAGAAGAATTTTCAAAATGAGAATGAGAATAAGAATGGAAAATATGAACAAGAATGAGAACAAGAATAACTGATATGAACAATTATAATGGAAATTACTGTTAGGACACAATTTTAACAAAAATGAATTTCACGAGAGTGTAGAAGAAAGAAAGAAAGAAAGAAAAAAGAAAAGAAAGAACGAACAAAAAACGTAATTAATAGAGAGAGGGTTATTAAAGAAAGACGAAAATAAAAGAGAAAAAGAAAGAGAGAGAGAGAGGGCGAGGGGGTAGCAATCAAAGAAAGACGAAAACAAAAGAGAGAAAGATAAAGTAAAACGAAGAAAAACAAGAATATATTGTAATCAGACGAGGAAATAGTGAGAGAAAAAAGAGAGAGATGATGATGATGATGATGATGATGATGATAGTAGTCGGCAGATGATGATGATGATGATGATGATGGAGAGGCGGGAATATCCGTAGTAGTCGCAGTGGAATTGATTGCATTGTCGAAGTGGCAGTTGTTGAGACAGAAACGATTCCCCCACATCACAAGCCAGCAGGAAAGACAACGATAAGGTTTAGTGGATGGAAAATAGCGGCGGTGCTACCAATTCTATAAGCAGTACTAACAATGCTCACTGCCATGACTGGCCGACTTGGCTTTGTCGGTGGAGAGAAAAAAAGCAGGAAGCCCGAAATGCCCGATTCACTATTGCTTACGCCGGCTTAATAGTAATTCACTTCTTCAACTAACAGGGGAGAAAGAAAAGCGCTCGACGAAACAGCGGGGAAATTAAGTTAATTCTTAAGAAAATAGACGATATCTTTGTGGAAGATGATAATGTCTCCAGAGAAAAACGCTAATTATGGCGGAGATGGTGACGGAGATGGTGGCGGTTATAATGCCAACTGGTATATTTTGCAGTCCCAGCAGATCACAGGGTGAAGATGAAAGAAAATAAATATATTGGAAATTACCTGGACCTTGCCAGAGAATTGAAAAAAAAAACTGTGGAATATGAGTGTGAAATTGATACCGATTGTAATTTGGGCACTTGGAACGGTTCCCAAAAGTTTAGAAAACAGACTGGAGGAACTGGAAATCAGTGGAAGAATTGAGACCATCCAGACAACAGCATTGTTAAGATCGGCCAGAATACTCAGAAGAACCCTGAAGACCTGAGAAGACTTGTTGTCGTTCAGATTCCAGTGAAGCATCAGCTTACGCTGGTGTGAAAAACTAATAATAATAATAATAATAATAATAATAATAATAATCAGGATCTATGGATACACCACAGTATCACAGTATAATAATTTAATTATTACAACGTTTGATATATTTACTTAAGAGTTAGTGAAAATAGTTGAATATGTAAAAAGTATAATAATCTTGATTTAACTCTTTTTTTTTCTTTCTTTCCTTCCTTCATCTTTTCATTATGTTCGATTGAAACAGATTAACGTTATCGCTTCAACGCTCTCTCTCTCTCTCTCTCTCTCTCTCTCTCTCTCTCTCTCTCTCTCTCTCTCTCTCTCTCTCTCTACTCCCTTTCTTTCTTTCTTACTATTTTTCTGTACTTTTTCTTCCCTTTCTTTATAATAAAAAACAATATGGACCTTTATTTAATTATTCATAAGAAATAAGAACTCGGCGGATAAGCAACGTCAAATAATCAGGATTTCCATTTGTTGCATTTCATCTTGGACGGTTTGGAATGTCTCCTTTTTTAACCAGAGGGTGTTGCAAGAATAATAATATCAGACCAATTCCTAATTCTAAAAGAAAGAAAAAAAGAACTTGCCATTTAGTGGATTTTGCCGTTCCAGTAGACCACTTGATACTTGGACTTTGCCAGAGAATTAAGGAAAAAACAACTTTGGAAAATGAGATTAAAGGTGTTACCAAGTATAGTCGGTGCCTTTGGAATGGTCCTCATGGGTTCGGGGGGAAAAAACAAGAGGAATTGAAAATAATAATCAAGAACATCTAGACAACATTGTAAAGATCGACTAGAAGAGTCCTAGAGACCCGAGTAAACTCGCTGTCATACTCCAGTAATAGGCAACCAGATATCACTAGTGTGAAAAACTTGCAAGAAGTGAAATAATAATAATAATAATAATAATAATCTTATTATAATGGAGATTGTGTGTTTTTCTGTCTGTAACCGAAACTAAATCACTACTCAAGTCACAATTCCCTTAGTAGTTGACGTCACCATGAATTTATCCTTATTTTAACCTCAATTATTAATAAAATTGTTTTACATTATTTATACTGTTAACCATATCTACATACTAATAACATGCAATTGTATTTATATATACAACAAAATAGCGGTTTACAGTGTGAACGGGAAGGCTAATTTGCATATTGATATCAAAAATGTAATTTTAATAAATATATGCTTAGTATTATTGGTTTCTAACTGTTTGGTTTTATTTTAATGAATATAAGCAAAAATCTCTTCAATTAATCTTAAATGAAATCCATTAACAAGAAAAGATAAGTGTCATTTTATTCTTTACTTCCTCTTTTAACTAAATACTTAAATTAGAAAAAATAACAATGAAAGACGAGAGTGATGGAAGAGTAAATTTCAGTTGTTCTATCTTTCGATTATACCCTCCTCTGTTTCAAATCTTTTTATCTGCATTCTTTTTTAGTTTCATTAGCATTTCTAATTTAATACGATATTTCATTACATTAAAACTTAAATACTTGCACCCTTAGGGTGCATATATTTGCTAGTAATAATAATAAAGGAGTAAATAATAATAATAATAATAATAATAATAATAATAATAATAATAATAATAATAATAATGATGATGATGATGATGATGATGATGATGAAACGGTTTGTTACATTATAAGCGAATACAGCAAACTGGTACAACAAGAATACGAGACTAGGCGGCAAGACTGGGTGAGAAAGGTGATCCACTGTGAATTGTGCATGAGAATAAAATAATAGCATGCTGATAAATGCTATATCCACAAAGCGGAATCTGTCCTAAAAAAATGAGAGGTATAAATTTCTTTGAGGTCCAACCGGATGACCCAATCCCGGTCAGACTACTGGACGACATGGTATTAATTAACAAGAAGAAAATAATTTTTCATTTAGTTGTTAACCTAGTCAAATGTTAATCTCTTGCACAATTCCCAGTGGATCACCTTTCACGCCCAATCGTGCTTTTTCTTGTATTCATATTGTATCAATTTGCTGCATACGCTTCTTGTTGTTCTTTCTATCAAATATTTCTTTCGTCTTCATTTTAGTTATTTTTATCGCAACTCATTTGTGTTAACCTTTTAAACTTATCCTTTACTCTTTTCTCGATCATATTTAATGCGGTTTTTATTATTTAGTGTAAAAATAATAACATGCATTTTATTTACAGTTAACACTTGCATTCATTCCTGACCATAGACAATGCTTTTCTTATATAGAGAGAATGCATTTCTCTTGTAAAAGAAATTAGAAGTTGTTCCCAACTGTTTAAATTTCACACCCACCCACACACACACACACACATATATATATATATATATATATATATATATATATATATATATATATATATGTTTTAGAAAAAACAAACACATGATGTTTATTCTAAATATTTATTCCACACTGTCGGATTCACTTCCATTCAATTTTCACATATATATATATAATATATATATATATATATATATATATATATATATATCCCTGTTTAGTCAGTATTAGCAATTCACAACAGGTTAAACTCCATGAACAGCTTAAAAATTATTTAATGAACTGCAAAATTCAATTGTCAATGAGTTTTTTCTCTCAACCGATTGTAATATATATATATATATATATATATATATATATATATATATATAAGGATAGCGCAGACATACAGTCATAGGCGCTTGGTACCTCTCTCTCTCTCTCTCTCTCTCTCTCTCTCTCTCTCTCTCTCTCTCTCTCTCTCTCTCTCTGACTGAATATATATGCATCAATATATATGTGTATCTATGTCTGTGTATGTGTGTGTGTGTGTGAGAGTGTGTGCATGCGTGTGAATGGAATTAATTCTTTAATTCCTTTCATAACATTAAAAAAATTGAAAGAAAAATTGAAAGAAAAAATTTTAAAAACTCCCAAACAATAAGGATTCCATTATTTTTAACCAAATTTGTTTGAACGAAAAGATACGTATATATACGTATATATATACGTATTTCCTTTACACGCACACACACACACACACACACACACACACACACACACTATATATATATATATATATATATATATATATATATATATATGCGTGTGTACGTAGTAGTATCTCCCATAAATATATGAAGATAGTAAAAGATTCGAGCAGATTTTATCCATATTTTCTGCGTATATATATATATATATATATATATATATATATATATATATATATATATATATATATGTGTGTGTGTGTGTGTGTGTGTCTGTGTGTGTCTGTGTGTGTGTGTGTGTGTGTGTGTGTGTGTGTGTTGTCAATAACAGCAATAGTGGTTACAGCTATAGTAGCAAATAGTAGTTGTCATAGTAACAAGGGAGGTCATTGTAATTGTAATGGTGGCTATGTCCGGAGTAGCTGAATCTGCGACGGACATTGGAGATCATTGAAAAAAAAAAAGAAAGAAAAGAATCTAGTTGTACTAATAATCATATTGTTGTTGTAAGAATCTAGAAAATTCGTATCGTAACTAATAAACTAATCGTCTTGATTGTAACGTTTGAAGTGACAGCAATTATGTTCATTTTCTCAATAATACACACCCGCTAAGATACAATACAATCAAAACGGATATTATTTGTAGTTATCTTATACCAAACTCTCCAACTAATTAACCAAAGATAAAACTGCAAAAACACTGGAGAATAAATAAACATGCCTAAATATGTGTACAGAAGTAAAGTGTGTGGTGTGGCGTGCAACAGGGGAGTATATCCTCTTTGCAATAGCGCTTGGCCAGGGAGATTGTTTTTGCGACCGAGGTGCATCACCACACCTACTATTAGCTCCCACTTTACCACACATATTCAAGCTGTGCTGCTCATGTGTTGAGTTGGCGAGGGCTAGTGTTGAACCTGGAACCTTGTGGTTCCGAGGTGGATGCTCTACCAGATGAGCTAAATCTCCCCCTAAAATATATATTTATAAAGAGGTGTATTTACATATATTTAAGGAGGTGTATATATATTTTTCACGTGCTTTTTGGACTGCTACAGATGGTAGAGAATTAACATAGAAATCGCAAGGTTCCGGGTTCGATACCGGTCCTCACCAACCGCGCATGAAGAGCACAGGCTGGGTAATCTGATCTGTGTGGTAAAGCATTTGGTGGTTGACGGTAGGTATTGTTCTGACGCTAGTGAAAAGGGGATAGACTCCCTCTGTTTGGCTGATAACGACAAATGGTCACTCCGCCGACTTTTTTTATATATTAATAATTTTTGGTAACGGGGTTGCAATACTGCTGAGATTTGTAATTGTAAAATAAATTTAATTATATTTGTTCAACAATTACACAAACCATCCAAGTTAGACGAACAAGATACGCTGGACACTACCGGGAAAGTAAGAACGAACTCATTAGTGATGTTCAATATATGGGCCGACAAGCAACTTACATTGATCAGCGGATACTGGATGTTTTGAGGAGGACTTGTTAGGAGCGATGAATGATAGAGACGGGTGATGAGAGAGAGAGGGGGGTTCAAGTGAATCCGTGCTCTCAGCGTGATATAATGATGATATAAAATAATGAAAGCCTCGTACATTTGTCAGTGGTTTTCAACCCTTTTTTTTTTTTTACCTATGATTCTTTTTTTACTCTGGTGATCCCAACCCCCTAACCATTCGACGATTAAAAATACCATTCTGTTTTTATAATTAGATATTTTTGCTTGCCTGGTACACAAAATATGTTATATGGTCCCTAGGGTACGTGGTGTAATGGTTAGAGTCATAGGAAATGGACTCTTCGACTCGAGTTCAATTCCTGGACGAAGCCGTTTGCATTTCACATAGCACTAATACCCTTGTAAAATGTATGCATCCGACTATCCCTTCAGCTATGGGTGAATTGTAGGTCAGTCTGGACTATTCAACCTTAGGCAACCAGTCTAGAAGGAAAACCTGGAATTCAAAACTAGTTAAATTCCGCTTAGCAAATTGACCTTGAGTCGCATATATATATATATATATATATATATATATATATATATAATTTAATATACCAAGCGTGTTGGTAGATCCTTGCGGAGAGAAAAAAAACCCGGCAGAGAGTTTGATTGTAAAAATATACTACCAAACATCAACCAGGAAGAAAAAAATTTTTGAAAAAAAGAAATGACCAAGATATTCGTACCAACAAAAAATAATCTATTGGTATAGTATTTGGCCAAAAGAAAAAACAATTTATATGTATATATATGTATATAAGATATATATATATTCATATAACCGCTAGGAGAAGCTAATTTGTAAAAAGTGCTCGATACCTAAGTAGAGCCAAGTAAGAGTCAGATTTTTAGCCCTGAAGAGCTTTATTGCGAAACTAATAGTAGGTTCGTCTGACTCAGTAGATTATTATTATATATATATATATATATATATATATATATATATATATTTGTGTGTGTGTGTGTGTGTGTGTTCCCTATGGGTTCATATGGATCCCGGTTCAGAACCACTGGTTTAGATCTTCTAAACCAGTGGTTCTGAACCGAGATCCATATTGACTTTTATATTAAACTGGCTCAAATGTCCTAAAATTGGTCACTTTTCTCCTCCTCTTTTCATCTATGCATCTTAATGACCCGCATTCCAAAAGTTTTAACGAGTCATGTGTATAGTCA
>CM042153.1:96849702-96932202 GCA_023376005.1 Doryteuthis pealeii | reverse complement strand
ATGCAATTGTATTTATATATACAACAAAATAGCGGTTTACAGTGTGAATGGGAAGGCTAATTTGCATATTTATATTAGAAATTTGATTTTAATAAATATATTTTTAGTATTATTGATTTCTAATTGTTTGGTTTTATCTTATTGAATATGAGCAAAAATCTCCGGGATAAATCTTAAAAGAAACCCATTAACAAGAAGAAATAACTGTAATTTTATTGTTTATTTCCTATTTTAACTAAATAGTTAAATTAGGAAAATTTACCAATGAAAGACGGGAGTAACGGAAAATGATGGAAGAGTTCGTTTCAGAGTTGTTCTATTTTTCAATCATACCCCCTCTGTTCCAAATATTTTATCTGCATTCTTATTCAGTTTCATTAACCTTTCTAATTTAATATGATATTTTATTATATTAAAACTTAAATACTTGCACCCGGCGGAGGGTGCATATATTTGCTAGTATTTTTAAAATAGACATTAAAACATAACACAGCACACAATTCATTATTTTCTTTTTTTCTCTTATTTTTATACAATACACTGCTATTTTTCTTATTTAACAAAAAGATGTAACAAAAAATAGGGTGTTTTTAAAGGGTGGTGGAATCGTCGCCCAGAAAACACATTATTTTTATTACGTTTTTTTAATGTTTTAATGTTTATTTATTATGTTTTAATGTTTAATGGGGCTCTAACAGGTACTATCTCTCCGGGTCATAGTGGGTCTAAGAGTAATAGCAATGTTACTCCATACACCTGAGATCTACCCATCTGGAGCCTTGGCATCAGATGCATAGTGTTAAAAACAGATGCAATTTTAGTTTCATATCTATGACACGCCGCCCTTTTGAGTGTGGAGAGAGGGGTCTTATCCCTTGCAGGAGATACAGTTATACTTATTCTAAGCCCCGCCGACAAAAATAAAGATAAAATTTAGTGATCATTTTCAATGAAATGTTTCAAATAGTAATCTGGTAATTTTATTTTCATTAATTATATAAATCTCGTAGCCTCGTTTGGCGTAACGATTATCGTCGTAGAAAATGGATACGGAGACCTGAGTTCAAATTGTGAAGGAGGCTGTTTGCATTTCCCATAGCATTAATACCCTCGGGAAAAGTGTGAATCCAACTATTCTCGATCCAGCTATGCGTAAATACAAGGGAAAACTGGGCTCTTTAACCTTTGTTTGGCAACGGGTATAGGAGAAGGAAAATTCAAACCTGTTAAACCCCACTTTAGAAATTGACATTGTATCGCATTCTCCTCTTGGGTAAATACATATATGGTGCCAACATTAAGAGACGATATCTTGATGTATAGACTTGTAGATCAGTTAGAATGGGGAGCTTAATCCGCACTGAGTGCCTCGTGATTGTAACATTGGATGATGATGATGGTGATGATGATGATGCATACAAACGCCAATGTCTGTTTATGTATTCACTCCACCCCTTCACGTATGTGACACACGATCATTTTTAAGCGGACAGATTTGAATTCAGATTTTTCTTTCTCCTAGATTGGTTGCTATATCAAGCTTGAAGAACCCAGTCTTTCCTAGAATTTACCCATGGCTGAGGGATGAATAGTTGAATGCATACCTTTCCCAAGTGTATTAGCGCTATGTGAAACGATACCAACTTCGTCCAAGATTTGAACTCGTGTCGCCGTGTCCATTTTCTACGACGATAAACATTACACAACTGATGTCTCCAATGTTTGTCGCTGGTTTATATTTCTTTTATTTAACAAAGGATTCAATTCTATTTTTAAAAGAAAGTGATCGGTTTAGCTCAGTCGGTAGAGTATTCACCAAGGAATCGCAAGGTTCCAGGTTCGATACTGGTCTTCGCCAACTTCACGCATAAGTAATTTGATCTGTGTGGTAAAACATCTGAGAGCTGATGGTTAGTTGTGGCACTCAGCAAAAACAATCTTCCTGGTCTAGCGCAAGCGAAAAGGGATAGACTCAGTCACTCACTATTCGGCAACTAAACACCTCTATACCGAAAATAGGCTACTCAGCATACTCTAAACACCTCTATACCGACAATATGATATTCAGTACACTCTAAATACCTCTATACCGACAATATGATATTCAGTACACTCTAAATACCTCAATACCGACAATAGACGTACAATACCGACATAGACTATTCAGTACACTCTAAATACCTCTATACCGACAATACTATTCAGTACACTCTAAATACCTCTATACCGACAATAGGCTATTCAGTACACTCTAAATACCTCAATACCGACAATGACTATTCAGTACACTCTAAAATACCTCTATACCGACAATAGGCTATCCAGTACACTCTAAATACCTCAATACCGACAATTGACTATTCAGTACACTCTAAATACCTCTATACCGACAATAGGCTATCCAGTACACTCTAAATACCTCAATACCGACAATTGACTATTCAGTACACTCTAAATACCTCTATACCGACAATAGGCTATCCAGTACACTCTAAATACCTCAATACCGACAATTGACTATTCAGTACACTCTAAATACTCTATACCGACAATAGGCTATCCAGTACACTCTAAATACCTCAATACCGACAATTGACTATTCAGTACACTCTAAATACCTCTATACCGACAATAGGCTATCCAGTACACTCTAAATCAATACTCTATACGACAATAGGCTCAATACCGACAATAGGCTATACCGACAATAGCTATTACTCTAAATACCTCTATACAATAGACTATTCAGACAATAGGCTCTAAATACCTCTATACAATAGGCTAATCAGTAGACTTTGCTTTAAAAGAAAACTAATTTTAAAATCACGGGAATACCAAAAGAAAATTTTATTTAAAAAATGCTGAAAGTATTATGTATTAGAGAAAGAAATGCACACATATTATATTAATTATCGGTAATCGAAATTGTAACTGATGTTTGTGAGAACAGGTGCTTTGGTCCCAGAGAAAACCAAGATAGTTTTACAAATCATCATCATCATCAGGCCGTGTTGGTTTCACGGATATCCATGATAATCTATCACTAGCCGTGCTTATCGTTCATCGCCTCCGGGAGGTCCTCTGCGCAGCATACATAATCCACACAGCGCTGATCTATGTATGTCGTTGCTGGACGCCCAAATACTCGCGCGCTCGTGTACAGGTTTCTACAGGAGAACGTTAATTATGAGTTCTTCCTTGCTTCTCCAGCCGTATTCAGCGTATCTTGTTCGTCTTACTCGGATGGTTTGTGTGATAGTGTACAAGAGGCCGTACAGCTGCTTTCTTGTGGGGTGCTATTTCCACGATTTGTTTAAAAAGAGAACGCAAATTCTTGTGCAGCTTCCATATAGTTTATTCACCAGGCGCTTCATTAAGGTCCAAGTGGTGCAACCATACAGTAGCACAGATAAAACTACGGCTTGGAAGAATTGTCTCTTTATTAGTGAGATCAGATCTCCATATGATTGATAATCTGTCTATAGCAGTCCATGTCTTTCCTATGCGTGCATTAACATTTCTGCGGGTGAGATATTACTACCTTGGTACATGAACCGGTCCACCGATTTTATAGGCTTACCATCGACTTGTTTGAAACACTTAAACTCCGTTTTCACATGGAAGCCAATGTTCCGTGCTGCCTTCTCCGGGTTATTTAGTGGTAATTTGACTAGTGCATCTGTATTTGCAAGAAGCGCCAGATCATCTGCGTAGTCTGCATCCCTAATAAATATCGCCTGCTACCTGCCTTTTTTAGGGCGAACCCTTTGTACGTAATTACAAATAGCAATATGAAAAAGTAACGACTCTGCTTTATATGGCGCTAATATCTTTGGGAAACGATAGTTCTCCAATAATTCTCCCTCTAGCTATGGATAAATAGCTAGAGCGAGAGTAGGCTTCATACCTTTCTCAAGGGTATTAGCGCTAAGTGAAATGCAATTACCACGTCCAGGACCTGTTCATATATCTCGGTAGAAATATCTCATCTACTGAAAAAGGATTACAACACGCGTATAAGTAAAGCATAGACTGTTATCGTCAGGTTATCGACGATATGGAATGTCTGATCTCTCTGATGAAATAAATTTGTAATACCCCAAAGCTGTAGCCACCTTAGTATTACTGTATGGTTACACCACTTAGGTTCTAACGAAACACCTAGAGAAAAGGCTTGATGGGGGCTAGACTCACCGCACGGTTTTGAGAACACTTGGGCTGGGGTTGTTTTTAATTAAGGAAATAGAAAAGCAACAAGTCTTTGTTAATTAACCCACAAGAGATGAGCTGACACCCAGCCCGGACAGCCCAAACAGAAAGAAAACATCAACTCACAAAAAAGCCCAAAAAAAGATAGCGGACGACGAAGTAGACAGAAATTAGTTTTAGTTAAGTTAGTTATGGCCAGTCAGTCATAGAGAGAAGACGTTCTCTCAAGATGTCACTTCTCACCGCACGGTTTTGAAAACACTTGGGCTGGGGTTGTTTTTAATTAAGAAAATAGAAAAGCCACTAGTCTTTGTTAATTCATCCACAAGAGGTACGCTGACATCCAGCCCGAACAGTCAAACAGAAAGATGACTTGGAGAAATGATGAAATAGCACTCTACAAAAGAATTTGTACATCCCTTTATCTCATATCACACAAAACAATCCCGGTAAGACGAACAAGAAATGATGGGCACTGCTGGTGGGGTAAGGACGAATTCATAAGCAACGTTCTCCTGTAGAAACTTGCACACGGGTGCGCCAGTATTGAGCAGCAGGAAGCTATATCGATCAGCTCTGTGGAGATTCTGTATACTGCACAGATTGAGTTATAGCTGAGTAAAAATTATATATATATATATATATATATATATATATATATATATATAATATTTGTAGTTTTGGTCTGTTTGTTTACCTGTTCCTCCATGGGTTTTGGAGATAGAACCCCCTTGACCATATATATTCCGAAACCACATTACCCAGGGTACTTGGATAAGTATATTTCATTTGATTGTCCATGAATCTACTGAATTATACCGAGGTCATCTGCAATCCACTCTGGTATTAATAAGACAATAACTGGTTTTTTGTTTGTTTTTAACACGGACCATCAGGCAAATTTCCCCGGGGACGAACATACTGAAAATTTATTCGCTTCGATTTAAATGAAATTTAAACTTTAGCCAAATGACCAGAAATGATACCTATTCACAAAATATCAGCAAACTTTAATTACATTAAGACCCCCTAATTGAGGTCACCCCACCTCTTATAGGGAACATTTTGGAAGTCTATAACTTTAGTATTGGAACGTCTATTATCACAGGTGTTTCTATTAATTAAACGTAAACCAACAAAAAACATAATTCTTTTATAGAAGAATTTGACTAATTTAGACATTTTATCTATGACAAAATATCACAAGAATTATGGCTACAAAAATGATTAGTTAACTATCTTAAAAGCCGCCATATTGGGCGGTAATTAAGCTAGTAGTTTTGAAAAGTTGAAATTTAAGCAAATTCAATCATAATGAAAAATATAAGGAGAAAGTTTGCCTTCAAAAATGAATGATTTTGTGTTCAGCAATCAAGTGTAAACTCGTTAATTGATGTATTAATATTAGAAATCTTCCCATTATATTTGAATATCATATACAATCATGTATAGACCTATACTGTGTATAGGACAATCCTAAATTTATGGACACGAAATCTACATGAGATCGACTTATACACGAGTATCTACCGTACCTATTGATAATGAACATTCGGTCTCTATTTGTTTGTAACCAAAACTACGTCACTGCTTACGTCACAGTCATTTCAGGAATTAAATAAGTTAATCAATGAGTATTTAATTCATAGTCAAAATCATTAATACATAGAATAAATTTTATTTTATTAACGATGTCTCTATTAAAATCCGATTTAGATTTGCCTCAAAACAGTCCATGTTATTAGTACGTTAAAAATCCTGCTGTGTGTCTTATATATCACAACGAAATAAAGGTTTACATAATATATGGTGTGATCTCTAATGTCACTGATTTATACTCCAATGTATTAAAATCAATCCTATGAAAGTTTTTTTTATACAGAAACCAATTAGAATATAATTAAAATAAGTGTAATCTTTTTATATGTGTTCTTATTTAATTTTGTTAGTCTTTCTGATATGATATATTCTATTACATTAAAACTTAAATACTTACGCGCGCATATTCTTGCTAGTTCAGTTAAAAGTATCGTTTAATACTTAGTGTTGTAAATGTCTAAGTAATACAAAATGATTAATAACAAAAAATACATTTGAAAATAAAACATCCAATTCCGTGGAAATTTGCCTGATGGTCCGTGTTAAAAAAAACAAAAAACAAAGACAGTTATTGTCTTAATAATACCACAGTGGATTGCAGATTCTAATCGTAGAAATACCGTGTATAAGTCGACCTCATGTATAAGTCGACAGTAGATTTATGGACACGAAATGGAATTAATTTTTGAAGTCTTTCTCATTATGTCTGAATGGCATACACAGTCGTGTATACGTCTATCCCGTGTATAGGTCGACCTTAGATTTATGTAAATGAAATCATTAATTCATGGAATTCATTGTTGAAGACCCCCCCTATTTTGTTTGCATAGCGTACACACTTGTGCATAGGTCTATCCTATGTATTAGTCGACCCTAGATTTATGGACACAAAATCGTTAATTTATGGTATTGATTTTTGAAGTCCTTCCCATTATGTTTGAATTGCGTACACACTCGTGTATAGGTCGACCTTTTGATTTATGAAAATCATGGAATATATGGAATTTATTTCTGAAGCTTCAGTTGTTTCGTTAATTTCCTTTTGTTTAATTTCAGTGTTATAAACATTTATTGTTGAGAAGAAATTTTATCTTTAAATTTCGACTTGTACTAGAGTAGGTAAAATATGTGCCGAAATATACGCTGAAATATTGTTTTAAAAAACGAATAAACAGTGAACATATGGATAAGAAAGGTCTCTTACAATCTTGATAGACATTCCCGGTCTGAAAATCGAACTGTTTTTTGTCAAAGAACCAATGCCTTTAACAGCCTAGCTACGAATCTCCCCCCCCTCCCTCCCCCTCTCTCTCTCTCTCTCTCTCTCTCTCTCTCTCTCTCTCTCTCTCTCTCTTCATTGATTGTGATAATGGTAGTCGTCGTCGTCATCATCATGGTGATAGTCGTGAGAGTAGCAGGGGGAGGCAGGAAAGAAAGCAATAATCGATAAAGCCTGGCGCTTGGGATTCGTCTCCTCAATCGTTCAACGTTCATTCACTTGTTCGTTGATTTCTATGTTGCTGGAGCAATGGCCTCCCACTCCCACGCCTCTACCTCCTCCCACTTCTTCCCCCACAGCTGAGCCGTCCTTTTCCTTCTACCTCCTCCTCCCCCTTCTCTATTTCAACTCTTCCTTCTGTCACCGAGCAAGCGCTACAACCAGCCAGATATACAATCATGATCAACTTAGCTCGTAGCAAAACCGCCTTATATATATATATATATATATATATATATATATATATATATATTATGTATATGTACAAGGTGTGTCAAAAAATATCGTGATTTTTTTACTTTTTGACACACTTTGTATTCTGGAAAAAAATTAACGTTCCACTTATTGTTAATTTCTATCTTGGTAAATACAGCTTCAAACTCGGCACTTTTATGACACACCTTGTATTCTGAAAAAAAATTAACGTTTCATTCCTTCTTTATTTCTATTTTGGTAAATACAGCTTCAATTTCGACACTTTTATGACACTCCATATATATATATATATATATATATTCGATACCTCGGGTCGTCTGCTCTAAAATGATAGATAATCGATAGGGTCTCGCGACCACTCTCTTGTGAGGTGAGTTTGATTCTCACTGAGTGTCACTTGGTGAAACCTTGTGATTATCACCATTCAGCTTGTTAATGTCAAGCTTCATGTATAAGTTCATTCATAGGTTCATATCGGATTTCTCATGGTTGTCGGTGAGATCAAGTGACAACATGCTTCCTCAGGTTATTATTCTATATTATTAATAAAGCCTGTGGATATACTACAGTATGATAATTTAATTATTACAACGTTTGATATGTTTACTTCAATATGTAAAAAGTATAATCTTGATTCAACACTCCTCACTCTTCTTTTTTTTCTTTTTTTTTCTTTTTTCATTCTTTTCATCTTTTTATTATGTTCGATTGAAACAGATTAGCGTTATCACTTCCGCGCGCTCACCCCCTCTCTCTATCTTTCCACTACTCTCTTTTCCTTCTTTCTTTCTTTTTTTATTATATTTTTTCTTTATAGCGTATCGTTTTTATTACCATTCTTTGTTTATAATTTTTTTAAACGGAATGGTCCATTTATTTAGCTGGGGTGACAACACTCATAAGAAATAAGAATTCAGTGATTAAGCAACACCAAATAATCCGATAAACATTTTTGATTTTCATCTTGGACTTATTGAATGGTCTCATATTAACCAGAGGGTGTTGCAAGATGATAACGGTCGGAAGATTAAGGAACAAGCGTATTAATATATAGATTATTATCATTATTGTTATTTACTCCTTTTGAGTTTTTCTCATCAGCGTTAGCTGATGGTATTTCGCTGGAGTCTGAGGGACAACAAGTCTCCTCAGGTCTCCAGGACTCTTCTGAGTATTCTGGCAGATTGCAACAGTGCAGTATTCTGGATGGTCTCAATTCTTCCTCTGATTTCCAGATTTTCCAGTCTTTTTTCAAACTTTTTAAGACCGTTCCAAGTACACCAACTAGAATTGGTATCACTTTGACTTTCATATTCCATAGCTTTTTCAGTTCTCTGGCAAGGTCCAGGTATTTGTCCATCTTTTCGTTTTCCTTCATCTTCACCCTGGGATCTGCTGGAACTGCAAAATCCACCAGTTGACAAGTTCTTTCTTTTTTGTTAATCAATACTAGGTCTGGTCTTCTTGCTGGGATAAGGTAATTCCGTTTTTATCTCAAAGTCCCAGAGAATTTTATGCGTTTCATTCTCAAGAACGGATTCTGGTTTGTGCATATACCATTTTGTTTGTGTAGTCACATTATTATTATTATTATTATTATTAATAATAATAATAATAATAATAATAATAATAAACTTGATGTTGTATCCTATTCTATGTATAGAATTTATACCCTAATTAATTCAGTCGGTGGAGCGTTCGCCTGGGAACCACAAGTTTCCTGGTTCGATACTGGCCCTCGCCAACTTAGCGTATAAGTAGCACAGGAATCTGTGCGGTAAAGTAAGGAGTTGATGAGAGGTGTGGCGGTCCACCTTCGGACGCTATAAAAACAATTTCCTTGGTCTAGCGCTATTGAAAAGGGGATAGACTCCCTTGCTGTCTGGCTGATACCGACTTTAGGCTACCCCGACGACTTTACTTTTTTTTTTACTTTACTCAGTAATTAGCATTTAATAGTTATCTCCCTTGGGAAATGACAATATCCATGGCGAGCGCAAATGAAGAACGTGCAGTAATTATTATTATTAAGTTGCAAATTGGACTGGGAATCATTTTAATCTTTTACAATGCGCTTACAACAATCTAGCTACGATGTGTTCTTCTTGGTGTGTTACGACAACGTACGTACGGAAATCGAATCTTTATAAATCCATTCTTCAGTATATTTGCACCACTACTACTACTACTACTACTAGTAGTAGTAGTAGTAGTAGTAGTGGTGGTGGTGGTGGTGGTGGTAGTCATTCAATTCTTAGCTTTTTCATACAAATAATACCCATTCAATTCTCGGCGTTTTTACTACTACTACTACTACTACTACTACTACTACTCGAATTTCCATTATTTTCATTCTATCCAAATTCCTTCACTAGTCTTGGTTCCTGTTTTGCGTTGTTGGGAGTTTAGTGTCTGTCGCGAATTCTTTAACTCGACAACAGAGGAATACAAACCAGATAATCAATGAGAGAGAAAGAAAAAAAAAAAAAATAGAAAGATCACTTGACTCAGTGATGAAATCTCAGACGCACGGCTTCCCACAATTCCTTGCTTTATGTTCACTTCCGTCTAATCCTCATTGCTGAGATTATATTTTACTCATCGTTTGAAATGTGTGACAGTTTAATTCGAGGAGATAAAAGTAAAAAAAAAATTAAAAAAAGAACATAAAAAGAAAAAAAAGAAGAGGCTTTTGCAATTGATCAGTTTTAGACACAAGTATTCCGATTATTTCCTATAAGTCTAACATGATCAAAGGGGAACCACTCTTGACTGATAAATTATTTATTTATTTTCCCATTAAACTAACCCTAACCCTAACCCTAACTTTAACCCTAAACCCTAACCTTAATCAATAAATAAATAATTTATCAGTCAAGAGTGGTTCCCCTTTGATCATGTTAGACTTATAGGAAATAACCAGTATTCCTATCGAATATGAATCATTTGTTAAACAAATCGAACCGCGTAAACGCCTATCAAACACATCTAGACTTCTGTCAGTGGAGTGATGGGGACAGTAAGACATTACAGAACAAGCTTTCTGCAATACAAATCCAATACATCGGACTATTGTCCTCATCTCTACTCACAGCTATAAGTAAAATAGTAGGTCGGTTTGGGATCTTTATCTTTAATAGAGTAATATATCTAGGAGAAGGAAAAAATTGAATTCAAAACTTTAGGGGGGTTGTTAAGAGAATATTAGTCACCCTAGTGTACACTTTTGTTATCAGCCCATCTAATCCAAGATCGCCAGAGTTAAGCAGTGATGAACCTGTTCAATACTTAATTTAGTGACCACTTAAGCAACAGCAGCTACTGTAAGCAACCTTTCTAGTGTATCCGAGTATAGAGATGACACAACCTGGAAAATCATTTCCCAATTTGAACCATCTTTATAGTCGGATACGCTGGAAACACCTGTGGAAGGCTGGAGGATACAGCGGCCAAAATGTTGTGCTAATAACTACCACAATAAAGATGAGGACAAT
Source organism: Doryteuthis pealeii (assembly GCA_023376005.1). NCBI lineage: Eukaryota > Metazoa > Mollusca > Cephalopoda > Myopsida > Loliginidae > Doryteuthis > Doryteuthis pealeii. The sequence goes on along the minus strand of CM042153.1, from coordinate 96,921,186 downwards.
AGTCCGAAGAATCATGGCTATTCATATCAAGCCTCATCTAAAGAAAATTTTTAAATAAATTCCAATTCCGATTTGTTTTATTTTGGTGGGTGTGTTTATATGATTATCTGCCACATACAACTAGGAAAGATCGAATGACACTAAAAAAGACTAAAGAGCAATGGAAAATACAACACAATCACTAGAACAAGAGTCTAACTATTTTTCTATCTTTAAGTTTTTATGGGCCATCCTTTGGCCTTAAAGCAGGAGGGCTTGTCCAGTGGAATTGGATCCCTAGTAAAGAGTCCCTCAATAATGAATCCTTTGGTTCCTCTTGTAAAGAGTTCTCAATTCCTGGTAAAGAGTCCTTCGATAATGAATCCTTTGGTTACTCTGGTAATCGTATAAGTCCTTCCTGGGTATTGGTAAAGATCTGGTAATCCTATGTCTATCCTCGGTGAGCGTAATTGTAATTATGACCAGTTGGGGGGGAGGTAAATAGTGTGACTTCCACGCAGTATGGTTAGTGATTGGCTGCAGGAACAACTCACGTCACCTTGGCTAGTCTATAAATCAAGGTGGGAAATTAGAGCACATCTTATATACAAAAAAAATATTCCAACACTATCCGCCCTGTCGGATGGGGCTGTTGAATACTCCAACTGTACATCTAAAGAGTGGTAAGACCCCACTCAATGAAGTCACTTTTTGCCGGTAGTTGGTGACCCGTAATACCGGAGGACAGGATTGTGGTGGCTGAGGGGTCTGTGAACCGGCTACTAGGTGGTCCCGTGACCTGCACACCCCGCTTAGACTCTCACTTGGGCTAGACGGGCGGTTGAAAAAGCCCCACCCAAACAATCTGCTGGTCATGTCAAGACCTAGCAACTTAAATTAAGGGGTCACTAAACTCGGAATCAGTAAAACTATTGTGGCTCCAGTTGAATTTACACTTTATATGGCCCAAGTTTATTCTGTATAGCTATACAGTGCACACTCCTTGTGAATATATTATTGTTGTAACTCGAGTATCTGAGTTAACAAAGAAATAATAGGAAGAAACACAAAGAGGTTTTAGGATAAGGAAAAAGGTTTACTAAGCAAAGATACAAGGTTAACAGAGTAATTAGCAATTACTAGATTAAATTAACATCTCCCATGGGATCTCGTTGTTTCTCCCGTCCGAGGTTTCGACAGATATTATTTATAGGAAAAAAGGACGATTCCATTTTCATTCTTTAGGTAATTTATGACAATTATGAAAAATGATGGTTTTGTATTTATCTTTAGGCCATAATCACTTGATTAGACGGAGAGGAGTTGGAGTGGGAGTCTGAATGAGAGGTGTCAAAAACAGAAGAGTCGGAGTCGAATGTTTTATGTCTGGGTAAAGGAACAAGTAGGAAAGTCAGACGATGTAGGTTATTGAGTCACATCAAATTGACAGAGGGTTTCACAGAGGCCACTTCTTTGTTTCTTTGAGGCAGTGTTGGGGGGGGGGACGGGATGGGAATGGTCTTGTTTCCCAGAATTCTTGTTATATCGGTTCCATAATGGTGAGGAATTTATGAGATCTAAATGTCTCAGATTCTGTCAAACCTTCGATGTCAAGTTGAAATGACCATTTTTAAATAGAACGTTTCAAATATTCTGCTCGATCGATCAAATTATTGATCCCATCGATGTTAGCTTATTTAAACATCGATTTGTCTCTTAAAGATGATTTTTTTTTCCAATCATCTTTATTAATATCTTTCTGTTTGCCAATATTCATTTCACTTTAGGCAATGCAATATCTATCTATTTCAGTCAGTTCATATCTATCTTATTCTGATCATATCTATCTATCTCTATATTATTCTGTTCCTTCTATCTATCTATCTCTCTCTCTCTCTCTCTATATATATATATATATATATATATATATATATATATATATATATATCCCATTCTGTTCCTATCAATCGATCTATCTACTTTAGCCAATTTATATCTATCTATCTATCTATCTATCTGAAGCGCGTGGTGTAATGGTTAAAATCATGGGAAATGGACTCGTCGCCCCGAGTTCAAATCCTGGATGTGAAATGCAAGTTGCATTTCACTTAGCGCTGATACCCTTGGGAAAGGTATGAATCCTACTCTCCCTCCAGCTATGGATAAATAGTAGTGCAGGCTGGGCTCTTTAACCTTAATTAGGCAACCGGTCTAGAAGAAAAAAAAACTCTGAATTCAAACCTGTTGAACTCTGCTTAAGAAATTGACTTTGTGTCACATCCTGCTCGTGTGGAGAGGTTGGTAAATATATATATATATATATATATCTAATTATGTTTATTATCTATGTTGGTATATAGATAGAGAGATAGATATATAACATGTCGATTGTCGATCTACCTATCTATCTATGATAGGGCCGGGCTTAGCTTAGTCGGTAGAGCATTAGCATAGGAACCACAAGGTTCCCGGTTCGATACCGGCCCTCGCCAACTCACGACAACTCTGAGTAGCATGTGCGGTAGATCTGTGCGGTAAAGTAAGGAGCTGATGGTAGGTATGGCGCTCCATCTCAGACGCAGACACAATCTCCTAGGTCTAGCGCTAGTGAAAAGGGGATAGACTCCTTCGCTGAATGGCTGATACCGACTTTAGGCCACCCCAACGACCTTACTTTACTTATTTATGTTTACCCAGCTATGGAGTGAATAGTACCACTACTGTTCTTCTACAAGGGTAACTTTGTCATTAAATAACCCCCAAAGATTGATATGTAAAAACAAAAAGAAAAAGAAGCCAAACCTATCTATCTATCTATCTATCTATCTCATTATGGTTTTATCTGTCTATCAATCTATCTATCTATCTATCTATCTTCATTGATATCTATGTAAAGTAATTTTTTTTTTTTTGGTGGGGTGACATACGATGGTGGAATTTAGTCCGTTAAGTTCGATTTAACCCTTATTTGTATGGGAGTCCACGTGATAAGTTTTAATCTAATGAAATATATTAAATTGGAAAAATGAAATTGAATAAAAACACATACAAAAATATTACACCTATTTTAATTATATTTTAGTTGGTTTCTATAAAAATAATTCAGAGGATTGGTTTTAATACTTTGGAGAATAAAACAATAATATTAGAAATCAATAACACCAAGTAATTATCGATTAAACCCAGTTTTGTTAAGACCAGTATGCAAATTGACCACGCCATGTATTATGTTAACCTTTATTTCTTAGTGATATATAAGACACATTGCTGGATTTTAAATGCACTAATAACATGGGTTGTTCTGAGGCAAATCTAACTTACACTATTCTAGTTCTATTAGAGAAAAAATCAATTACTGCAACCAGAAGAATTCAATTAAAATAAAAATTAATTCATTTTTTTTATTTGTCCAAAATAAAATAGATTTGCTTATAACTTCCTGCCTAATGTGTTTCTATCTCGTTGTTCGGAACTATTTACGAATATCATGTTCCCGTTCATCTTTTCCTTTGTCCCTTATACCTTTGGCCCAAATAGCAATTGTATTTGAATTATTGTTATTAAGAATAGTTACTTGAAACTATAATTATTTACTAAGGATTAGTATTAGTTACTTGAAACTATACAACTGTGTCTAAGCAAATGACTATCATTTAATAGAAATAATTACTTGAAACAATACAATCTTAGTATTAGATAGGAATACTTGAAACCATACAACTGTGTGCAAATAATTTGCATTAGATAGGAATACTTCATATATAACAGTGAAAATAAAAAAAAACCCTGTTAAATTACTACACACAAATGTAAAGATGAATGTACAATCAATGTAATTTCCTAAACTTTTCACCAAAAGTAAAACGAAAAGAGACTCGAAGATCAGACAGAAACTCAATCTGTATGGATTTTGTATTTTCACACTGTGACGTAAAACCAACAAAGTCCGGTGGTTGATTGGTTGGTTTATTGATATCAACCCGTCTGGGGTTATGTTACTTTACATGGTATATATATATATATATATATATATATATATATATACCATTGACTATTGAAATATATATATATATATATATATATATATATATATACCATTGACTATTGACTGTTTGTTATTTCATAAGATGGGTATTTCAACCAAGAAAACATCCGGGTACTACTGACTATTTGTCGGTTAGTCTAAGGAGACTCAAATGGAAGGAATTTTCTACCGAAAGAAACGTCCATACATAATTCACTATTATTGGTTTGTCATTGGGTCCAAATATCCACCACATCTCTCTCTCTCTCTCTCTCTCTCTCTCTCTCTCTCTCTCTCTCTCTCTCTCTCTCCTGAAATATCCACCACATCTCTCTCTCCATCTCTCTCTCTCTCTCTCTCTCTCTCTCTCTCTCTCTCTCTCTCTCTCTCTCTGAAATATCCACCACATCTCTCTCTCTCTCTCTCTCTCTCTCTCTCTCTCTCTCTCTCTCTCTCTCTCTCTCTCTCTCTCTCTCTCTTTCGTTCTTTTACCGAGAAAAGCGTACACAGACACTATTCACTACTTTCGTTTTGTCATTCGGTTTGAGAGGAAGGAATTTTACCGGAAAATTCGCCGAGATACCATTGGTTTGTCATTCGGTTTCAGAAGAAGTAATTTTAACGAAAAGAAAAGTGTCCAGACACGATGGACTACAAACGATTTGTCATTGTGTTCGACAGGAAGGAATTTCTCTGAAAAAGCGTCCAGATACGCTTTAGCTATCAAATGTTTTTCATTGAATTTGGGAAAAGGGAATTTTACCGGAAAAAAACATCCAGACGCCATTGACTATTATCGGTTTGTCATTCGGTTGGTGAGGAAGGAATTTTATCCAAGAAAGCGTCCAGACACCATTCAGAATCTCCTGTCACGTGTCAATCAGGGTTGAAGATCTGTCTATACTGTAACTTTTCGCCTCTCTCCGAAGTTAAGAGTTAATTTTTGAATTCTACACTATATTACAAAATGAATAGGTTAACCTGTTCATTATGTAGCAATATAAAAGAAAAGAAAAAACTCTTAAGAAACAACCACACAAAAATTGTAAATATAAATGCACAATGAACGCGATTCTCTAACCTCTGCCGTTAAAATCAATCATATCAAATCAATCAATACTTGCAAACCGAACGAAATTTCTTGAACCATATCGATATTGTACTGTGATCAACTGAACTTTCACCTTTCACAAAATAAATATTTTTGGTTCTTTCCGTGGCGTTATAGCTCAGTTCGAACTCGTAACGCATAAGTTCCCGTTTTTGACAACGTTTCACGTTCATCTGTGTGGCTTTCAAAGTGTAACACTGCACAACATATTAACACACCAACTACCACAATACTACCAATCACAACGGTTACATTTCATAGTCTGAACTGCTTCGGTCATATGATATACATATTTACCAACCCCTCCGCGCGAGTAGGATGCAACACAAGGTCAATTTCTTAAGCGGAGTTTAACATGTTTGAATTCAGAGTTTTCTTTCTCCAAGACTCGTTATCTAGCCATGGTTAAAGAGCACAATCTGCCCTGTTATTTACTCATAGCTGGAGGGAGAATAGTTGGATTCATACTTCTTCCAAAGGTAGCGGTGCTGTATGAAATACAAACAGCCTCGTCCAGGATTTGAACACGTGTTGGCGTCACGTGATAACCGTATCGCAAAACAAGCACATCATTGCCAAACTTTTGACTAACCTTATTATTTTTCACACAGGTGTTAGGAAGGGGGTGTTTTATTTAGCATGTGTGCCGGGGCACCATCTTTCGATTTTCTCGATTGCCAAAGATTGTTTTGACCGGATAAGAAAATTCCATTTCAAACAATTTCTCCTTTCTATGCAAATCAAATTCAGGATTCTTGGCAGATATTCCGATTGAAACAGACGACTTAGAATCGCCATCTTTGAATCTCTGTCGTCATCAGAAATTACAAAAGATTTTCATCATCAATCAATCTCAATCATTTTCTTTTAGCTCAACCGAAAACAAACAAAAAAACAAGACAAAACAAAAAGATTAAGTATTATTTAATTTTTCGGACTGTTGTCCTCATTTTTATTGTTACACACGTTTCGACCGATGTGTCCCCTGGTCTTCTTCGGGTGTTTTTTGTCTGAATTTTTGAGATGTGGTTTGATAATTTGTATTATTTAGATTTTTTAGACTGTTGTCCTTATCTTTATTATTACATAAACAACGTTTCGGCTGATGTACCCACGGTCTTCTTCAGGTGTTTCTTGTCGAACTCAGGAGTATTCATGTCGGAATTGTTTAGTATTAAAGAGTCACCGAAAGATTTAAGGAATTCAGATATATATATATATATAATCCAAAAGTCCAGAGAAGAAATCTTTCTTACGACACAAGAGTTTTATTTTCAAAAAACCTGTCGTAGTTTGAGAGCTCAATGTGTGCTCTTAATGTTAGAGTTACAGAGCAAATATATAAGTAAAGAAATAACAAAGGACTTAGAGATTTAGCTTTATAGTCTATTTCAGGGAGCTTAGACAAAGAGTCTAACTCTCCCGACTCATCAGATGCGAATGATGAATTCTTTATTACTTTAAAGGCATTTGAAAACAGATCTTTATTTTTTTATTCTTTTAATTTATTATAAAATTTTAAAAATTAAAATCTGTTTTCAAATGCCTTTAAAGTAATTCGCATCTGATGAGTCGGGAGAGTTAGACACTTCTAAGCTCCCTGAAATAGACTATTATGCTAAATCTCTAAGTGTTTTGTTATTTCTTTACTATATATATATATATAATATATATATATATATATATATATATATATATATTTTGCTTGAAGGCAACTACAATGCGAATATCGCATAAATTCGATAATTATAGAAGATAATAATAATGACAAGTGAATCCCGCAAAGAATCACTCGGTGTGTTAATAAAGTTGAAACAGTCTGTACGATATTCTACACACCGAGTGATTCTTTGCGGGATTCACTTGTCATTATTATTATCTTCTATAATTATCGAATTTATGCGATATTCGCATTGTAGTTGCCTTCAAGCAAAAATATAAATATTATCGACAATGCTTCTAAAAAATAAACAAACATCCAAAAAAAAAAATATATATATATACATATATATATATATATATATATATATTCCTTAAATTCCTTAATTAGATGGCCTAAGAAGGTATCGGCCGAAAACTAAAGTGGAGGAACATCAGACATAAAACAAAAGAAAAAAATGAATAAAATGCAAGAATTTTTTCCTCCTATTTTTGAAAGTTGTGTGGAATAATTCCTATCAATATCGTCCAACCATTCTCACTCAACAGACACAAACAACAACTTGACCTTATCACACAGTCAACAATTACCAACAATTCTAGAATGAAAACTCAAGAAAATCAACGACTCCTTGACATTAAAGCGATGACATTATGTGAGAAACATTTGACTACGTAACGCCGCATCAAGACGTTGTACTACTGAATAGTGCACGAAGAAGATGACATTAACTATAAACCTGTTGCTCCATCCACATTCGTTCATCTTGATTATCCACTTTCATCTCCTGACCTCAGCAATTTTTTTTTTCTAATAAAGTGCATAAATAATGGCGACATTGCATTTGCATAATTCGACGAAGAAACGAAACTTGGAGAAGTGACCTTAAATATGCCGATCAAAAACCAAAGATGTTTCAATAAATTGAAGCAGGGTCCACATGCACTGAAATTTGTGATATATCTACACCCTTGTTCAAATTAATTGAAACAAACACTTTAGTTTCTTTTCATTTTTCTTTTTTTTTTTTCTTCTTTTTTTCCGATAAGTTTTAGACCGACTGGAGTGATAGGGTGTAATCTTGTAATTCTGAACGCTTGGCATCTTTTAAAGTAGAATTTACTCCAACAGTCGGGGGGGGCAGTCGAATACGCCGACTGTACCGTTGCAGAAGGGCAAAATCCTCCCAATGGGACCACTTGTTGTTTATGGGTGATGCTTAAAGACAAAATCCTAGAGGCTGAGCAGTCCATGACATGCAACACTCCACTTTGGCTCTTAAGCTATATGGGCGGTTGGAGAGGACCCCTCCGATCAATCGGCTGCTCATGGCAATCCCTAGCATCTATATGATTTTCCCGACCCTATTACCCTTATTGTTCATTATCTATATATGTATCTATCTCAATTGTTCGTATCTATCTACCTATCTACCTATCAACATATTTATCTGCCATAAGGATTATTTTATTCGAGTAATGGTAAGTAATGGAGATTTAGGAATTCTTATTTTTAATAGAAGATTATGGTTAACTCCCAACCCTACTCCATTTTCGTGCCTCACGCTTATCCAGCCACTTTTAAATTTTTCGATCCACCCATTAACAATTCTACACAATTACTGCACTGTCCCCGTATTATACTAAAAACCTCTGATGAATTTCAGTCCCTGACACTTCTTTCGACCAGAGAAATCGGGTAACTTCCCTGTTGCATACTGCTTGTGGAAAATAAAAGACAGCAGGCAAAATGACGCGATCAGTCTCAAACTTCAATAACGTGACCACAACAGTGCTAACTATAAGCACGCATCCGCAGAACGCAGAGGGACAATAATAAAAATGTTTTGGCGAAAGTGCAGATAATTTGTTTTTGGCTCTCCCTCGTAGATGTTAACATTTTCGAAATTTTAGAATTAAGTATTGCTTTATGAAATAATTTGTTTAAAATGTAATTATTAAATTTTTCTTCTTTTTTTTGTGTGAAAATGTGAAAATGTGATTATGTTCGTCGTTAACGACAATGAAAAGATCCGTATCTTTTAGGTTGGAACCAGATTATTGGTAGTACCTGTTAGGGTTCCATCTATGAGTTAAATAGAAAGAATGTGTTTTTAAAAATTGAGTATGAAAGATTATCGGGGGATGTGTATATTGTAAAAACAAAGCAATTTCATAGGTGTTCTTATTATTCTGATATGATGTGATATGTCGTATGATATGTTGTTTTATAGAATTATTATCGTATTGGATTAGATTACCTAGAATAGTTTAACATTAAACTGTTTTCGAAAATAATGTAGTGTACAATAACAAGCACAAAGCACATTTATTAAAGAATAGAAAGAATACGTTTAAAAAAATTTGAGTCTGAAAAAAAAAAAAATTGAGTCTTGAAAAAAATTGAGTCTTGAAAAAAATTGAGTCTGAAAAAAATTGAGTCTTGAAAAAAATTGAGTCTGGAAAAAAATTGAGTCAGGAAAAAAAATTGAGTTTGAAATAAATGTTGAATACCCATGAAAAATGAATAAAATAAAAATAAAAGTCTTTAGCATAAAATAACCCAACAAGGGTTGACATGTCGTAAAATCCAACCAACCAACCAACCAGCAGCATTGTGTAGAACCAATGGTCTACATTAAACCAAGAAAATATCAATGACTGGCTGGATGTGTAGCTTTTCGTTTGAATTGCTTTCAAATAAAAGAATTGTTGTTGATCCCCAATCGAAACGGAATGCATTACACCAAGCAAGAGCAGCGGTTGTGACATGGGCGATGTCCTTTTGTGGGTAAGAGTGGAATGCCAGTGGTGGGGGGGGGTGTTAAGTTTGTTTACATTCTCTTTGGCAACAGCCACTATCATCGATTATCGATGGCCTACCAACTCATATTTGTGTTCGTCTGTTTTGAGCGAGTATGTTTACATAGCTGCTCTTATTCCTGTTGAAATAAGGTTTATTTGACTCCAAACAATTCTCCACTTACAACATATTTACACACACACTCACAAACACACACACATGCGCGCACACACACATACATGCATACATATATAAATGTGTGTGTGTGTGTGTGTGCACGCATATATATATATATATATATATATATATATATATATATATAAGGGGTCGAAGCACTCTATGGCGGCCTTTACATACATACAGATGTGTGTATTAAAAACAGTTAAAATCCCCTTCGCATTCTGTGGGTGACAATAGCCTAGCGGTTAAGCTGCCCGACTGATGCCGAATCGATCGGAGTTCTATTCTGGCTTTATGTAGCTCATAAAATGTCTAGCCACACTGAAGAGATTTGATAAGTCGAAACACGTCTCTGTGGATGACTATATATATATATATATATATTTGTGGATGTTAAGTTTCGTTTTATTTCATTCTAATATTTCGGTATATATATATATATATATATATATATATATATATATATATATATATAAGTCATCCACAGACACGTGTTTCGGCGTTTCACGCCTCTTCAGTGTGGCTAGACACAACTATCCTTGGCTAGGGTCGAACTCAGACTGACCGCATGGTAGTCCGATATCTTATCCCCTCCCCCACTCACAGCTGATGCTTTTAAAACTGGTGTTTTTAAACTATAAGTACATAGGTTTGTTTATGTATTTTACGGTCACTGAGAGATCAAATTTCCGGGGAAACGATCATTGCTTATTTGCTTAGTGAGAGTTAATTTAAATTACCAATTAGAGAGCTCATTACCAAATTTATGGGAGCATGGAGGAATAATATGAAGATATTTCTCTACATATTTTGGTTTCAATTCTTTCAAGCCATCGAATGGATGTTACAAATTCTGGTCGAAATTGGGTACTAAATTTGCTATGACTATTACGTTCCTATGTATTCTCGGTACGATAATAGAACATCATCGGGGGATGTGTATATTGTAAAAAAACAAAGCAACTTTATCGGCATTTGATTTATACTGATATGATGTGATATGTAATAGCGATTGTTTTATTGAATTATTATCGTATTGGATTAGATTACCTGAAATAGTTTAACATTAAACTGTTTTCGAAAATAATGTGGTGTACAATAACAAGCACAAAGCACATTTATTAAAGAAATTAAGTGAATATTTATATTTTACCTTTGGATGCATATGTGGCACTTATTGGGTGTAAATTGGTTAATTTAGGTGTGGCTTGTGTGGGGAGGGGACCCTATATGTTTTCGATTGAGGGAGATCAGAACGAAAAATAGAAGGGAAGTGAAAAAAGGGGTCATGCTCAGACATTTTGTCTTTTATATCTCCAGGTTTTATATCTGCTGCTGCTGCTGCTGCTGCTGCGATGTGTGTTAGTGATTCCCAAAGTGGACGGTATCGCCCCCCCCCCCCGGAGCAGTGGAATGATCTAGGGGGCGGTGAAGCAAAATTGCGGGGGGGCGACAGGGTGGTATTAGGAGCAGTTAATAAGTAACTTGGTTTTTTTTTTACAAAATCTAAATGCCAAAATATATTTGCTTGAATTTGGACACATGGCGCAACGGATGGCGTATGGATTGAATTAATACAGCTGTAAGTGACAATCATCTGTAGGCTGCAGGTTCAATCCTGACAACGGGCGATAATAACACAGAATACTTAACATACCTTAACACTTGTACCCAGTCATAGTTAACGGAATGAGAACAGTCTACCCCGTTGGAGTAAATAAAGGGTTCGGTTCGAAGTTTCGTGAAAGCTCCCGATTTCGAAAATAAGATTCTCGATTTTGAAAAGACGGTTACCGAGTTCGACAAGAAATACACGGAAAAAGCCGGACGGCACATCGGTTGAAACGTTGTGTATATAACAATAAAGATGAAAACAACAGTCCGAAAAATCCAAATGATATAAACAAAATATATGCTATAAATGATAAGGTAAAGGAACTCGTATGCAGTTTATACAGAATAAAACTCACATTAGAATTATAAACGAATGTATACTTTTGTTACGTAGTCCAAAACCAGAGTCAAAGATCTGAATGTTTACTTGAAGCATGTACACAACACGTACAGTGATGCATCAGTTACCACATACCGCCCATCCAGTCTAGAAAGCAGAGTCAAATATCTGAATGTTTGCTTGAAGCCTGTACACAACACGTACAGTGTCACACAAGTTACCACATACCGCCCATCCAGTTTAGAAAGCAGAGGCAGTAGAAAATGTGTAAGCACTGCACGTTAATCTCAATCTTGTAGGACCCCAAATTTTCTGTTTAAGATTTACCTTGATTCCGTTTCTCTATTTAGTAATACATTATACTATAATAATACACACATTCACTATCACCAGACCTTGCTTTTTGAGCAAAAGTAACAAAGATTTGATTTATTTGATTTCATGACTAATTTATTTTTAAAAAATCTAAATGACAAAATATATATAATAAGTACTAAGGTAAAAGAACACTTATGCAGTTTATACAGACTAACACTCCCATAAGAATTATAAATGAATATATAGTTTTGTTACGTAGTCCGAAACTCAGAACCAAAAGACTAAACGTTTACTTAACGCTTGTACACAACATGTACAGTGATGCACCGGTTACCAAATAGCGCCCAACCAGACTAGAGAGCAAAGTCAACAGACAACTGTAAGGGTCAAAGCTCAGTTCCGTTTTGTAAGCACTGTACGTTAATTTCAATCTTGTAGGACCTTCAATGTTCCATTTAAGATTTATCTTGATTCCATTTCTTCATTTGATAAATTCTGTTTTGTTTTTTGTTTTGTTTTCAATTATAAGAAATTCAATTTCTTCCATTTTCATAGTATGTTCGCGTGTGTGTATGAGGTGAGGGTACAAGGAATTCGCTAGGGAGCCAAGGCGGCACTAGTTTGGGAACCACTGATGAGTATAATAAGACACTACAAGGTCTTTGTGTCTAATTCGAAATGCTATTCTCCATTTTCTCTCCGGATGTTTATTGTTTAATTCAATTCGGAACCGTATCTTACTTATCTTTCTTTCTTTCTTTCTTTCTTTCTTTCTTTTTCTTTCTTTCTTCTTTCTTTCTTCTTTCTTTCTTTCTTTCTTTCTTTCTTTCTTTCTTCTTTCTTTCTTTCCTTCTTTCTTTCTTTCTTTCTTTCTTTCTTTCTTTCTTTCTTTTCTTTCTTTCTTCTTTCTTTCTTTCTTTTCTTTCTTCTTTCTTCTCTTCTTCTTTCTTTCTTTCTTTCTTTCTTTCTTTCTTTCTTTCTTCTTTCTTTTCTTTCTTTCCTTCTTTCTTTCTTTCTTTCTTTCTTTCTTTCTTTCTTTCTTTCTTTCTTTCTTTCTTTCTTTCCTTCTTTCTTCTTTCTTCTTCCTTCTTCTTCTTTCTTTCTTTTCTTTCTTTTCTTTTCTTTCTTTCTTTCTTCTTTCTTTTCTTTCTTCTTTCTTTCTTTCTTTCTTTCTTTCTTTCTTTCTCTTCTTTCTTTCTTTCTTCTTCTTTCTTTCCTTCTTTCCTTCTTTCTTCTTCTTTCTTCTTTCCTTCTTCTTTCTTTCTTCTTTCTTTCTTTCTTTCTTTCTTTCTTCCTTCTTTCTTTCTTTCTTTCCTTCTTTCTTTCTTTCTTTCTTTCCTTCTTTCTTTCTTTCACCTAATCCCTTTGACTTGTTCTTCATCTTTTCTTAATCTTCCTATTCTCTTATAATCTTTCTACAAATGTCAGCTTATTTTCCTTACACTTTTTTACAACCCACTTCGAATTCTTCTTTTCATTCAGTCAAACGTCCTATGTATCTATCTACCTACCTACCAGGAGATACAGTCAGCCTATCACAATGACAACATATAAATATATATATATATATATATATATATATATATATATAATAAAGCCAGATCTTCCCGATGATTTGTAATTTATAGTCTTATAGTGAAACCTATTTTTACATATTCAACTATTTGGCAATAGCTCTTAAATAAACATATCAAACATTGTAATAACTAAATTATCATACTGTGGTAATATATATATATATATATATTATGTGTGTATATATACATATATATATATATATCAAAAACCAATGGTTTCATTAGGATATATATATATATATATATATATATATATATATATCGTAATAAATAAATTGTTTTTGCTTGATATCTTCCCCTATGCCTTGTAATTTAGTCTTTCTTTGAAACCTATTTTTACTTATTGAACTATTTAGCAATTGCTCTTAAATAGGCATATCAAACGTTTTAATAACCAAATTATCATACTGTGGTATATTCACAGGTCCTGCTAATATATATATATATATATATATATATATATAATATATATAACAAAAAACAACGGCTTTATTAGAATATATATATATTAGAATATATATATATATATATATATATATATATATATATATATATATATATATATATGCCTTGTAATTTATAGGTTTTCTTTGGAACCTTGCAGCTGTTGCACCGACAAAAGGAAAATTCCTAAATGAAAACAAAAGATATTTGATCTCAATTCTTTTCGGCTCTAATTGCTCGAACATCGAATACGGTAAGACAATCAGCAACCATCAGAAATTTGAGAGATTTCCATTCTTTCCTTTTTTTCTTCTTCTTTCCCCTGGTGCAACGGCTGCCGGTCATCTCCCAGACTGCAAATCTATAATTTCATATCCAAATACACAAGACGACATTGAGAAGTAAAAACACAAAGACAACGATTGAATTTCTATATTTCTATATTAATATCCTCAATTCTATTTATACACGTACAGTAGGATAGGTCGATTTTGGAACTGTAACGTCTCCCAGGCTGTGGTTATATCAGTACTGCTGTATGGCTGAACCACTTGGACCCAAACGAGGCGTCTTGAGAATAAGCTAGATGGGAGCTGCACAAGAATGCTACGTGCGGTCTTAAACAAGTCGTGGAAACAGCACCCCCCAAGGAAGCATCTGTATGGCCACCTGCTCCCATCTCACAAACCATCCGAGTGAGATGGGCAATGCATGCTGGACACTTCTAGAGAAGCAAGGACGAGCTCATAAGTGACGTTCTCCTGTGGAACCCAACACATGGACATGCTAATGTGGGCCGCCCACCAAGGACCAACTATACGAGGATGCTGGATGCTGCGCAGAGGACCTCCCTGAGACAATGAATGATAGGGAAGTTTGGCGAGAGATTGTCATGGATATCCGTGCTAATATGCGACATAATGATGATGATGATGATGATGATGAACGTCTCCCATGTGGCGAAAGTCGCAAACTAACATAAAGGATTATCCTACAAAATATTGTTCAAACTTTTGCCTTTATTTGAGGAAATAGATTTCAATCTTTTAAATGGTTAACATTGTTACAGCATAATTATTAGGTCAAAAACAGCATATCAGAGGTGTTGGTGGTGATGGGGGCATATTTTTAATTTGAATTCTAGTTATAATATTTTATTCGTTTTGTTTAAAATGATAATATTTCTGTTTTAAATATTGAAATTGATAAAAAAAATATCTAACCAATTTCTAGGCGAAATGTTGCGAAAACGAGGATTTTTGGTGAATTTTAGTAAACGATCTTTGATGCAATGATGCAAGTGAGACATCTATTTTTTGGTATCATTATTCATTATACCAACACAAAAGAGAGAATTAATATCTTTTAAAAAGTGAAAAAATCAATCTCCCCTATCATACAAGATACAGCATAATTATTGTGTAGTGCAAGTGAAGTTAGGCAAATAGCAATGGTAGCTCCAACTAGCTAATATCTTACCAATTTCTGTTAAAGTTTCACACAGTTTATTAACTCTTTTCAATAATAATAATAATAAAGACGAGAACAAAAGTCCGAATAATTCAAATAATACAAATAATACAAACTTTCTAAGATCAGGACATTAAAAGAATTGTTAGAAATATTTAATGAAAATAAGAAAGAAAAAAACCCGAAACAATTCTATCTACAGGAAATTTATCTAAACAGCCCTGTCGACTTTAGAATACACCGACTGCCCCTCTACAGAGGAGTAATACACCCACCAGTGGGCCACCTGTTAGCCGTAGGTGGCGACCTGTGACCTGTTAAGGATGGAACACTGGTGGCTAAGCAGTCCATGACATGCAACACTCCACTTTGGCCCTTACTTAGGCTAGACGAGAAGCCACCTCCGATCAATTGGTTGGTCATGTCAAGCCCTAGCACCTATCGCCCTTATGGCAATCCCCAAACCATTTTATCATATATGTGCTAGAAGGCGCTGTCTAAGTCTTCATGGGATGGTGAGGTTCCAGTTCTGGAGCTCTGGGGAATGTGGAGTAACCTTTACCACTATTGTTCCCAGGTCCTCCCTGACTGTAGACCCACAACAGAATCGATTTTTTAATGCCTTTTAATATGACAACTTAACATTTTACTTTTTTTTATTCCTCCATTCACTGTAGATAACTGGGTCATCAAGAGAAAATATATGTTTATCTGTTCTATTTTTGTTTGTATTAAATGCCAGTGTGTGCGGAAAAGTGTTCTTAAAAAATCCCCTTTTTATAATGAATATATATATATATATATATATATATATATATATATATATATATATATATATATATATATATATATATATATATATATATATATATATATAAATATATATATAACTTATACAGACATCACATTGTTTCATTGATCCATTATAAAGTTTGTCATAAATCCATTCCAGATGCGATATTACATCTTAGTTCAGTCTAGAATCGGAAATATGGAACATTCTGTGAAAATCGAACTCACTAGCTATGGTCTGCTAGCCTCACAACCTAACTATTAAACACCCTAAGGAATCTTTCAGGTTTAAAAGTGTCATATAGTACCTAAATAATGAGAATGGAATCGTCTGTTTTGACTATAAATAATGTCTGACAAAACCCCGAAATGGAGAAACAGCAAGATCTCACGGGACTTGTTCATTTAACCTAACAATTACTAATTACTCCTTGTATCTTTGCTTAGTAAACCTTTTTCCCTATCCTTAATACTCGTTGTGTTTCTTCCTCTTATTTCTTTATTAAGTCTCATACTCGGATTACAACAAAAGGGCAGATTGAAATTTCAATAATGTACGATTAGTTACGCCTTGAAGCAACATGGTAGATCGCACTTCTCATACTGTCGTGTAGAAAAAGTCACTATAAGAGGTTCTAAACAAAACGAAAATCTCTTACGGTCCTCAAGTCAATCGAATCACGCACAAGGCGGCTATCTATAGCTCTTCTGGTGAGACCTAATAGGCCGAAATTAATACAGAGATCGATTTTTCTCGATTAGCCTTACATTTAAATAGGTATGCCCACCTAATTAATTAATTATTAATCAATTAACTTTCAAATAGTACGACTTAAATAAGCACATATTCTATTGTCGGCTAAAAAAAGCCATATATATACTTCTATATATATATATATATATATATATATATATATATATATTAGTAGAGGAAAAAGTTAAGGGTCTACCATAGTTTCAGTCCAAATGATTTCATCAGGACTTTACCCTACGCTTAACTAAGTCGATGTAATTCCTTAGCTAAACTTAAATACATTTCGGATAATAACGGTTGAATGCTACGTTATTTCTCTCTCAATTTTCGCGTGCGGCCCATTTCACACGTGTATTCGTTCCTTAGTTCTCATTTCTGTATTGTTATTAATTTAATTCTAATTATGAATAATGTCAGAGAGAGAGAGAGAAAAGACAGACAGACAGACAGTCAGATAGAGGTACTTGCATAGACATATAGATAGATGAATATATATGTTGAGACTTGCATAGATAGATAAAGATGAAGTTAGATAAATATGAATAAACAAATGTAGGATATGTAGAAATTAATAACTCGAGATGAATGTGAAAATCCTTTCTTTTAAGGATATATACCAGTGAAGTAGGCATTTATCCCACCCATTCGCCACGAGTAGGATGTGACACAAAGTCGCAAATATGGGACTGCCATCTAGGATCAAACTCATTATTCAATAGAAATGGATCTGCGAGACTAGCATGCTAACCATTACACCACAATGGAAACGCCCCACTTAGCGAGAGTATTTACCCAATCCGTTCGCCATGGGTAGGATATGACACAAGGTCGTAAGTATGGGGCCTCCAGTGAGGATATATATATATATTTACCAACCCATCCATACGAGCAGGGTGCGACACAATTTCTTGAGCGGAGTTTAACAGGTTTGAATTCAGAGTTTTTTGGGTTTTTTTATAACAAAAGGTTTAGTTACCATTGTTCTGCTTCAAAATTATTTTCTTCTGAATAAACGGAAGTTGAACATCTGCTAGGACCATGCAATGCATTATGGGATACACACGACTTTATTCTAAGCAGCCATTTACTTAACTTTCATACAGTCGACTGAGTCCTATGCAATCGACAGAAAAAAAAGGCGCATCCAATTTTAGACGCATGAACCAAACTTAAAGACCTTGAAGCTACATTATTTGGCGCCATACAACCATGCCACGAAGAATTCCTTTATATCCTTTAAACTATTCCAAGAAGAATTCAGAGATAAATTTAATATTTTTTAACCATTTGAAATCAGCGAAGCTTATTTAGATTTATGTTCCTTCCGAAAGAAGGAGTTCAGCAAATTAGTCTCGTAGTTTAGAGATAGGGAGTCTTGGGTCGGCCTTGTGCCAGACTTGAGGAAATTGTGAGGAAATTAATACC
The DNA here is from genome assembly GCA_023376005.1 of Doryteuthis pealeii. Taxonomy (NCBI): domain Eukaryota; kingdom Metazoa; phylum Mollusca; class Cephalopoda; order Myopsida; family Loliginidae; genus Doryteuthis; species Doryteuthis pealeii. The sequence continues at coordinate 96,902,696 of CM042153.1, read as the reverse complement.
AGCAGCTAGAGTTGTATAGTATAGTATATATATATATATATATATATATATATAAGGTTCCTAGTTCGATACCGGTCCTCGCCAACTCAGCGTATGAGTAGCACAGGGATCTGTGCGGTAAAGTAAGGAGCTGATGTTAGGTGTGGTGTTCCACCTCAGATGCTAAAACAATCTCCTTGGTCTAGCGCTATTGAAAAGGGGATAGACTCCCTCACTGACTGGCTGATACCGACTTTAGGCCGCCCCGTCGACTTTACTTACTTATATATATGATGACAAAAAGTGATAAGATAAACAGGAATATTTGTTTTATGTTATTTATTTCGTAATTGTTCACAATTAGTTTGACCTTAGGTCATCATCAGGAGAATATTTCTCGTGAAACAAATTGTTATTAGAATATATATATATATATATATATATATATATATATATATATATATATATATCTGTGTGTGTGTGTGTGTGTGTGTGTGTGTTACAGATTTCGTGATTCGTACTCTTTTTCTCTTTTGGTGGCTGGTGTGGGAGGAGACAAACATTTGTCGTAACAAGATAACGATTAACGAATCAAAGATACGAAAAGAGTCCTGTTCCTATAAGAATTAAGAAGCTAAGCACGTGGTGTCTGTTTTCAAACTTAACGACGAGAGAATAAAACAATGTAAGGTCCCAAAACTCAAAAGTTGAGTTGTTTTGTTGTCCCCCTCCCCCCCCCCCAGATGACTAATAGCCATCCCCGATATAGAAGTCGTCGGTGACTATGTTACAACTGATGATTTCCCCTGAATTGCAAGATGGTGATCCCCAACAATGGCGAGTAAAGCAAGGACCAAAAATCGTTTTTAAGTACTATTTAACCCGTAGCTGGTAGGTGTGAGGGCTTCATACCGTTCCCAAGAGTATTAACCCAAAAGGGGACAGAAAAGCCCAACTGGAGTTCGAACTCGTCACTTATGAGCGTCCTAAATGAAAGTTATCTGAGTTATGAGCTCTCACTCGGTCTATTTTTTGCTTTGTGCTGAGAGCTCAAATTTGAGGTACGAGCGAGCTTCAAATACGCTGATGTTAATAAGTTCACTAAAAACACTTCCAAATTGCCAAACCAATTACGCCAGGAAATATATATAAGTGTTTTAATATATTTGATATGGAGGTGTGTACTGTAATGGTTAAAGTCGTAGAAAATGGACACGTCGACACGAGTTCAAATCCTGGACGAGGCTGTTGAGAAAGATATCAATCCAATTACTCTCCCTCCAACTATAAGTAAATAGTAAGGCAGACTGGGCTCTTTAACCTTAGTTAGGCAACCAGTCGAGGAGAAGGAAATCTCGGAATTCAAACCTGTTAAACTCTGCTTAAGAAATTGACCTTGTGTCACATCCTACTTGTGCGGGGGGGGTAAATATATATATTTGATAGTCGAGGCGATTTAGGCTTTCTTGTTTAAAGTGATTTAATGTCCGAGTTAGAAAGCCAATGTTGTGTTACTGTATCTTGTATTAATCCGAGTGTCGGAAATAAGTTTATCCTCATACGACGATAAGTCAGGAATTATAAGGTTGAGATTTGAAATCTTTTAGTCGCTTCTTGAAAGCCGATTTCAAATTCAGTTTTAAAAATCTATTGTCTGCTTCAGAGTGACCCTATTCAAATGCAGTAAGCAATGACAATTATATATATATATATATTATATATATATATAATATATACATATATATATATATATGTGTGTGTGTGTGTGTGTGTGTAATACTCCCAAATCCCGGTAGAGCTCTCTAGAAGACTTTAACTGATTTTCACCGTTAACATAAAAAGCAAGACTCGTCTATTATTTACGGATTTACGGATCCCAGCTAGAAGTAGTTGCTTAGTCTAGCCACACTGAAGGGATGTGAAACGTCGAAATTCGTATATATATATATATTGCAAAGCTCTCAAATGGATAGAGCACACTTAGCAGTCTTTATATATTTATATCAGTAAAATTCCGTTTCTTAAGTGGATTGTGCTGATGGTTCGGTGATAGATGCTCTGACGGAATCGGTCGAGTTTCGATCCCGGCTTGACGCAGCTGGTTTTATAAATTGGTAGAAATAATTTTCATTAACTTCATATGCATTAATACATTGGTAGAATTGATGTCAACACCAACACATGGGAGGCTTGTGCAGAAGACCGTACCACCTGGCGCCTCCTCGTCAAACAAGGAACGAAAAGGAGTGAAAAAGAGAGGAAAGAAGCCGCCACAGAAAAGAGAGCCAGAAGGGAGGAGAGACAACAGCAACTCCAGCAAGCATCACTGTTTGTTTGCAGTCACTGCACCAGAGATTCTCATTCAAAAATTGGTCTGTTCAGCCACTTATGCAGTTGCAGATTAAAAAAAAGTGGACACTACGCCATCGTCGTAGAGGGAAGGATGCCAACAATCAGAATTAATAAACTAGGGGTTGACTCTTTAATTGTAAAACCGTAGAGAGAGAGGGAGAGAAACCACAGAGAGAGGGGAGATAAAGAAACTGTTTCTATAATTTACCTCTTTTGATTAAGAAAGTTGGTTGATTGGATTTTACGGCATGTCAACCCTTGTTGGGTTATTTTATACCGAAAACGTTTTTTTTTATTCATTCTTATTGCGTATTCAATTATTTTAAAACTCCAAAATCGTCGGAGTGACCTATTGTCGGTAACAGCCGGACAGCAATGGAGTCTACCCACTTTTCACAAGCGCTAGACCAGGGAGATTGCTTGCGTGTATGAGGTGGAGCGCCATACCTATCATCAGCTCGCCACTTTACCGCAAAGATCAAATAAGTTTCTTTTATTCTTCTTTGTTGGGTATTCTAATAAAAAAAAACAACATTTTATAACGCGATGGGACCTAACAGGTACTACCACTCCAGGTCAGAGTAGACCTGGAAATAATGGCAATGAAGGTGTACTCTTGCCAAAATTGCATGAGCTCAAACCTTATGCCAATCTTTGGCAGCCAACACCTATAACTGTTTGTTTGAAAGATTCGAGAATCGTATGCTATGAATCGGCGTCTTCATCGACCGCAGAGAGAAAGAGAGAGAAAAGAGAGAGAAGAGAGAAAAGAGAAAGGGAGAGAGAGTAAGAGAGAGAGAGAAAGAGAGAGAGAGAGAGGAGAGAGGGAGAGAGTCAACTGTAACGAGTCGAGAAGAGGCTGAGTACTCGGATAAGAATGGAGATTTTCCCAAGCCAAGAACGTTGTTGGTGGTGATCAAAATGCTGGCAGCATGTGCGTCTTGTAAATGCAAATCTGGAGAAAAAAAGACATTTGCATATAGATTGAAATCTCCAAGTCTCTACCAAATACAAGACACATCATCTATTCTCTCTCTTATTTCTCATTTCATCTATTCACACACACACACACACACACACACATATATATATATATATATATATATATATATATATAGTTCTTTCTCATCTCTAGCGCCGTTTTCCTAAATACCATCCGTCTCTTTCGTCTTTATTTTTCTCTTTTCTTCTTCATTTCTTCCGTTTCCATTTTCTCATTTCTTATTTCTTATATTCCAATACACACACTCTCATACTCACAATCAAACACACTCACACACTAACTCACAGAGACTCTCACACGCACACTCACGCACACACAGACTCACACGCACGCACACGCACACACACATCTATATATTAGAAGATGGTTCAAAAGTAAGCTATACGCTTTACTTTGTCAACCGTGTAAGTAGAGGAGTGGCAAATGCTTCTTGTTGCACGGTGCGCATCCTTCTCGTTATTTTCATTTTTCCATTATTTAAAATATTTATATATTTAGAATCCACTTTTTTGTTCTTGAATGAAATTGTTTGCTATTATTCACAATACCAATAAAAAAGGGAAATACACAAGAAATTAAACATTCCTATACATATCTTGGCCCAACACACACACATATATATATATATATATATATATATATATTATATAATATATATATACACTCATATATATATGTATACATACAGAGAAACACACACACATACACACACATATATATATATATATATATATATATATATATATATATATATATATATATATATATTTAATGAATAGTGAATGAAAAAATGAGAAAGTATTGCATGAAAAGGTGCTCAATGCTATAAAGCAGAGCAGATTTATAATCAATGGTAATATTATGGTCATCACTTGAAGTTTCATGGTAATCCAATCATCAGATGAGTTTAATGGTTGAGACTTAAAAAACAGTCGTGAAATGGTATATATATATATATATATATATATATATATATATATATATATATATATATATATCCGTAGATGAGTTACCAGGTAAGTTGGTATTAGGATAATTCTAAGCTGGTCCTTTGTTCCAAGGTAGCTGCTAAAACGGTATAACTGCACTGATGAGAGGTGATACCTCGAAACACGTTTCTGTAGTTTACTCTCTCTCTCTCTCTCTCTCTCTCTCTCTATATATATATATATATATATATATATATATATATATATACCGAGATACCTCAAAAACAAACTTAACGCTGGTAAAAGTGCCTTATACCTCCAAAACATTGAGCACTCTGGAGAAAAGGATATCCAAAGCAATTGGTCTTGCTGATACGCGGCTAATATGCCGGTTTGAAACCAATAGTACCAAACACTTTTTAATTGTATAATATCTCATAATGAATAATTGCTCTTACACCTGTAATCAAGATACTTTTTTTTCCTTTCTCCAATACAATATATATATATATATATTATATATATATATATATATATATATATATATATATATATATATATATATTATTTTCCTTTTCCAATACAATATATATATATATATATATATATATATATTCGATAAAGTTAGAGGTCTGACGAAACCCATAGATATACACTGATACCTGTGGGCAGAAATAGATCTATAACCGCAAAATGGCCATTTTAAGCCATTTTCTTTACCATATATATATATATATTCTTTGTCTCTTTTTTCAAGTTTTTTGTCTTTTTTTATTCAGATTTTTTTATTCTGCCATTTTATCCTCATTTCAATCTTTTCTCTAAGCAATCTTTTTTTTCCTCTTCTAATAACTTCATCTCCTAAAAAGATTTCTTTTGCATTTCCTTCTACAATATTCATCCATTCCTTTATATTTTTTCCTTCTCTTTGTTTTTTCTTTCTTCAGTGAATTCCCGCTTTAAATATTTCCTCCAGTTGCTCCAGATCTTTCTTCAATTTCCTCGCCAGTTGTCTCCCTTCTTTTCTTCATTATAACCAAAATACTTATGGAGCTCATCTTATTTATTAAAATCAAATAAAGGGAAATGAGGATGGGAATACTGACACTAAATTGCATATAATGTTGAGGCGCCACTTATTGATATTTCGAGGGTGGGCATCTATCTATCTATCTATCTATCTATCTATAAGCATTTTCCCATCTACCTATCTCAGCCTGTTCATATCTATATATACATCTAAGCCTGTTGATATCTATCTATCTATCAATCTCTCTCTCATCTGGCCTTGTGCCGCATCTAAGCTAAGCTTTGGAAATAACTATATATATATATGTGTGTGTGTGTGTGTGTGTGTGTGTGTGTGTGTGTTCCCATCAATCTATTTCAATCTGTTTCTATTTATTTGTCTGTTCATATCTATCTCAACCTGTTAATATCTATCTATCTATCTCTATCTATCTATCTATCAACCCGTTCCTGTCTATCTATCCCTATAATTACTTGAAGAAAGACTGTTTTCGGCACTAAATAACCAAACAAGGGTTGACATGCCGTAAAATCAACCAAAGAACCAACCACATTTCGGGCATCTTCATTATTACCCTCAATATTTTCGTACTTGGTTATTTCTTCTATATCCCCTCATCTTCTTCATCTTCTCGGTCGTCTTGGTTTACATCGAAGTGTTTCTCGGGTTATGCATCTTTGCATTCATCCTCTGTTTGTTTTCTGTTGTTGCATAGGGTCAAGTTCGAGTTGTGGTAATAGTCGTTTAGTAGTAGTCGTCGTCGTTAGTTCAGAAACAACATACGCAAGTCGTATAGTCACAAGGAGCTGTTTATTCATTTCTAGGCTCGTGGGTTCTTTTTCTGAGAGAATAAAAGACAAAGAGAGGGGGGAGTACGGTCAAATTACTCTATCGTAAATCATGTTCGGTACTACTATGCGAAACCCATCACGGGGGAACCAACAAAGCCCCCATCTGCCTCCCACGAAAGCCTAGCCGAAAAAAAAGACCGATTTTCATCTTCTTCAGTTTTTCGTCCCGGGAGTGGGGGCCACTTCCGCTCCTCCACAGAAACTAGAACTTCCGGTTTTATTTTTAACTTTAAACCCGGGGTCATTGGTCGGTCAACTGAATTCCAAACTTTAACCTCTCTTTGTTCTTATTTCTTTTTCCTCTCTTTCTCCAGAAATCCGAATACCGTTTTATTTTCAATCCCCAAATTCCCCGTAATTACGCTACACAGTAATGAACGCGAAAATATAATTCAATTTCTGCGTCTTTATTTTTATATGTCTTGCCCATCTTATATAAATGGTTTGCGAGATGGGAGGTCAGTGGTCGTACAACTACCGTTGTGTAGGTTGCTGCTTCCAGTATTTGTTCAAAACAGCACGCTGTATCCTTGTGTAGTTTCGATCTAGCTTTTTTTTTCAATGCGTTTCGTTAAAGTCCAGGTGGTTCAACCATATAAAAGTACTCACACGGCTACAGATCAAATTTCAATAAAGTCGATAAGCTGCTAATAGCAGTCCATAATTTATCTATGCGTATGCTAATATCACTTTTAATAAATGAGATGCTGCTACCGAGGCATATGAACTGGTCTACTAATTTTATAGGTTTGTCAATTTTATAGATTTGCCATATTGGTTAGAACAGATGAACACCAATTTCTCTTGCTACCCACTCCAGTAATAAATAACATATTGTATGCATATATTAATACTATTGTATGTATACCAGTTGTAACCTAACAAAGGTTTAATAAATGAGAAATAACCAAAACGGAGGTTAAAAATGAAATTAATTTTTATAACCTTAACAAATACAATACTTGACAGAGGCGTGAAGAAAGGTAAACGACTTCTAGTGGTATAAGACTACTCAGTCACCATAATACTTCTGTATTTATGAGACATACCTATTAATGTTCATAGGTAGGGTATATAACAATATATTAATATATTGCATGTATATATTAATATATTATATTAATAGGGGCCGGGTTAGCTCAGTCGGTAGAGCGTTCGGCTAGAAACCACAAGGTTCCTAGTTCGATACCCGCCCTCACCAACTCAGCGTATGAGTAGCACAGGGATCTATGCAGTAAAGTAAGGAGCTGATGGTAGATGTGGCGCTCCACCTCAGATGCTAAAAAACAATCTCCTTGGTCTAGCGCCATTGAAAAGGGGATAGACTCCTTCGCGTCGACTGTACATATCAAAATATCATCATCAACATCATCATCATCATCAGGTCGTGTTGGCAGCATGGATATCCATGACAATCTCTTACCAAACGTCCCTATTGGTCATCGCCTCCGGGGATGTCCTCTTTACAGTATTCAGAATCCGCACAGAACTGATCGAAGTAGGTCCTTGGTGTGCCCATGGTGCAGGTTTCCGCCGGAAAACTTCACTTATGAGTTTGTCTTTGATTTCTGACAGTTTCCAGCTCGTCTTGTTCGTCTCTCACTCTCGGGTGATTTTTGTGTCAGAGGTGACAAGTGGCCATAAAGCTCATTTCTTTTCGGGTGTTGTTTCCATGATTTATTTAAGACTGCACACAGTTTTCTAGTGCAACTTTCTTTTAGTTTATTTTTTAATCGCTTATTATATGTATATATCAATATTTCGCATACTTATGTAACTATAAATAATTATGATATTATTAAACACCTAAAACAGAGTCCGAGGTTACAGTGGCCTGACCGTTGTGTTTATACACATTAAAGATGAGGACAACATTCCGAAATATAATTATTCATATTAAACCTCATCTCATGAATTTTATTATAATGGAGATTCGGTGTCTGTAATCGAAACTACGTCACTGATTACGTCACAGTACCCTCAGGAATTACGTAAGTTTATCTAATTTATAGTCAAAATCATTAATAGTAATACATTGAATGAATTTATTAATGAGGTCTATGAAAATCTGAGTTAGATTTGCCTCAAAACAGCCCATGTTATTAGTGCGTTTAAAATTCTGCAGTGTGTTACATATATCACAACCAAATAAATGTGTATATAATACATGGCGTGATTAATTTGCATACTGGTCTTAACAAAACCGGGTTTAATAAATAGTTAATTGGTGTTATTGATCTCTAATATCATTGTTTTATTCTCCAACATATTGAAATCAATCCTATGAATGATTTTATATAGAAACCAATCAAAATATAATTAAAATAAGTGTCATCTTTTTATATGCATTCTTATTTAATTTCGTTAGTCTTTCTAATTTAATATATTTTATTACATTAAAACTTAAAGCCTTATGCTCGGTTAGTAAACATTAAATTATGTAACTATTGAAATTATGTATATATTGAATTTAATTTAATGTAACTATTGAAATGATTAATATATTAATATATTGATATTAATATATATATATATATATATATATCTTATTATAATGGAGATTGTGTGTTTTTCTGTCTGTAACCGAAACTATATTACTATTCAAGTCACAATTCCCTTAGTTATTGACATCACATTCTCTATGATTTTATTTTTATTTAAACCTCAATTATTAATAAAATTATTTTACATTATTAATACTGTTAACCATGTCTACATACTGACAACATGCTATTATATTTATATATACAACAAAATAGTGGTTTACAGTGTGAATGGGAAGGCTAATTTGCATATTAATATTAAAAAATCGAATTTAATAAATATGTGCTTAGTATTATTGATTTCTAACTGTTTGGTTTTATTTTAATGCATATAAGCAAAAATCTCTTAAATGAGATCCATTAACAAGACGAAATTATCTGTCATTTTATTATTTACTTCCTCTTTTAACTAAATACTTAAATTAGAAAAAAATAACAATGAAAGACGAGAGTGATGGAAGAGTAAGTTTCAGTTGTTCTATTTTTTATTATACTCCCTCTGTTTCAAATCTTTTTATCTGCATTCTTATTTAGTTTCATTGGCCTTTCTGATTTAATACAATATTTTATTACATTAAAACTTAAATACTTGCACCTGGAGGGTGCATATATTTGCTAGTATATATAATTGATATATTAATATATTAATGTGACTATTAAAATTATTTATATATTGAAATTATGTATATATTGAATTTTTTTAAAAAAACAATGTATTTAATTATTTGAAATCATTTAATTCATAATTGATAAATCTTTGTTTTTTTCTTTTTCCAGGTAAGTGTTGTATTTTTATGAGATTTATCATCCGACGGTTGGTAAGAGAAATACATTCACTTCTTTTTACATTTTTATATTTAACCAATAATTTAAAAAAAAATGTTTCCTTTAATTGACATTTATCTATTTGTATCAGTTAAGAAAAAATAAATAAATAAATGATTATGATGTTACATAATTCGTGGGTAGCCTACGAATTATGTATGTAAGTGTAGTTAAAATTCAAATAACACGGTGGTAAATAGAAAATTACCATTAAACGTTGGAAAATGTTATTGACGGAAGTTAACCTTCTCTGACCTGAATGTTGATTGGCTAAGGAGAAGCATGAGGACGGAAATTAGAGTTAGTTTGTCAGATTTCGGTCGTTAGTCAGAAGGAGCAGACGTAAGGGTCCTTCGCTCCAAAAATGCCGACTTCTCACCGCGCGGTTGGAAACCCTTTTTTTTTTTTTATAAAGAATATTAAAAGCAAATAAGTCTAGCTTAATTATTAACCAAGAAATAAGCACAGTGGAAGATGGTTAGCGACGAAGTAGAAACAACTAAGAACCCATCTCCTCTCCCCACCTCCTATCTACTCTATTATATACCCGATATGAAGTGAGTATATAACAATAATGTTGTAAGGAGGCGCCCATGGTGTAATGGTTAGAGTCATAGGAAATGGACGCGTCGAGCCGCGTTCAATTCCTAGACACATGGCGCTAATACCCTTGGGAAAGGTATGAATCCAATTCTCCCCCCCCCCCAATAATGGGTAAATAGCAGCGGAGACTGGGCTCTTTAACCATGTCTAGGTAACCAGTCTAGGAGAAAGAAAACTCTGAATTCAAACGTGTTAAACTCCGCTTACGAAATTGACCTTGTGTCATATCCTACTCATGCGGAGGGGTTGGTAAATATATATATAACAATAATGTTATCTTTATTTTTTTAACCTGTGTTAATATCTAGCTTATCTAGCTGTCGGCATGGGACTGTAGAATATACCGACTGCATCTCTGCAAAGGGTAACCCCCCCCCCCAGGAGGCCACATTTTGGCCGTGGGTGGCGACCCATAATGCTTAAGGATGGAATCCTGGGGTAGCTTAACTTTCCATGACATTCAACGCTTTTTTTCTTTCACGTATCTATCATATATTAGTCTCTTCGTTGCTTTTTATTTATAGACTTCTCTGTTAGTAAACCAATCTTGATGCAACTTATGATCTCACAGTGTCCTATCTGGGAGGTGATATGCCAGTTTACTGACATTTCTTAGGTAAATTATTCTCACTCTTACATATTTCCAACATGGTGGGGTCACCTTGGCGTAGTGAATAACGTGGTGGACTGTGACATCGTAATAAGTGAGTTTGAACACCAGTCGTGGTATTGCATTCATTTTCGAACTAATATCCTTGGAAAAGGTATGAACCCGTTCATCCTCCAATTGTGAGTTAAATAGTACCTGTTCTTCTACAAGAATGACTTTGACATTAAATAACCCACGAAGGTTGTCAAAACTTTAGTGCAAGGGTTCCTAAACATTTTCAGACTATCACTCCTTGGCTTCCCAGTGGATTTCTAGTGACATCCCTTATACACACATGCGAACAGACAATGAAGATGGAGAAAAATGGAATTTACCAAAAGTGGAAAATGAATCAATGTAAATTTAAAACGGAGAATTAAGAGTCCGCCAAGATTGAAATTAACATGCAGTTCTTACAAATCTGAGCTGAGTTTTGACCCTTGCAGTTGTCTGTTAACTCTTCTCTCTAGCCTCGATGAGCGGCATGTGGTAACCGGTGCGCCAATGTACGTGTTGTGTAGAGGTGTCAGTAAGCGTTCAGAATTTTTTCTCTGATTTCAGACTACGAAATAAAACTATGCATTCGTTTATAATTCTTATGTCAGTTTTATTCTGTATAAACTGCATACGTGTTCCTTTACCTTGGTATTTATGACATATATTTTGTCATTTAGATTTTTTTGAATAAGTTATTCATGAAACGCTCCTAATGCCATCCTTTTACCCCCCCCCCATCACTCTGTTTTACTTCACACACACACACCCCATCACCCTTTTTGCCTTTTTTTACGGCACATAATTCATTAAATTCTATTTTATTATGTTTATACAATACAGTGCTATTTTTATTATTTACAAAAAACGTAGCAAAAAAAATGTGGGTGTTTTTGAGGGTGTTAGAACGGATTGATGGCATATCAGTATATTTCAATGAGGAAAATTGATTTGATATACGAGGAAATTACGAGCGAAACGAATTTACGTCGTAAGTCAAGGTACCACTGTACTAGTAAAATTCACAATATATTTGGGTATATGGAGGATACTGTCACCCAGAAAAGGCACCTGGTAGCTAGAGTTTTATAAGAGCAATACGCTTAAAGATGAAAGCAACTAGAGCTCCAATTTTCTTTTAATTGATGATAATTCTGCACGGTCAGTTTTCCTACTGAGTCTCATTCGCACTGAGTGATATCCTTAATCTTTCAAATTCTCAATCAGCCTGTCGGTTGGGACAGAAGAATACAACGACTGCACCTCTGCAGAGGGCTAAAATCCCCCCCCCCTAATGGGGCCACCTGTTGGCTGAACAGTCCATGACATGTTACCCTCCATTTTGACGTTCACTTAGGCTAGACGAGCGGTCGAAAAAACCCGCTCGATCAATCGGCTGGTCGCCTCAAGCTCTAGCAACCCCGTGATTGTCCCGATCCTAGTACCCCTATGGCAAACCCCAAACCCTTTTATCATATATATGCTAGAAGGCGGTGGTTGAGGGTCTTAGTATCCTGGGTATGGCGTTAAACTGCATCTAATGGCAAAATTCAAAATTTGGAGCTCTGGGGAGTGTGGAGGACCCTTCATCGCCATTAGTCCCAGGTCCACTCTAACCCGGGGTGGTAGTACCTGGTAGTGTCCCATCTATGGGTTAAATTGATTTAAAAAATGTGTTTAAAATATTTGAAGGAAAAACTGAAGGGGCAATAAAAATGTTTAAAACAAAACCCTGTTTGGCATAAAATAAGCCAAGGGTTGACATGCCGTAAAATCAAACTAACCAACCAAATTCTCGATATAATGAAGATAACTATGAAATGCTATTTAGAATCCTTTAAATAATTAATTAAGAAAACATTTACTGATTATAGATTGTGTGCATCCATAAATTATGAGACTTAATTTGACCACTTTAGTCGTACGTATGTGATTTTGTCAGAGAAGTAATTGTATTTCATGTATACTTGCAACTTTTATTAAGAGGTCAATGTCCTATAAAATGTGTCGTTTTAACTCTTATATTATTGTAAATACCCTGACGTTGAGGGTCGCTATGACGTCAAGCCAATCTCCTCTTGCGACTCGTGACGTTCGTCTACAGACGTTAAACAGCTGGGATAGATTCACCCAAATTTTAACTCTTTCTTTTTCAACTCTCTCTCTCTCTCTCTCTCTCTCTCTCTCTCTCTCTCTCTCTCTCTCTCTCTCTCTCTCTCTCTCTCTCTCTTTATCATATACTGGGGTCTCTCTCTCTCTCTCTTTGTTATATACTGCTCAACCTCTCTCTCTCTCTCTCTCTCTTTTTATATACTGTCCCCATTCTCTCTCTTTCGCTCTCTCTCTCTCTCTCTCTATATATAATATATATATATATATATATATATATATATAGATAGATAGATAGATAGATATATATTGCCTTCTGTCATTTTCATTCTGTCATCACTTCATCGACTTCACCTGTCAAACATTCGTTTTCACTCTTTCTCACTCTCTCACCCTCATGGATAGTCTCTCTCTCTCTCTCTCTCTCTCTCTCTCTCTCTCTCTCTCTCTCTCTCATAATTCCACCTTACTATCTCCCGGAATTGTTTCTTTCCATCAAATCGCTGTATGTCTTTCTGATTTCCTTCCCTGTGTCTAAATTCACAGACAGACAGACAGACAGACAGACACACACACACACACACACACACACACAAAGAAAAAGAAAAAGAAAAAGAAAAATGCTGGATGTCTGCGTCCTCACAAGATTAAGAGAAGTGTAGGCCAGAAAATGAAGTTAAATTTCTTAGTAGGAAATGGAAAAGAAAATTCCTTTAGAATTCCTAAACATATTTTTTTTTATATAAAAAGAGGGTCATGTTCACTCAGCTGCCAATAAGCCTGATAGAAAAAAGTAGAAAAACAAAAATAATGATAAAAAAGAGTAACAATAAATAAGAATACCATTACCACCACTACTACTACCACTACCACCACTACTACTACCACTACTACTACAATATAATCTCCGCCTTTCTCCTCTTTAGATAATAATCATAATAATAATAATAATAATAATAATAATAATAATAATAATTGAAAATCAGAGGAAGAATCAAGACTATCCTGACAACAGGAGACTTGTTGTCACTCAGCCTCCAGTGAAAGACCATCGGCCTCCGGTGTGAAAAACTCACAGAGTCAAGGCTAGAATACTCAGAAGAGTTCTGGAGACCTGAGGAGATTTATTGTCACTCACTAACGCTGGTGTGAAAACTCTCATAATAATAATAATAATAATAATAATAATAATAATAATAATAATAATAATAATAATAATAATAATAACTGGCTAGTTTAACACCATCACTACTACTACTACTGTACGGTTTCTGTTTTTCCATTCTACAGTTAATAATAATATTCATAAGAAAGAAAAGTAACAAAAAAACACCCGGATATAGAATGGGTGTCCTGTTTTGTTTTTTAATTTTAACTTATTATTATTATTATTAATTATTATTATTATTAAAGTGATCTTCTCCCCGAATTTCCGTGTATTAAAACATCGTGCAATATGTCCGCCTTGACTGCTGATCTGGTCGTCCATTGCTTCGTTATGTTGGTCACTCTGTTCCTCTGTCCATTTTTTCTTTCTTTCAACTATTCTTCAATGAAGCGGCATTTTCCATTCGTTATCAGTCGGTTTTTTTTATCGTTCGATCTATCTCCTTTTAACACACACACACACACACACACACACACACACACACATATATATATATATATATATATATAATATATATATATATATATATTCATACACTCACACATACATGCATAAACACATAAACTTCTATGCAATGTCCTCCTTTTTTTTTCTTCTATCCAATCAGGCGTTTCACTGTCAATGTCTCTCCCGCTCTTTCACCATTCCCTCGTCTGCCATCAGCCAGTTATTAAATTGTCTGTCATCTCTCTCTCTCTCTCTCTCTCTCTCTCTCTCTCTCTCTCTCTCTCTCTCTCTCTCTCTCTCTTTTCTATCTATCTATTATTGACCATGATCTGTTCGCTTGATTCTTGTCACTCTAGCCCTCCCCCCTCTTATGATGCTATCAGCCAATCCGTTTAAGGGACAATTCTTTTTTCTTTCTTCTTTCTTTCTTTCTTTTTTTTTTTTTTTTTTGCCTTTCCAATGCGACTTTTATTTCTTCTTCTTTCTGTCGTCTCCATAAAAAAGAAAATCTTTGATCTGTTCCTTATAGATTCGCTTTGAGTAAAATATTATTGAAGTATTATTTAACATTTCACATCGACTGAACAGCATTTGAAACATTTAGATCTAATATCATTAATTAAGCGGTGATGATGCCGTTCAATGCTTAATTGGATGACAACTTAAGCAACAGCAGTTACTATAAGCAACCCGACTCCTTTATTTATCAAAATCACTTGATTCTGCATTAAATGACCGAAAGAGATTTATATGCTGTAAAACAAACCAACCAAGCAATTCTCGCTAGATAACCGAAGTTAAGCAACTATGAGCCTGTTCAATACTTAAATGGGTGACAACTTAAACAACAGCGGGTACTGTAAGCAACCTGAGTCCTTTGTTTGTCAAAATGACTTGATCCAGTATTAAAAAAAAAAAAAAAAAACAGAAAATATGATATGCCGTAAAACAACCAATCAAATGATTGTATGATGTTCCACTAGAATTAATAATAGAAGTTAAGCAACGATGAGTCTGTTAATGCTTAATTGGGTGGTTAGTTAAGCAACAGCAGGTACTGTAAACAACTTGAGTCATCTGTTTAAAGTCGGTGGAGTGGACTATAATCGGAATAACGAAGGAGATTGGTTTGGATCTGAGGTTGTGTGTCACAGTTACCATAAGCTCTTGTACAGATCCAAGCTGTACTACTCATGTGCTAAGTTTGCGAGGGCCGGTATTGAACCCGGAAACGGGCCCTTTGACTATATATATATATATATAATATATACGTGTATGAGTGTATATATATATATATATATATATATATATATATATTTTGTTGAAATCGACAGACATTTCCTGTCTGACGAGTTTCTTTTCTATCCTTTATAATTGTCTGGCCATCTTTCTTGTGTCGGGGTCTAATTGGTGAATGAATCCGCCAAAGGTTCTTACACTATTTCTCTGTTTCTCTGAATTGGACACATAGCGTAGTGGATAAAGGGTTAGGTTAAGACAGTTCTAAAGTGACAGTTATCTCTAGACTGCAGGTTCAATCCTGTCAGGGGCAGCAGTAACATAGAATAATAATTAACACAGCCTAACGCCTCTACCCCAGCTATGGTTAGTGGAATGAGAACAGAATACACCCGTGAATTGAATAAAGGGTTAGGTTCAAAGATCCGTGATGGCTCCTGATTACAACAAGAAGGTTCCCGAGTCCGACAAGAAATACATGAAGAAGGTCGTAGGGCACATCGACCGAAACGTTGTACAGATAACAATGAAGATGGGGACAATGGTCCGAATAATACAAATAATACTAGTTCTTACACTACTACTTTCGGCACTACTTAGTGCCATCATCAGGTGTGAAAGGGTGAAATGTTTCCGTGGTTCTTTTTAAGCAAACAGAGTAGTAGCGGTAGGAATAAGTAGGAGGAGGGACTCACAAGTTTATAAGAAATGTTATTGGGAATGGTGGGAGGAGAATTGGCGGGAAAGCATAGGCATTTGAGAATATGTTGGCTTAACGAGACCAATGTTGTGTATAAATTTAAATGACCAGTAGGAGACTGCCTCTCCAAAGTTGGAAGCACGTACATTGGTCACACCACGACGACTTTGTCACAATGGTTAACACTACACAATTGATACAAGCTCGATCATGCAACACTTAAAATCACATTCATGTCCCCCTCTAATTATCGAAAAAATCTAACTGAAAATACACACATACTGCCAAAAGAAAAAAAACTTCAAATACTTGAAGACCTATGCATTAAACAAAACAAAAAACCTTAAACAAGATCAACTTCGAATCCAGCTAACATTTTCTCAAATGCCTATAATTTCCCGACAATCCCCCCCCCCATTCCCCATAAGATTTCTTATAAACTTGTGAGTCTCTCTTTCTACTCAACACAAAGTAAACATCGACCGAGTGACAGCTCGTAACTCAAAAAACTCGTTAGTTGGGGCACTCGTAAGTCAAGATACATCTGTATTTATTAGAAAGTTATGAAAAGAGTATCTATGGGTAATATGATATATATATATATATATATATATATATATATATATATATATATATATATATCAACGTAGATTCTGTAAAAATGTAAATCCTAATTTGATAATGTTAAACAGAATAGGAAATTATTTTTCACGTTCGTATGATTATTCACTATTCAATTCACTGCATTTTAAGAAAATTGTCTTTTTGTTGCCTCTTTACAAATTAGAGGGATAAAAATGTGTGCGTGTGGTGGGGGAGGGGGTTCTTTTTATTCGCTTATTTAAGTTTAAAACAAAATAATGAATGTGATATTAGATTTTTTTCTAATGGTAAAAAGGAAAATAAATTAGTAATTATGAAATAATAAATCAATTTTTTAAAAACCCAAGGGGCCAGTAATCCTTTTTCATATACAATCCTAGTCGAAATAATTAAAAAATATCTGTCATCTCAAAGAATGCTAAGTTTAGTATCCTGGGTATAATATTGATACAGGAATTTATTCCAAAGACTCACGCTGAAAGCACCGGTTCCCACTAGATCAGCGAAGTTAAGCAACGATGGCCAATTCAATACTTAGGTGGGTGATCATTTTAGTCAAATCAGGTACTAATATGAATCTGATATAAAAAATTTAAAAAATGACATGATTCTGCATTAAATGATCCCAAAGGGGTTGATATGCCGTAAAACAAAACAACCAACCCAAAAAATACAAGTGGAAGTGAAAACAACCTTTTCTGATTGTTAAAATAAATATTAGTATTAAATCTGCCATATTGTAGTTTATAGATTTTGTGAGTCTTAAGAGTTCATCTGTAGCCATCTAAAGACAATATTACAGTAAGGGAAACTTTTTTTTAAATAGCCATTCCCCCTCTCCGGCCATATTCCTATGGTCAGCTGTTCTTAAACCGATCTGGCAAAGTAGGGGTGGAGGACTTAGGACACTGGATGGTTCAACCGTAATAAGTTCGAAAATATATACCCAGCCCAGTTGACAATCTCCAGGCTCCTTTAGAAACATTGTTACATTTGCATGTAATCTTCGTGTATCAAATATCTATATATTAATATTAGTGTTCCTTAATCTTCCGACCGTTATCATCTCTGGTTAAAAAATGACTCTCCAAAGTGTCCAAAATGAAATGTAAAAATGTAAATCCTGATTATATGGTGTGGCTTATCCGCCGGATTCTTATTTCTTAAAATAATGGACCATTCAGTTTTTATAATAAAGAAGGGATAAGAAAAGGAATGATACACAAAAAAATATAATAAAAAGAAAGAAAGAAAGAAAGAAAGAAAGAAGGAGGGTGAGAGGAAACGATAACGCTAATCTGTTTCAATTGAAAATTATGAAAAGATGAAAAGAAGGAAAGAAAAAAAGAGTGAGAGAGAGAGAGAGTTAAATGAAGATTATTATACTTTTTACATATTGAACTATTTGAAATAGCTCTTAAGTAAACATATTAAACGTTGTAATGAATAAATTATCACACTGCAGTATATCCACAGGTTCTACTAGTAATAAAATATTATGGAAGTCTTTTTTGTTGGTAGCCATTTTGCATAGTAAAAATCCTCTTTTTTAAGTGATTCCTTCATCATTAAAGTGTGATTATTTCCTCCCACTACATTCCCCCCTACCCCAGCCCTTAAAATCTGAAAACTTTGCTGAACAACTTCTAAATCTATCAACTATATTAAAACAGCCAATCGTAAATGTTTATCATACTTAGACTATTTAGACCAAACCGGGTTACGGCATCCGTAACCCGGTTTGGTCACGGGGGCGCTAATGTCGTATGTCTTCAGCAGGAATAGCCAAGAGGAGCCCATCCCTCTCCAAGTCTGGTTTGAATTCAGTTTTCCTTCTTCTAAACCAGTCGCCATACAAAGTTAAAGGGCCCAATCTGCCCTACTATTTACCCGTTGCTGGAGGGAGTTGGATTCATGCATTTCCCAGGAGAAGGACGTCCCATCGTGATGTAATGGTTAGCAAACTAGTCTCGAAGTTCCATTACAACTAAATTGCGAGTTGGACTCTCGCTGGATGCCCCATACTAGCGACCTTGTGTCACATCCTATTCGTGACGAATGGTTTAGGTAAATACCAACCTTTCCGAGGGGTATTAGCGCGATGTGATATATATATATATATATATATATATATATATATATATATGTGTGTGTGTGTGTGTGTGTGTGTGTGAGTAACGTGGACATGGAATCAACGGCACTTGGTTACTGACATAGGCAAGAAACTGTGAGTAACAAAACACCGTTGATTCCATATATATATATATATATAATATATATATATATATATATATATATATATGGAGGTGGCTGATGTAATGGTTATCATTATAGGAAATTAACTCTGATACGCGAGTTCAAATTCTGGACGAAGCCGTTTGCATTTTACGAAGCGCTAATACCTTTGGTATGGATCCAACTATTCTCCCTCCATCTAAATATCTGGGCACACTGGGCTCTTTATCGTTGGTTATGGAAACCAGTATAAAAGGGAGACTCTGTGAATTGAAACCTGTTAAACTCCGCTTAAGAAATCGACTATGTTTTTCCATCCTCATCATGCTCATATATATATATATATATATAAGGGTGTGTCAAAAAAGTATCGAGATTTTTTTTGTGCTTTTTGACACACCTTGTATTCTGAAAAAAAATTAACGTTCCATTCACTGTTCATTTCTATCTTGGTAAATACAGCTTCAATCTCAATATTTTTTGACACACTTTGTATATATCATGTATGAACAACAAGACAGCATGATGGTGACGGGGGTTTTAAGGCAAAGAACCCTTTTCGTTTTTTTCTTTTCAATCGTACGCATCTATGGCCACATTAATATAAGCCTAGTCTCTCAGTCGATAGAGGACAACGACTGCAATTGCTGCCACCACAACTGTCTCCATGATTGATCGAATACCGGCAACTGCAGGGACTTCACAGGTACTTGCCATACTGAAATACACATATACATTATACCACTATCGGTCTGACTTCAACCTTTTCACTGGTAGCTACTGGTACTACTGGTGCTACTGTTGCCGTCGCTACTACTGCCTTCACTCTACTCAGTATTGTCTTTATCAATCAAACACGCTACTTTCGCCATCCTCATTATATGTGTCGAATATCGAAAATGACACCCACTGCTTCGCTAAAATCGTGATTCATCGACATGATGTTTATTAACAACTAGCAGCAGTACCCTGATTTACCCGGGAAAGGTGGGGCTTATTCGCAGTTCCCAGAGTGCACCTAAAAAATGTCAGCGAACCTGGGTGCCCATATTGGATTTTTAATAGCAATCTTTGCTGGGTGTGTTTGTGGCTGTTCATTTTTTTGTGTGTGTGTGTGGATGTGTGTATGTGTATGTATTCGCGACACAAATTTTGCATTTTTTAATTAAATTATGGAAGAAAAGAAAGTGACGCTCTTTCATTAAAAATCTTTGTAATTCTAATAGAATATTCCGGTAAATATTATTTTATTTCAATAAAAATTATTTAAGAATAATTCCTTTAAGTATTGATTAACGACTAAGTTAAAGTTGTTACATTATTTCCTAACGATAAACTGATAATTCTATTTTATAACGTAAGCTTATTAAAAAAAAACAATCAGATTACACAGTAGTAGTAGTAGTAGTAGTAGTAGTAGTAGTAGTTACTAGTAGTATTAGTAGTGAATAAAACATTCAATAATTACCGTAAACTTTGAGAGAGGTTGAAGTGGAGTTACTACTACATCTCTTAACCTATCTCACTCAAACGTCTTCTCTTTCCTCCTCGATTGTAAAGATGCCTCCCCTCCAGGGGTTCTATTACTGATTTTTGTTGAAATCAAATTAGCTAATCCTGTTTCTGAATATTAGCTTAACATGTCTATAAAATGTCATCATGATCAGATCACTGGTGTAGGCGCCAATTGGTATACACAGACAGAAATGATTATTTATGTAGGAGATATTCTAAACGTGATGTTAAAAAGACTCTTGGACTCTGAAGACTCGGAAGAAACAACGACAAAAATGGTAGAATACTCTGTTGTGGTTTCTTAAGAAAAGCGAAAGTAGATAGATCAGTCCAACTGTTAATGCAAGGGGGGGGTCCGAAAAGGGGGAGGGTCCCTTGGGGAAAAATTGTGATACTGTAAAAAGTACCAGATACCTATTACTTAAGCATAATATTTATTATCTAGACTAGCAAATATATGCACCCTCCAGGTGCAAGTATTTAAGTTTTGATATAATAAAATATCATATCAAATTAGAAAGGCTAATGAAACTGACTAAGAATGCAGATAAAAAGATCTGCAACAGAGGGGGTATAATCGAAAAATAGAACAACTTTGAAACTAACTCTTGCATCATTTTCCATTACTCCCTTCTTTCTTTGTAAATTTTCCTAATTTAACTATTTACTTAAAATAAGTAAAGGATAATATTACAGTTATTTCTTCTTGTAAATAAATTTCTTTAAGATTTATCCACGAGATTTTTGTTTATATTTCTTAAGATAAAACCAAACAAGTTAGAAATCAATAATATCAAGCACATATTTATTAAAATAAAATTTTAAATATCAATATGCAAATTAGCCTTCTCGTTCAAACTGTAAACCACTATTTGTTGTATATATAAATACAATTGCATGTTATTAGTACGTAGATATGGTCAACAGTATTAATGTAAAACAATTTTATTAATAACTGAAGGTTTAAAAGAATGAAATCATGGAGAGTTTGACGTAAATAATTAAGGGAATTGTGACTTGAGTAGTAATATAGTTTCGGTTACAGACAGAGAAACACACAATCTCCATTATGATAAGATGTAGATATAATATAGATAATTTATTTATACATCTAGATGATAAATTAAAGTATTTTGTAATAAACTGTTTCATTTTTTCTATTTACTAATCAAGTAATTTTAGAATTAATATTAAAAAAAATATTGGTTAAAAAGAAAACCAATAAAATGTCTAAGGAAGTTGAGAGAATCTGTGGTCAGATTTGGGGATGGTGAAACTGAATAAGGAAATTCTTTTTTTTTTCTCT
Organism: Doryteuthis pealeii; assembly: GCA_023376005.1. NCBI lineage: Eukaryota > Metazoa > Mollusca > Cephalopoda > Myopsida > Loliginidae > Doryteuthis > Doryteuthis pealeii. Next base: position 96,880,616 of record CM042153.1, on the reverse strand, counting down.
TTTTAGCATCAAATCTAAAAGTGTCCATTGTAATATATATCGTGTCCGGAAAATTTATCGTGAGGTAAATTATTTGTGGCTAAATTCAGAATTCAATCTTTACTTTTTAAAATTTAACAAAAGAATTAAAGGGTTAGGGAAACCATATATTATAAAAGCAATTAGTATTATTTTGCTTATTTCGGACTATTGTCCTCATCTTTCAACTATGGTATATGGAAATCTAATAGATTGCAACGGAGTTATCAGAATAATAATTAATTAGAATAATTTTATTTGTTTTGTTATTGTCTAAAAGAACTACAATGGTTAAATTACAAAAAATACTAAGGGTACCTGGTACTCGCTTGGTCACCTCATTATAGGAAAGACCCTTCCACCCTTTATAAGTACCGGGTACTTTTAACAATATGACAATTTTTCCCGAAGAGACCCCCTTTTCGGCATACATGTCTGGTAGTTAAACTTTGACCCCCTCTGATTAAGGTTGTATAGAGATACTGACTAAGCTTGCCACAGGGATAGACTCTAACGCCCCTCTCTCTCTCTCTCTCTCTCTCTCTCTCTCTCTCTCTCTCTCTCTCTCTCTCTCTCTCTGACATTATCTAGCTTAGAAATATTTTAACTTGAAGACTGTCAATACTGTTATATACTTGGGTGTATATATATATATATATATATATATATATATATATATATATATATATATACTCTCCAGCTATGAGTAAATAGTAGGGCTAACAGAGCACTTTAACCCTAGGCAACCTGTCTACGAGAAGGAAAACTCTAAATTCAAACATGTTAACCCCCGCTTAAAAATGACCTTGTGTCTCATCCTATTTGTTCGGCGGGGGCGTTGGATTATATATATATATATCGAGAGAGAGAGAGAGAGAGAGAGAGAGAGAGAGAGAGAGAGAGAGATGTGTGTATGTGTGTATATGTATATGTGTGGTATCGCACATAAGTGCAACCCTAAAAAATTTACAACTTATATGTTGTTGTTTTGGGTTTTTTTTAATCTATAGCTTTTTTTAAGCGTTTCGTTAGAGTTCAAGTAGTGCGGCCGTATAGTAGTATTGATACTGCTACTAATCGGAAGAATTTCCGCTTTATTATATTAATGAAATCAGATTTCTATAAGATCGATAATCTGTTTAAAACAGTCCATGCATTTCCTATGCGTACATTGACATTGTGTTCTGCAAATGAGATATTACTACCAAGGTATGTGAACTGGTCTAATAATTTCAGAGGCTTACTATCCAATGTGGAGACGCCTTCATCTCGTTTGAAACATATCAACTCAGTTCATATAGAGGCCAATGATATATATATATATATATATAAATATATATATATATATATATGTGTGTGTGTGTGTGTGTGTGTGTGTGTGTGTGTGTGTGTGTGTGAAGAGAAATGGAAGTGAATCCGACAGTATGTAATATAGTGAGAAATTTGAAAAAACACAGGTTTAAATAAAATGAGTGGTAAGTTTATTAGCCGACACTGCAGTGTTTCGATCTGTTAAGTAGATCTTCTTCAGGGCTTTTGTTGATTATAAGGAAGAGTATATATATATATATATATATATATATATATATATATATATATTAGTACTTTACACAAGGGAAAGAGTCCGAAAATAAACGTAATAGCACGACTTGAGTTCGAATACGCTTACTACGATATCACAGTCCAACACGTTAGCCACCACGCCACGGGGATTTCCTTAAGCTTTGTTTGGCACATTTTGAAAAGTGTAGTGCGCTCGGTGAGAATCGAACTCATTGCAGTTGGAATGGTCTGCTGAGGTAGCTTGCTACGGGTGAAGCAGCCAAATTGATATTTTGTCTGGCACAAGGTCACAAATATGGAGCACCAACTGAGGATCGAATTCAAATACTTTGATAATGGCCAGTGTGATGATCGGGCAAGCCATTGTGCTACGAGTAGGTTCACCTTTTAGAGGGGCATATGATAACTAGTAGTCTCTCTCTCTCTCTCTCTCTCTCTCTCTCTCTCTCTCTCTCTCTCTCTCTCTCTCTCACACACACACACACACACACACACTAACACACACATATGCACACATAATAATGGACCCTGTCCATTATCTAGAAAGTGGCTTTTAAAATGATATATCATCATCATCATCATCAGGTCGTACTGGCAACACGGATATCCATGACAATCTCTCGCCAACCGTCCCTTTCGGTTATCGCTCCCGTAGGGTCCTCTGTGGAGCATCCAGAATACACATAGTACTGATCGATGTAGGTCCTTGATGGACGTCCCACACTGGCGTGTCCATGTACAGGTCTCCACAGGAGAACATCACTTATGAGTTCGTCCTTGTTTCTCCAGATTTACTAAACCCTCCTCACGAGGTCAATTTCTTAAGCAAGGTTTAACAGGTTTGAATTCAGAGTTTTCCTTCTCCTAGTCCAGTTGCCTAACCAGGGTTAAAGAACTCAGTCTGCCTTACTATTTATCCATAGCTGAAGGGAGAATAGTTAAATGCATATCTTACCCAAGTGTATTACCGCTATAGGAAATGCATATTTAAAATTATATATATATATATATTATATATATATATATATATATATATATATATATAGAGAGAGAGAGAGAGAGAGAGAGAGATGTCTATTTGATGAATGATGACAAGTTGTTGAATGGTCTCAACATGATTGGCGCAACATACTCTTACTCCCTCTATTAACACACTCTCTATAACTAAACTAAGCCAAGCTCATTAAATATCTTTTCATCCTTATTTTTATGCATATCTGTTTCATCATCAATTAATTGCAGTGTCAATTATATCGTGTCATTTCTTTTTATCTTGCGCTTATAATGAAGTCACGTGATGTTGTTGGGTTTTGTTTCGCCCTATTTATAGCTAGAGGATGCTATTGAATGGATAGCACATGCGCAGACATGTTGTGGTATGTAACATTTATATAACGGCCTCTGAACATACATATATACGTATATAATATATATATATATGTGTGTGTGTGTGTGTGTGTGTGTGTGTGTGTGTGTGTGTGTGTGTGTAAGGTAATCCAAATGACTGGCTGTAAGGGATGATTCTATTTGAGATCTTAGAAATATCACCGTACAACCATACTGTATGCTCTTGTAGGTGCAAACATATACTCATACAAGGACTTTTATGAATCCCTAAAGAGAGCTCAATGTATAATAATCAATAAATTAGATTAGATGCAGAGCAATATTTAACTTTCTTTCTTTCTTTGTTAAGTTTTTCTTTCTTTGAAAGTTATATAATATATATATATATATATATATATATATATATATATATGTGTGTGTGTGTGTGTGTGTGTGTACGTTGGGAAAATTCATTTCCGGCAATAATAATAAAAAATGACGAGTTACATTGAGTATACTACAACAAAATTATCAAGAAGGTTTACTTTACATCTATCAGATTTTAGCTCCATATGCCAATATTTAAAACAAACATAATTGCTCTACCACAACATATAGAAATATTTTAGTTAATAATACAAAAATACTTCATGCCGATAGTTGGTTGGTTGGCTGGTTGGTTGGTTGGTTGGTTGGTTGGATCTTACGGCATCTCATCCATTGGTTTATTTTATGCTTAAGACGGTTTTGCTTTATTCATTCTTGTTGGATATTCAAATTGTCATATATGAATAAAGTGTCACTGCCAACACTCGAGTTGGAACACTGATCGCCAAATAAGGAGAATGGCCACCCTCCATTTGATATGAGGTACCGTGCGGCTTAGATTGGAAGGACTTGCAATCATAGATTGGCCTGGGGTACACAGTGGGTTTTCAAGCAACCCTGTATTCTTCTTAGAAGAACGTGTATTACGTACACTAATAATAATCTTTCGTTTATTTTTATTTCTGTTCCTTAATGTATTTAGTTTCATTTGTAATTAAATATATATTATATAGTTAAAATTATAACAATTATAATAATATCTAAATTATAATAAAATATCTATATAAAAAATATAATAAAATAATAATAATAATTTAAAATAATAAAATATAATAAAATATTTATATAAAACCTTCTCGTAAAATAAATTATATATATATATCTAAATTATAATAATATATAAATCATATAAATATATATATAAAATTATAATAATTATAGATATTATATAGTTAAAATTATATACATATTATATATTTAAGTTGTTCTTCTATTATTTATATTATGTACATGTAAGTATATAAAACAATTTGAAACAGATATCTAAACTCATATTTCATCTATTTAATCATAGATGGAACCCTACCAGGTATTACGAGTCCGTGTTAGAGTGGACCTGGGAGTAATGGTGATGTAGGTGTACTCCACACTCCCCAGAGTTCCAGAATCGGAACCTCACCATTAGACGCAGTTTACCGTTATACCCAGGACACTCATTTTCTGTAGATGATATATTACTACCTAGATATGTGAACTGTTTATAATTTAATGATCCGGAATATGTATTATTCTAAAATCCAAAAGTCAATTTCGTTTACTATCAACTCCTGTAATCTATCATCATTATCTATCATATTACTTGTAAGGAGAGATGGACACCAGCATCCATAACACCCATTTATGGCAAGATGATGCATACGACGATCTAATAGGAGATAGATAGATAGAGAGAGAGAGGGGGGAGATAGGGAGAGGGACGAAAAATATATAGAGAGAGAAATGGAGAAAAGTTAGAGAAGAGAAAGTTATCGAGGAAGCAGGAGAAATGAGAGAGGGGGTATAGAGAGAGAAAGAAGAGAGAAAGACAAAGGGTAAATGGATAGAGACTGAGGGGAGATAAAAAGGTAGAGAGAGGAGAGAGAGAAGCATAGAGAGATAAAAAGGAGGGGAGAGAGAGGGGAGAGAAAAAAGGTAAAAAAGTGCAGAAGTCCAAAAACTAATAAATAATACACCTTCATTAATCAATGTGTATTCAAAATTCAGACAGATAGATAGATAGACTAACGCAGATAGATATCAACAGACAGAAAAAGACAGACATACAGACAGACAGACAGACAAACAGATAGATAGATAGATAGATAGATAGATATAAGGATCAGAATGAGCTAGCTAGATTGATAGATGAAAAAACTGAAATAGATAGATAGATAGATAGATAGATAGATAGATAGATATAAGGATCAGAATGAGCTAGCTAGATTGATAGATAGACATGAACAAACTGAAATCGATAGATAGATAGATAGATAGATAGATAGATAGATTTCAAATTGCACATATATTATGACGATAACCATCCCGCGCACCTGACTATGTAGTGGTACTTTAATGCCGATTAATCGTCATGGTAGGATGAATGTAACTATCTCAGCCACAATGTAAACCGTGCTGATGTTTGTTCTTTTTCATCTTACATCTCTAAAAGTCCATTTACCGCAAGTTTGTTCAGTGTAAGGCGAGCGCATCCAAAATCGATTGGAAGAAATATAGATAATTTATTAAGAATAGAGTTAGGTGAAAAGAAGTCTTTTTCCCTCTTAAAAAAAACAGCTTTCTCGTTTTTGCACAGTCATTCTTATTTTTTTTTAATTTTTTTTTTTTTTTAGAGGTTTACGCATCAAGTGAATTTAAAGCGTATTTTGAAAAAAAGAAAAAGCTTTGCTACACACCTGGGTTTTTATTATTATTATTATTAAAAAGGGTAATCGCTGCATTTCTCGTAAGAGATTGTGAATTGTATGAAAAGTTAGTCGGCAGTGAAAAGATTTAAAATATCCAGGCGTAACCTCTTGAAAAATAACCTATTCATAGCTAGGAAGTACATAGATCATTAGGTGATACTGATTGACTTAGTTTTATCAATTATGCACACACTGTAGATCAATAAGGAAAAAAAACCTGTCTATACAGTGTGTATTCATCTTTATGGGAATCTCGTTATAGGGAAAGGTTTGGTTGGTTATTTTTTAATGGCATATCAACCAATGTGGGTTATTTAATGCCAAATGTTATTTTTATACATACAGTGGTACCTTGACTTACGTGTGTCCCAGCTTACTAGTTTTCCGAGATACGAGCTGTTGCTCGATCAATTTTGGGAGTTGTGTTGAGAACTAAAACTTAAGGTACAAGCGAGCTTCAGATACGGTTATGTTAATAAGTTCACTAAAAAAAACATTTAAGCTTTGAATTTAATTTCGCCAAAGAAAAATATTATTTATAAGAAATAAACATTAAAACATATTACAACAAATGATTCATTACATTATAATATTTTAACATATTATGTTTTTATGCAATACAGTGATATTTTTGGTAATTTATGAGGAAGTGCGTCCCGGTTTCCTGCCTCAGAAATTGCTACCCGGTGACTATTAAAATAACGTCCCCAGCTATGTCGGTGTTACTTGAAAGAAAACAACCAACTTAGGGCGTTAAATGTATTTTAGAGGGGGGGGCTTCTATTTTTTGGCGTAATTCCTATTTATTCATCGTAATTTGTCGTAATTCTTGTTCATTTATAGAAATTTGTCATAATTCTTGTTCATTTATAGAAATTTGTCGTAATTCTTGTTTATTTATCGTAATTTTTCGTAATTCTTGTTTAGATATGAAGATGGATATATAGTTTGGAATAGACTGAGATAGATAGATAAACAAAATAATATAGATAGATATGAACAAATGAAGATAGATAGATAGATATTTTCTACAAGTAAATGTATTTGTGGGCTGTCGTTTCTTTTTTTGTCGTAATTCTTGTTTATTTAAACTAAAAACAAGACATTAAACAAACATGAATAAAAGAAAATCTGAGACGACATAGCTGGGGACGTTATTTTAATAGTCACCGGGTAGCAATTTCTGAGGCAGGAGACCGGGACGTACTTCCTCATAAATTACCATATTTTTCTTATCTAAAAGAACGTAACAAAAAGTAAGGTGTTGGGGATGGCTCGAACGGATTAATGGTATTTTAGTTTTGTTTCAATGGGGAAAACTGATTTGAGTTACGAGCGGAACGAATGAAACTCATAAGCCAAGATACTACTGTATATGATTTGTTTGGAAATGATTTTCATTAACTTCATATTTATTAATAAATTGGTACAAATAATTTATTACCTTCATGTGTATTAATAGATACTGTGGTTGACTCTCAGCAAGGGGTGTGCGCTTGTTATAAAAGCAATTTGATGAATACGGTCGGGACAATCATATAGGTGCTAGGGCTTTACATGACCAGCCGATTGATCGATGAGCCTCTCCGACAGTCCGTCTAGTCCAAGTAAAGGCCAAAGTAGAGTGTTTAAATTTACGGACTGCTCAGCCATCAGGATCCTATCCTCAAGTATCACGGGTCGCCACCCACGGATAACAGGTGTCCTCGTTGGCTGGGGGTTTTACCCCTCTGCAAAGGCACAGTCGGTTTATTCTCCAACCCCAACCGACAGGGTGGATAAACGGTTAGTAAGCTACTCTCGTAGATACATTAATACTAACTAGTGAGTTGGATCCTTACTGGGTGCCCTAAATCTATGACCCTGTTCCAAATCTAATTCTCGTTTATTTTTATTTTTTAGTACCTAGTTGTAGTTAATGGGGTGAGGGCATGACGTAGTGGTTAACGTGCTGGGTTGTGACATCGTAGTAAGCAAGTTCGAACTCTGCTCGGATTTTATGTTTCTTTCGTAGAACTGAGGGATTCGTACCTTCCCAAAAGGCATTAACAAAAAGTGAAACAAAATATTTCAACTAAAAATTGAACTCTGTTTGCTGGTTCCATTTCCTATGACGATAACCATTACAATGAGCCCGCCTCCCCGATTCACTGGTGTTATCATAATTATTCGTGGGAAGTGGGTCTCCGTGGCATAGTGGCTTACGTACTGGACTGCTACATCGTAGAAAGCGAGTTCAAACTCCAGTCGCGCTATTACGTTCACTTTCGGACTAATACTCTTGGGAAAGGTATGAACCCCCTTTCTCCTCCCAAAGTATCCCTACTGTTCTTCTGATTGAAGAAATCAAACCTCGTCGTAGTGTACCATTTAGCCTAGTTTCGCAATTTCCCTGCGACTCACTAGTGGGTTCGAACCTTACTGGGTGATCTGAGTCGTGTCTTTGTGATATATTCCGTTGTCTTTAACAATCTGCTATATATATATATATATATATATATATATATATACATATATATATATATATATATATATATATCAATAACACCTAAATAAACAAACACCGGCCGTCCCACATCAAACAAACCACTCTTGACCCATTTGAAAATCTAAAAGTCACGCACACAGTACCGAGATACACACACACTCACATTCACACACACATATATATATACACACACATACATTTATATGTGTACATATATGGTCATATACACAAATTCCAAAGAACCCTCCCTCACATATATAAGAGCATTCAAAAAGAAGTCACCTCAAAAAGGTTTTCTTCACGGAACAGATGGACTTGCTACTACTAACACAACTCCTCTACCCGGATTTTAATAGTATGTCAAACCCTCAAAAAATATTTCAATTTCTATCATTCTTTTATAATGCTCCCTTTAAAAAAAAACTCTCTAAAAACAATTTCTTCAAACAAGAAATCTTCTGACGATGACCTAAAGTCGAAACTAGTTGAGAATAAATAACATATAAGAAATATTCCTGTTTGTCTTATCACTTTTTGTTCATACTGTATATATATTATATATATATATATATATATATATATATATTGATTATTGATATTTGAATATATATATATATATATATATATATATATATATATATATATATGTGGATAATATGGGTGCTATATTTCTAAGTAAATAGTGCTTGATATCATTGATAGAGCGAATATATCTGAGTTAAGGCAGTGTGGACATGGAATCAACATGCTTCGGTATTGAGCACTATTTAATGCTGTTGGTACTGCTTCTAATTTTATTTTTTTTGTTTAAACCGTATTTGTTTTAAATTAAGACACACACACACACACACACACACACACACACACACATACATACATACATACATAATTTATACAATGACTGCTTATTTCCAACAAAGCCTTCATGAAATGATGACTCTGGGTTCTGGCATGGTTTCAGGACCGAAGCATTATTACCACAAACCCGAGGCGCCCAAGCAGTACCAAACGATATCACCCGGCATTTCTTCTTGGACGATTTGGACGGTCTCATTTTTAACCAGTAGGTGTTGCAAGATGATAACGGCTAGAAGATTACGGGACACAAGTATTAATATGTATTAATTGGCTTGATGGTATTTTTGGTATTGAGCACTGTTGGTAGTACCAATTTTAGATTTTAAACAAACAGTTGATTTATCGTAACTCTGCGAGAATGTTTCATAGATTCATTCCTTTTTCTATTTTTTTCTTTTATTATTTGATTTATTTATTTTTCTGGTTTTTCATTTAAATTTCCAGATTATTTTTTTTCTCTTTATCAATTATTGATATTTAGTTCTTACGTATGATACACCCGCACAAACATTTCAGTTGAAAAATATCAACATATTCTTATATGTGCGGTAAAGTGAGGAGCTGACGGTAGGTGTGACCCTCCACCTCAGCAAAAACAACCTCCGTGGTCTAGTGCTAACGAAAAGGGGATAGACGCCCTCGATGTCTGGTTTATACCGACAATAGGCCACTTCACCGATGTTACTTTTACTATTCTGATTATTTAATTTTAATTCTAGCTAAAAGAGTCTAGCAAGCAGATTGACGCAACACAATCTTCTAACATCAGTAGCAGCCATTGCATTCGTATTCTTGTAAAATTCTCTATACCAAAATACCTGTTGATCAGCCTGTCGATTTCAGATTGTATGTGTTCATGCACACGTCTATTTGCGTATGTGCACAGACACACGTCAATTCACGTATGTGCACAGACACACGTCTATTTGCGTATGTGCACAGACACACGTGTATTTGCGTATGTGCACATCCACACTTCTATTTGTGTATGTGCATAGCCACACGTCTATTTGTGTATGTGCACAACCACACGTCAATTCACGTATGTGCACAGACACACGTCTGTTTGCGTATGTGCACACAGCCACACCGATATTAACTGATCAATGATCTATAATCGATATGTAAACGTATTGATTTTTTAAAGATTGTCTTTTCTTCTTGATTTGTTTTCTAAATTAACTTAAATTGCTTTCAACTAACGATTGTTTCGTACTAACATACACTCTTAAATGCACATACACACACATACACACTTACATAAATGCACACACACACACACACATACACACACACACACACACACACACACACACATATATATAATATATATATATATATATATATTTCTGTGTGTGTGTGTGTGTGTGTGTGCACGCATATAAGGAGACACATACATACATATATATACATGCACATGCATAAATTTGTTTACGTACAGACACACTCAAGATAAACACAAAAGAATTACACGCGGATGCATTCAAGCGCAGACATATACCTTAGTGTACTTGTAATATGAGATCTTGCGCCTCGCATATACTTTCGTATGCATATCTATCTATCTATCTATCTATCTATCTATCTATCTCAACAGAACTTTATTATCTATCTATCTATCTATCTATCTATCTCAACTGATATTTATATATCTATGTATCAATTATCTATCTATCTATTTCAGTCTGTTCGTATCTATGTATGTCAGTTATTTCATATCTATCTATCTATCTATCTATTTATGTCTATCTATCTCGGTCTTCTTGTCTCTATCTATCTACTTCAATCTAATTATCTCTATCTATCTATCTTTGTTTTTTCATCGTTATGCCAGTCAGTTAATATCTATCTATATCTTTCTGTTCATATCTATCAATCTATCTCTATTACAAACCTTTCCCAATAGTTACCCGTTATTTGCCTCTGGAGAGTGGGGACGGGGAATCTTTTTAAGAATACTGTATAAGCAATTCAACATTGGTACAAATATTCATGTATTGGACAGCGTGTCTATGTAATTTGCATATGAAAGAGTGGGATGGATATAGAGTGATGCTATTATGCGAAAGATTTGTTGGTTGGTTGTTTTGTTTTACGGCAATAAAAGGAAAATCAGATCGACACGTATCACTTGAAATCTCGCATCATCGGAATCCAATTGCATATATTACCAAAAAATGTATCTACATTAAAGAGGAGACAAGCATGAATGTATAAATATAATAATTCTAATTTGGAAAAAATATGAATTGAATAATAGTTAAAATTTTAATAATAATAAAGAAAAAAAATTATAATAATAAAGGAAAAATTCATATAACAATAAAAGAAAAATTTATATAATAATAAAGAAAAAAATATATCAACTTCAGTGGGTCATTTAATGCCGATAAAGTTTTGAAATAAAGTCATTCTTAATACTCAATTTTTTTATAAATACATTTTTCTATTTACCCATAGATGGGACCCTCACAGGTACTACCACTCCGAGTCAGAGTGGACCAGGAAGCAATAGTGTTGAAGGGGTGCTCCACATTCCCCAAACCTCCAAAACTGGAACCTCACCATCAGATAGAGTTTAAAGTCATTCCCAGAATATGTAGACCCTCAGTCACCGCCTTCTAGCACCTATATGATAAAATGGGCTGGAGCTTGCTATAAGAGCAATAGTGTTGGGACAATCATATAGGTGTTAGGGCTTGACGTGACTAGCCGATTGATTTATGCGAAAGAGGAGCTCCTAATCAAAAAGGGCGTTGAACTATAAACTTGAAACAGATTAACTTGATAACACCATAACAATTTATAATATGCAAAAGTAGCATCCCATTTCTGAGACATGAACCGAGTATAAACATAAATATCGTAGTTTTGTGTGATGTAATGCGTCATCGAGTACAGAGGCTGATAACGAGGTGTGACCCCGAGGTCAAACACCTGCGAAGGTGGGAATTAATCGCTGGTGGGTCAGAGATTTTGAGCAAGCGTGTTAAATGAGTAAAAATAAGATTTTTGGTTGAGATCTGCACCCTAATTGGTGATCACGAGAAACAGTAGTCTGATTGAGTTTTTTGGGCGTTACTGACGAACCAAAAAAAAAAAAACATTGCAGACGTGTTAATGTTTAAAAGCCCCCCCCCCCCGCTCTTTTGGGAGATACAAAAGAAAAGAAGAAAAGGTAAAAAGTTTACAGATTTCTATTTTGATACAATGTAAAAAGATCCACCAAGTCTGAAAAACTAAAACAACATAATCTTCCTCATCCTAACGCTTTACAACCTTGTGCAAATTAATTAAATCAACTCCTTGAGCTTCCTTTCAACACATAGGCAGATTTAGAACCACTGGAGTGACAGGTGTAATCGATTTCTATTTTTTAGGTAATCTGCAGTAGTATGCAGTAATATGATTCTATTTTCGGGGTGTATGATGGAATTCATTGGCCTTGAAAAATATTGCGTCGTTCAAAAGAAAAGAAGGAAATGCAAAACGTTGCGGCCAATTGAGTTGAATAACTATAACCTTGTCCAACTTAATTGAAACAAAACGAATAATTCCCTTATTATTATTATTATTATTATTATTATATCCGCAATCTCTCTGTAAGGTTTTTCAGTGTGTTCGTGCAGCGTTACAATTTTCGTGCGCTTCCTTGGGGTAATTTTCATCGCAGACAATGACCGTAGGACAACTAATCGACAATCGAGACAATAGACAATATGGGTGTGATAATAATCTGAAGCAATCACGGACGATGCAGTATTTTTTTAGACCAAACAAATTTCATCATCGAAAATAGATTCATATTACTGCATGCAAATTACCTAATCCAAGGGAAAAATAGAAACCGACTACACCCTGTCACTCAAGTGGGTCTAAAACTGACCGTATGGGGAAATAAAAAAAAACTCAAGTGTTTTTGTTTTTTCAATTAATTTGCATAATTTGTTTTTTTGGGAGTTAGGATGAGGAAGATTGGGTTGTTTTAGTTTTTCAGCCTTGGTGAATTGTTTTTACATTTTATTTGTGAAATAGAATCAGAAGTTTTGGGTGTTTTTTGTGAGGGCGGCGGTGACGGATGGCGTTGCGATTATTGGCATTAAAAAACAAAACGAATTTCTGTTACTTATATCCAAGATGTAATAATAACATTTGAAAAGAATGATCTCACTATTCCCTACACTCTGTTTTCTTGTAAGATATCTTGACAAAAAGTCTCGTTAACGGCATGTCGCGAGGTTTAAGGAGAATAGAATATGCACTTGAACAAACTGCTCTCCTATTTGTCTCGGCAAGGATTAGGGTGGGGACACAAAAAAGCCAATAAAACGATTCTTTTATCAGTGAGATATTAATATTGTGTTTGGATTTGAATCCATTTGTGTGTTTTTGTGGGTGAGAGAGAGGGGGAGGAGCTCTTAACAAAAGGTTTCGTTAACTGTATGCCACGAGAGTTGTCTAAGAATAGAGAGTGAACTTGAACTGCTCTCCTGTCTGCATAGTCAATGATCACTGCTCAGAGCCGATAAAAAGAGTTTTTTTATAAGTTAGATATTAATATTGTGTTTGGGTTCGAATTCATTTGTTAGTATGTGTGTATGTGTGAAAAAGAGAGAGCGAGAAAGAGAGAGACAAAAATAAAACTCTTGATAAAAGGGCTCGTTAACTGCATGCCACAAGAGTTGTCTAAGAAGAGCGTGTACACTTGAGCAAACTACTCTCCTATTTGTTTAGACAGTAGACACAAGAAGCTGTCTACGCATTGTCACGTTGTCATGAGCCAATGAAGATTTATATGTAGTTTGAGAGAGAAAGAAAGAGAAACCCGCGTGAACGAGTCCATTTCCTACGACTCTAACACCCGCCTCCATAATATATATATATATATATATATATATATATATATATAATATAGATAGAGAGAGAGAGAGAGAGAGAGAGAGAGAGAGAGAGAAGAGAGACCAAGAGGGAAAGAGCGCACTTCTTTTTTCTTTCTATCTTCTCTCATTGTTCACTTCTCCCATCAACAATATATATACATATATATATATATATAACAAGAAAGTCACTTTTTAAACTAAACATCACTAATAACAAATCCTCACGAAATGAAATAAAGACACTTGCCAATTTTCTGTGAAAGCGCAATTCAAATCTGCCCTTCGTTTCTTTCCTTCTTTCTTTATATTCAATAGCGGGTGGTGGGAGGGGCTATGTGCTTGACTGTTGTGTGAGCAGCTGTTAGTATTCTATTGGCAAGTGCTTGGTAGTTAACTGAAGCCCACCAATATATTGACAACTAAAATTTCATATCGTATTTCACGTTAAAAAAAAAAGACATCACAAATAGACAGTGTACATTTCAACAAGTCTTTTATGGTTATTAATAGTTAACTACACCCCTTACAGTCGGATTTACTTGCATAAACTCAACCTTCAGGGCATATATATATATATATATATATATATATATATATATATATATATATATATATATATATACCAATCCCTCCGCACGAGCAGGATGCAATACAAAGTCAATTTCTTAAGTGGAGTTTAACAGGTTTGAATTCAGACTTTTCCTTCTCCTAGACTGGTTTCCTAGCCAAGGTTAAGAGCCCTGCCCAGCTATTTACCCATAGCTGGAGGAAGAGTTGTATTCATACCTTTCCCAAAGGTAATAGCATTATGTGAAATGCAAACAGTTTCGTCTATGATTTGAACTCGGGTCGACGAGACCATTTCCTGTGACCCTAAATATTACACCATGGGCCTATAGATATATATATATATAAGTTGAAAAGTGTAAATGAATCCGACAATATATTGAAAGGATAAATAAATAAAATAAAGGAAAGAAAATGTTGAATGGATAAAAATAGTTTAATGAAATGTTGAAACACGTGTTTTCCTTTATTTATTTATCCTTTCAACACACACACACACACACACATACACACACAATATATATATATATATATATATATATATATATAGCATTAATACATTTAGGAAAGGTATGAATCTATGAGGAAATATATTAAACCTTATGTCACATCTTGTTCATTCGCATGCGTTGGTTGAATACACTCACACATACTACGTAAGAGAGTTTCCAGTCGTGCTATTACGATCACTTTTGGAGTAATACTATTGGGAAATGTATGAACCCGTCGCTAAGTATTAAATAGTATCCCTACTGGTCTAGAAGGATTGCATTGGCATTAAATAACCCACGAAGGTTGATATACCATTAAACCCAAGTGAATTATTTAGAATAAAAACCTATTGACCTAAGTCAACAAACCCCTGTCGACTGAGGCAGTACACCGATTGCCCCTTTGCAAATGGGTAAAATCCCCCAATGGGGCTACCTGTTGACCATGGCTGGTGACCTGTGATGCTTAAGGATGGAATTCTGGTGGCTCAACATGTCTATGACATGCAACACTCCACTTTGGTCCTTACTTGGGCTAGACAGGCCTCCTCTGATTATTTGGCTTATCACGTCATACCCTAGCACCTATATGATTGTCCCGATCCTATCGCTCTTATGGCAAAACCCAAGCTATATATGTGCTCGAAGGTGAGGATCTTAGTTCCCTGGGTGTGACGTTAAGCTGCATCTAGTGGTGAGGTTCCAATTCTGGAGTTCTGGAATGTTGAGTACCTCTTTATCATCATTACTCCCAGGTCCACTCTAAATCGGAGAGGTAGTACCAGTTAAAGTACCATCTATGGGTTTAATATATCAAACGTGTTTCAAAAAATGTACTTAAAAAAATGAGTTTAAAAAGAAAATTGAATATCCAACAAGAATGAATAAAAGAAAACATCTTTGGCATAAAATACCCCAACAAGGGTTGACATGCCGTAAAATCCAACCAACCACCCAAACAAACAATCTAGTAAATGAAATAAGAGGTTACAGTGGTTCCGTTAATTAGTTGAGGCAGAAATTGTTTCAACTTGCACTGTTGAGCGTATTCGAGACTAGGGAATGATATCACAAAAGCTCCAAGCATTACTGTTATATATATATATATATATATATATATATATATATATATATATATATATATATATATTATATATATATATATATATATATATATATATATATATAATATATATATATATATATATATATATATATATATATATATATTATTCTTTCTGACATTAGTTCGCAGATTAAATTTAATGGAAATGGCTGAGTAGTTTATGCGCATGAAACTCCCCCACCCCCAACAGAAAATGAAGCCAGTATCGATTTTGTTTTGACAGATTATCGATAATACTGGCGTTTGAAACTGTTTTCTATTGGAGGAAGGACTGCACAAATATCTTCCTAATACTCGTTATTTTACCTGAAACCAACTAGACACGAGAACGTTCAATTTCATCAATTTACTCAACTAAGAAACGATATTTTCAACGTGATTCAACCCGAAGTCTACACATGACTAATAGATTGCTCCTAAGCTTAGCGTCTTAATCTGACTTAAGTCTAAATTCCGTGAAGCTGGTGGTAGAGGACTACGATTGAATACATAAAGGCCTCTATTGCGCCAATCTTCTAAATGGGGCGTGCCTTGAAAATCAGTAATTGAAAATCTTGACATTAATCTAGTCTCGAACCCGGGATATTTTGCTCCTGTGGGAAATACGTAGCCAGATAAACTTGAAACTTATTTAAACGTCTAATTTTCAAATTTTAAGATTGGCTGAAATAATACCTCAGAACAGCCATTGAGAATCCTGTTGGTTGTCAACCCTTGTTGGGTTATTTTATGCCGAAGACGTTTTGTTTTATTCATTATTGATGAGCATTCAATTCTTTTAAACTATTTTTTTTTTAATTATTTCTCTGAATGTTTGAGATGAGGCTTGATGATTAGTATTATCTGCGTTACTAGGACTGTTGTCCTCATCTTCATTGTTATATGTACAACGTTTCGGCTGATATGCCATCCGGCCTTCTTCAGATATTTCTTGTCGGACTCTGGAACCTTCTCGGACTCGGGAACCTTCTTTTCGGACTCGGGAACCTTCTTGTCGTAATCGGAACGCCATCACAGAACTTTGAACCCAAGCCTTTATTCAGTCCACGGGGGTATCCTGTTCTTATTCTGCTAACCATAGCTGGGGTAGAGGTGTTAAGCTGTGTTAATTATTATTCTATGTTACTTCTGCCCTTTTAAAGATATTCTAAAGTATTTTTTTCTATCTAACCCATTGATGGGACCCTAACAGATGCCACCACTCCAAGTGCGAGTGAACCTGGTAGTAATGGCGATGAAGGGGTACTCCACACTCCCCAGAGCTCCATAATTGAAACTTCACAACTAGATATAGTTTACCGTCATACCCAGGACACTAAGACCCTCGGCCACACCTTTTTAGCACATAAATGATAAAAACGGTTGGGGGCTTGCCATAAGGCCAATAGGGTTTTTGGATTATTTGTAGTATATAAGCCGTGCTGCAATCTACCACTTAAATTTGAAGACTAAGCGAGATTACATGGTTTAAACCTCAGCCAACCAACAACCCGAATACGTGGCTGGTTAACTACTTAATCGCTGATACAGAAAAACGACCATTTGCAGTCATTGACGAAGGACCTGCAAGACTGAGGAGCACCAAGGAATAACCAAAGGATTCTTCACTAAGGATCGCGCTCTGTTTAACACAAATGATCTCCGCTGGACAGCGCTCTTGCTTGAACCCGAAAGGATGGCCACAAAAGTCGTAACAAGGGTTGAGAATCTTGTTTCAGAATTGATAAAATTGTAAATATTTCAATGTGTAAAAAGTATAATAATCTTGATTTAACTCTCTCTCTCTCTCTCTCTCTCTCTCTCTCTCTCTCTCTCTCTCTCTCTCTATTTTCTTACCTTCTTTTCATCTTTTCAGTATGTTCGATTGAAACAGATAAGCGTTATCGCTTCCGTGGGCTTACACCCTCTCTCTATCTTTCCCCATCTCTCTTTCTTTCTATCTTTCTCACTATAAGTTTTCTGTTTGGCATGTCCTTTTTCTTCCCTTTCTTTCTTTATTATAAAAACGGAATGGTCCATTATTTAGCTGAGGGGACGACACTCATAAGAAATAAGATATTCGACGGATAAACGGCACCATATAATCAGGGTTTACATTTTTGTATTACGATTTGGACCATTTGTCTCATTTTTAACTAGAGGGATGATAACGGTCAGAAGATTAGGGAACGAGAGTATTAATATATAGATTAACTCACACAACAAAATATGAGGGGTTTCTTTTGTAGGGCTAGATTTAACAATTCACATTGGCATGGGGGGGGCACTCGACATGATAGATAACCCATTCGAATAGAAAATCGTAGAAAATGTTGGAGAGTGCATTATCATCATCACCATCATCATCATCATGTCGAACTGACAACATGGATTCTCATGACTCTCTCTCACCACCCGACCCTATCGGTTATCGCTCCTGGCAAGTCCCCATCACAACATCCAGTATCCATACAGAGCTGATCAATGCTTCTAGATTTTGTTCAGAAAAGCACGCTGCATCTTTGTAGTTATTAAGGATGCTGTTGACATCTATATGGGCTTGTTTTAAACGAGGATACTTTCCTGCCCTCCCACCAGGCTGGGATCGACACAAGTTCATTTGAATGTGTGGAGGGAGCTACGCACAAATCGAAGTTCATGCGATTGCTAATTCAAAATATGCATGATTTCCGTCGGCATTCCTTTTTGGGGCGCCTGAAGCACCGGGCAATAAGCCCAGCCCTGCTCCTTTAAATTGAAGTGGCAGGTGTTGCCTGGGGGGACGGTCCGCCTGGGTACATGCGGTTATCTGGATTTGAGGTTTAGCGACCGAAGCCACTGATGACCGGAGACAGGAGGGGTGACTGAAATTATTGAAAATTAATTAACACAAGAAAACATTTGGATTTTTTGGTTTCATAACAGGAGACGGGGTATATTTACAATTCATTTTAGCCTGGGGGGTACTCTATTTTGTTAATGTGTGTAGGTGTATTTTTAGATTAGTTGGTGGGTGTACGTGTGTGTGTGTGTGTGTGTGTGTGTGTGTTGTAGTCATGGTGTTCTACTATTTCTGTTAGTGCGTGTATGTGCTCACGCGTATGAAATTATGTTCTTTTTTCGTTGTGTGTGTGTGTGTGTGTGTGTGTGTGTGTGTGTGTGTGTAGTTATGTCGTTTTTTAGATTGTTGGTGTGTGTGCGCGTGTGTGCGTACGTGCGTACGTGCATACGTATGTACGTGTATGTGTGTGTACTAATGTTGTTCTCGTATTTCTGTTTGGGCGTATGTGTGTGTGTGTGCATATGCGTGTGTATAATTATATTTTTCTATCATTCGCTAGTGCTTTAGTGTGTGTGTGTGTGTGTGTGTCTGTGTCTGTGTCAGTGTGTATGTATGTCTATGTGTGTGTGCATGTAGTTATGTCGTTTTGAGATGATAGAAAATACAAATAGAAAATCGAAAATGATTGTTAAATCATAAATTACATATTTTTCTAAAAATCGAATAAAACTTAATAATATTCATCGAATTAATAATGAAATGGAATAAAAAATGCAATTTATCAAAAGATACACACACACATATATATATATATATATATATATTGTGTGTGTGTGTGTGTGTGTGTTGTGTGTGTGTGTTGGTGTGTGTTTGTATATAATATATATATATATATATATATATATATATATATATATCTTTTGATAGGTTATAAATCTTTTTGCAATATTGATAAAAACGCATATAATATATATATATATATATATATATATATATATATATATATATATATATATTGATAGTTTAAAAATGCAATTTATCAAGAGAAATATACACACGCACACACACACACACACACACATATGCCGGATATATTTATACGCACAAACGAAAATAAAACCACATTATTACACACGAGTGTGCGTGCACACACACGCACAAACAGAAACAGGATAACAACATGATCACACACACACACACACACACAAACACAACACACACACACACACACACACCACACACACACACACATAAACGTACACACATCAACCACCCTAAAAATGACATAACTACACGTACACACACACACACAGACATATTCACTCGCACAAACGAAAACAGAACACAGTATATCTATCCCTAAAAAAGAAATCCCTCATATTTCATAGTCGGCGCGACACACGTTTCGGATTTTTTAATCCTTATCAAACTCATACAATTATGGTTTGCGTTAGGACTTATTTTATGTTCAGGGTATAAAGAGGGTTAATAAATTACACTGCTTAATCCATGTTGATTGCATATC
Source organism: Doryteuthis pealeii (assembly GCA_023376005.1). NCBI lineage: Eukaryota > Metazoa > Mollusca > Cephalopoda > Myopsida > Loliginidae > Doryteuthis > Doryteuthis pealeii. The sequence goes on along the minus strand of CM042153.1, from coordinate 96,860,221 downwards.
CAGTCTAGCAGTTTGTTTTTATTTGTAAATGTGTTTGTATAGTTTTTAGTATGTTTGTGTGTCAACTTCGAAAGGGATACACAAGTCATATTGGAGAGAACATGGAGGGTTGGAAATGTAAGAACTGTGGTCGAATTCTGCTTTCTAAGTCTGGATAAGTCAATCATAGGAAATCTAATCAGGGACAATTCAAGCAAACTCCAGGAAGAATGTGTCTTGTACAATAAGTAACTAAGTCTGTAAGTCAGCTTCTGATCTTAAGAGACATTGCTGGTGCATAAGCATCAAATTTATCATCGGGAAAGACGTCCTTCCTATGTCATATTTGCATCAAACTTTGTGGATCTGCAGCAGGTTTGATGAGTCATTTGAGGGCTCATGAAAGGAAAGGTTCTGGTGGTGGGTTATAGGATTGTGAAAGGCGGCAGTGATCTGTAAAGATTATACTATTGGTATGTTTCTGTGCATATATGAGTATGTATTTACCTACCCCTCCGCACAAGTAGGATGTGACACAAGATCAATTTATTTAGCGGAGTTTAACAGATCTGAATATGAATTAACAGGTTTTCCTTCTCCCAGACTGGTTGCCGTATTAAGGTTAAAGAGTCCATTCTACCCTACTATTTACCCATAGTTGGAGGGAGAATAGTTTGATGCATACCTTTCCCAATGGTATTAGTACTATGTGAAATGCAAATATCCTCGCCCAGGATTTGAACTCGTGTGACCGAGTCCATTTCCTAGGACTCTAACCATTACACCACGAATACCTCCTGGGTGTTTGTATGTATATATGTATATATTCTCTGTGTGTGTGTGCGCTTACTAGTGTGTGTCTTGGTAACTGGTGAGAGCGTGCGTGTGCACACACATATACAAGTATGTGTACTTGTGTATATACATATCCGTACACATATATTTTCTTTTTTTCTTTTTTTGAAAAGTTGTGATGTGATTGGTACAAGAAAGTTGTGACATGATTGGTACAAGAAAGTTGTGACGTGATTGGCACAAGAAAGTTGTGACGTGATTGATACAAGAAAGTTGTGACGTGATTGGCACAAGAAAGAGCGTTTGAAATGTGTGATAGATTTTCTAAAGAGTTACAATTAAAAAAAAAACGTTTATTTAAAAAAAAATATCCATCACTGTTCAAATAACACTTTTTCCATCGTAATATTGCCATAAAGGTTTGATAACAACCGAAACGTTTTAACGTCGATTTCACCATCAAGAATAAATTCATTTTTTGGAATACTTTGCCTTTCTAATTTCTATGTACTGTCATGTTCATTTCCATATTTTACTCATATATATATATATTATATATATATATATATATATATATATATATATATATATATATATATATATAGTCATCCATGTAGAGTGCTGTTTCGCGGTTCCTTAGTACGGCAAGACTTTGATGGCCGTGATCGAAACTCGACCGATTTTTCGTCAGTCAGAGCTTGTGCCAACTGGACCATCAGCACATCAAGATAATATTAATGATAAATACATATACATTTATAAAGATTGTTAAGAGAGCTCTATTCGTTTTCAGGAGAGCCTTGCTATATATATATATATATATATATATATATATATATATATATATATATATATATATGAGGAAGGTAAAAAGATGGTGAACAAGAAATGATAACGCAAAACAAATCTAAGAGTTGAAACGTTTCGTCCGATTCATACGGACATCATCGGTCAAATGATTTTTATTGAAAGCAAAATTACGTGCAAGTACAAGTGAATTTGGTGAGGGGGTGAGTTAGTAGCGGAAGTGAAGGGAGGGAGGATAGGGGCAGACATGATTCCGCTACTAACACCCCCTTCTCACCAAATTCACTTGTACTTGCACGTAATTTTGCTTTCAATAAAAATCATTTGACCGATGATGTCCGTATGAATCGGACGAAACGTTTCAACTCTTAGATTTGTTTTGCGTTATCATTTCTTGTTCCCCATCCTTTACCTACCTCATACTGTCGGATTCTACTACATCCATCCTATCTCCATATATATATATATATATATATATATATATATATATATTGCATGGCTATCCTGAAAATGAATAGAATATATATATATATATATATATATTGACGTAGAAATTGTTTAGTAGTGGTGTCTATAATTAAACATAAGACGTAAGGACATTTCTTCATCATAAATTTCCATTACGTTCAGAATGAAGATAAGAAAAATAAACTAGATACGTTGATTCATGAAATGCAAACTGTGTTCGGCCGTTGTTGATATCGTCTAAGAATTATAAACACATTTCTTTTCAAAGAATTTTGCTTAAGGTAGAAAATAAAATATGGCTGCCAGAGAATATCGACTTATTTCATGGAACCGCCTTTCAGAACACTAATTCTTTATTCTCATGATATAAAATTAATCATATATATATATATATATATATATATATATATATATATGGGTTAAATAGTAGGGCAGATTGGGCCCTTCAACCTTGGGTAGGTAACCAGTCTAGGAGAGGGATAACTCTGAATTCAAAATTCCTGAGGTCGGTCGTTGATTGGGTTTGTGGCATTCCTTGTGCACCAATTCTTTCCTATCGACTTTGCCAAAAAGTGTGGATGGTCCAACACATGCCTTCACCACTATAAAAAAAATCACTGTGTGGGTGTTCATTGTGTGTGTGAACCCTCATGCGTCGAAAATCGACGAGAGAGTCCATATATATATATATATATATATATATATATATATATATTAGTTAGACGGGTATTTTTAAGGACCACGGAATATTTCTTTCTTGGAAGCTGCAGTTGTAGATATTCAAATCTTCCAGTCGTTTTTCGTAGATTGAGGTCCAGATGGTAAAGAATGTCTCATACTTTTTATCCAAGCGCTTTCAACCATTTCACTGGTCGTCTTTAGTGGATTGTTGTTTGTAGTGTTTTTGTTTGTTTGTTTGTTTGTTTGTTTGTTTGTGTTGCTTTGTTTTGTTTTGTTTTTGTTTTTTTGTTATTTTTTGCGTGAGTTTTATTGGTTTGGAATTTTTGTTTGTTTTTTGTTGTTGTTTTTTTTGTGATTTATTCGGTTAGTAAAGTTTGTTACTAAGGTTAGAGCGTTAGTTATTAAAGATGTTTATATATTGTTGCCGGTGGTAAATGCTATTTTATTTTTTTTTTTTTTTTATGCCTATAACCTCGAGGATTTGTAGTTTTAGAGGATTTTAGGGTTGTCAGTTAGAATCTTCCGTGTGTTGGAAGTCTACAACTGAAGATCATATATATATATATATATATATATATATATATATATATATATATATATATATATATATAAGTTAGGATAGCGTAGACACGAAAACAATGGCGTATGGTAACTGACAATTTCTCGCCTATACAATTTTGATAAAGGCCACTCTTTACTTACAAATATAGCAAACTATATTATCATTAATGATATATATATATAAATATATGTATATATATAGATATATGTATATATATAAATATATGTATATATATAGATATATGTATTTACCAACCCCTCCGCACGAGCAGGATGTGACACAAGGTCAATTTCTTAAGCGGAGTTTAACAGGTTTGAATTCAGAGTTTTCCTTCTCCTAGACCGGTTGCCTAACCAAGGTTAAAGAGCCTAGTCTGCCCTACTATTTATCCATAGCTGGAGGGAGAGTAGGATTCATACCTTTCCCAAAGGTATTAGCGCTAAGTGAAATGCAATTACCACATCCAGGATTTGAACTCGGGGCGACGAGTCCATTTCCTATGACTTTAACCATTACACCACGCGCTTCCCATATATAGATATATGTACATATATAAATATATGTATATGTATATATATATATATATGTGTGTGTGTGTGTGTGTGTGTGTGTGTGTGTGTGTGTGTGTGTTCGTGTTAGAGTAGTATAAACACAGTCTCAACGGCAGTTAGTGACTGATAATTTCTCGTGCATGTGATCATCGGAACAAGTCTATAATAAAAAAGCTCCCTTTTTGTACATTCGCACGGTGAATTTGTGTGTGAGTAAGGTACGCACATCATTATTAATGTGTTCGATTCTCACCGGGTGTCTCATATTCATTGGCCTTATGTCAAACTTAGCTAAGCTTAGTAAGTACTGCAGACGCGTACTAGTTACTAATTTAATCTTCACTGAGTGTCTTGCTGTTGCGAGGTTAATTTTAGTTAAACGAAATTATATATTACTAGCAGGGTCCGTGGATATACCTCAGTATTATACTGATTTGATGATTACAACTTTTGATATGTTTGCTTAAGAGCTATTGCAAAACAGTTCAATATATAAACAGTATGATAATCTTGCTTTAGTTCTCTCTCTCTCTCTCTCTCTCTCTCTCTCTCTCTCTCTCTCTCTCTCTCTCTCTCTCTCACACACACACACACACACACACACACACACACACACTTCTTTTTCATTTGGTGACATCTCCACACTGGATGGTAGGACTCTCAAATTAGTAGACCAGTTGATATAACTCAGGAGTAATATCTCATCTACAGAAAACGATGACATTATACGCATAGGAAAAGCATGAACAACTATAGGCATACGGAAATTTAATCTCTTGTTATATAGCCGTCTTATTACATAGACGGTATATATATTATGCCAGACACCCGTGGTTGTGTCCCCCACTTAATCTTCTACTTTGTCTTTAATCTTACTCTTACATGTGAGTCTGTAGTTTTTACTTCATCTGTAGCTTGGCTGGTATTGATTCGTTAATGGCTGGTTCTGTATATCTCCTTACTCCTTCATTGCTTGGTCTGGTATCTATCGTCGGAGTAATTCTTCCGTCAGTCTGGTTCTGACTTCTTAGCTGTTTTCCTGGTTGTTTTTTTTTCCTCATCTTAAGACGGTTCTGCGTTGTTGGTTTGCTTTTAATTAACAACACAAAACATTTCTTCATTGAATTAGATATCTATTTCTTAAGAATCAGGACCCAATAACCACGCGCGTGTGAGCCCGGCTCAGTACGTCTTTACATTATGACGACTAGCAGCAGACTGTATACTATTCTCACACTCGCAGAAGTCAAAATAAGGTTACTACCTGTCAGTCAAATCTACAACTACTCCAAAGGCCAGGCTTGAATTCAAATAATATTTTCCTGATTTGAATTCAAATCTGCCTTCAACACTAACCATCCAAAACCGACGGTACGCTCATCAGTATGTAACACTCTCTGTATTATATGTAGCGTGGTGTTCTGAACAAATTTCCGAATCAGCACCACAAAAGCAGCTGTTCCACCACTTACACCCAATCGTACAAACCATCAATGTAAGATGGACAAGACACTGCTGGAAAAGCCAAGGCGAACTCATAAGTGCCGTTCTCCTGTTTACCGACCAGCAAAAATCTACATCATTCAGCTCTGTGCCGATACTGGATGCCGTGTGGAAGACCTACAGGGATCAATGTCCGATAGGGATGGGTGGCGAGAGAGATACATGGGAATTCGTGTTGTCAGTGCGACCTGATGCTGCTGCTGATGATATATATATATATATATATATATATATATATATATATATAAAGAAAATTTGAAAAAACAAGTGTTCCGAAAATGGGATGAATTTAATTATCGATGTTTAAAACATTTCGGTTACATTGAACATATTTTTAAACATCGATAATTAAATTCATCCCATTTTCGGAACACTTGTTTTTTCAAATTTTCTTATATTGTCGGATTTAATTTCCATATTTACTCCCCATATATATATATATATATATATATTTAACCCAGCTATGGGTTAAATAGTAGGGCAGACTGGGCTCTTCAGCCTTGGGTAGGTAGCCAGTCTAGGAGAGGATAACTCTGAATTCAAAATTCCTGAGGTCGGTCGTTGATTGGGTTTGTGGCAACCCTTGATGCACCAATTCTTTCTATCGACTGTGCCAAAAAGTGTGGATGGTCCAACACAAGCCTTCGCCACTATAAACAAATCTCTGTGTGGGAGTTCATTGTGTGTATGAACCCTCATACGTCGATAATCGACGGGAGAGTCCATTATATATATATATATATATATATATATATATATATATATATATATATATACATTTAAGTAGTTAAATCCCGCCTAATTAATCATTAATGAATTAACTTTAAAAAAAATTAGGTTTGACTTCAATTAAGCACATATTGTCCCAAATATATATATATATATATATATATATATAATATATGGCATTTAAAACATCTTCACCTGATGATTGCATCGCATGGAATCAATATGGTCGTGAATGTTCCTTTGTCACCTAATAAATAGATATGTAAAACCTTTATATATTTATCTTATTATATTATATAACAGCTCTATTTTATATTGAGCACTCTACCAATAATACTGCCTTTGGTACACCATTCCAGCAAAAGCTGAAACAGTGACCATCTCACACTATAGTATATATATATATATATATATATATATATATATATATATGTGTGTGTGTGTGTGTGTGTGTGTGAATGCGTACCACAAGAATTTCCAATAGATATTGCACATATATGCCCTTCTTTTAAACGGCTTGATGAAACATATCGAATGTCAATCATTTAATAGTAACGTTTTTCTTTTTCTTAGCAGTATCAATCTTGGGTTACGACTGCAGATCTGGTTTTAGTTCAAAGAAACTCTTTTTTTCTGTTAGTTTTTTGTACAGGGGTTCAGGTTTTATTTCTGTTCTTTCTCTCATCAGTCATCGTGTTGTTATTTCGAAACAGAAATAAACAAATATTGAGGCAAAAAGAATTTTAGTAGATTTTTTTTTTTTACATCTGACACAAAACAGAAAATGAAATTAGATTGTTATTTGTCTGAATTTTTAAGATGAGGCTTGGTGTGTATTATTTTGATATTTCTAATGATTATCCTCATCTTTATTGTGGTATGTGGCGATATGAATAAGATATTCAAAAGTTATTAAGCGCTTTGTTTGATCAACAGTCAAACTATTAAAAATGATTTCCCAGGTTGGGTCATTGCTATGTTCGGATAGACAGGGAACACCTGAAGAAGGCCACCGGATACAGTAGCCGAAATGTTGTCTCTTTACATACCACAATAAAGATTTAGGACTTTCTGTTTCCTCTACACACACACACACACACACACACGTACAGACACAGAGACACGCACACACACACACACACATACACACACACAAACCTTCATGTTGGCTCATTATAAACACGCGTTTCGAATGTTTAAAATCCTTTTCAAGGTTTATGTATGTATTTGTATGTGTCCTGGTAGTTGATTTATGTGTGTGTGGGTGTGTGCATGTGCGTGTGTGTGTGTGTGCGTGTATATGTGCGTGTTTGTGCGCGTGCGTGTGTGTGTGCGTGTGTGTGTGTTCATATATATGCAAACACGTGATGCTGCACCCTCCGAAATGTTCTCAATACAAATTTGTAAAGGAAAAAGATAAATGAAAATAAGCACTTTTTAGTCGTTATATACACACACACATATATATATATATATATATATATAGAGAGAGAGAGAGAGAGAGAGAGAGAGAGAGAGAGAGAGAGAGAGAGGGTGGGGGCGGGGGAGAGAGAGATTTTTTTTTAAGAAGGGATGACTTAATGGTGAAAGCAAAATATCGAGGAGTTTCAATTTTGACAGTTGAGAAAAATAGTTAATCGAATGTCGGAGTTATGAATGAATATAAAAGTGCTCAATATGTTTGTAGACCAAGTTTAGTAAACCAATATTGTCTGGATATGTCTAGCCGTGTTTCACAATGAGAACCGTCGTGACTATTCTGCGTGAAATTAATTAAATTATTTAAAATTATTTAAAACAAACGGAAGTAAACAAAATACAGGTGTGAAGAAACGTTGTGTTTATTTTGATTTTTTAAACCAACGCTTCATTTTTTTTTAAATCTTTATAAATAGATCTTTTTAAAATCACATACATATATATATATATATATATATATATATATATATATATATATATATATATATATAAGGTAACATTGGTGTTGTTTGTTAACCTGTGATTCATTCTTAATATTTCGAGATAAAATCTCTTCTTCAGAAGAACACTGGAACTGAAGTAGTTGTCGTCTTGCTATGACATTTCTAGTTAACTAAAAATACCATAACATGACGACAACAAAGATTTTATCTCGAAATATTAATATTAAGAATAAATCACAGGTTAAGAAACAGCACCATTGTTATCTTATTTTTTCTTTACACTTGCATTGTGATAGCCTTCAAAATCAACCTCCAAACCAATATATACACAATACTTCAAGCAAATTATAAAATCCTTATATATATATATATATATATATATATATATATATATATATAATTTTCAAATAGATCTGTTTATATAGATGGAACTAACAGGTACTACCACTCCGGAACAGTATGGACCTGACAGTAATGACAGTGAAGGTTTGTTCATACGCTCCTCAGAGGTAGATAGATAAATAGATAGATAGATATGTAAAGACGGGTACCCTCTCTTCCTCATTTCACTCTTTCTCTCTCTTCTCTCTCTCTCTCTCTCGCCTCCTCTCTCTCTCTCTCTCTCTATATATATATATATATATATATATATATATATATATATATATATATATATATATATAGTCATCCACAGACACCGTGTTTCGACGTATCACGTCTCTTCAGTGTGTTAGACATTTGTAAGCTACTTATGTGTGTGTGTACAGAGAGAGAGAGATAGAGAGAGAGAGAGAGAGAGAGAGAGAGAGAGAGAGAGAGATCTTGTATATTTATTTATGTTCTTTATATCCAAATCAACTTATTCAACGTGATGATTTCACCATGGCGTCTGCCCTGATTTCCCGCTCATGAACCAGAGAAGATCGTTCATTCAATATGTGCGCTTCATTTATTCCTTCTGCAGTTAATCGGTGCATAACATCCATACGCAGATGTTTTATGGGGGTTTTTTTTCTGCTCTTCTCAAATCTTTCTTCTCCTCAAGTTCTGCCCAATCAGCGAACCTCGTCTCTTATGCCGGCGCCTGAACAGAACGCTACAAGCCGCCGTCACATTCCATCAATTGTCATTAGGACAAAGAAAAAAACACACAACACCGGCGATGCGCTTCCCAAGGCTAATCCTATTTTTTTCTTTTTTCTTTATCCCTTTTTTTCTTTTGACTATGAAGGACTTGGGTATTTTATTATCAACCTTGTCTATGATTTACTTGGTCAGTAATGGCATGGAAAATCCTTTTTCCTATCACCATAACCGTGGCGCTATTACATCGCATGCAGAGAGTATGAATATTTTCCAACCCCTCCACATGAGCAGGATGTGACACAATGCCAATTTCAAAAACCGAATTAAAAAGGTTTGAATTCAGAGTTACCAAAGGTTAAAGAACTCAGTCTGTCCTGCTATTTACCCATAGCTGGAGGGAGAATAGTTGGATTAATACCTTTCCCAAGGGTATTAACGCTATGTGAAATGCAAACAGGCTCACCCAGAATTTGAACTCGGTCAGACGCGTCCATTTCCTATGACTCTAACCATTACACCACGTACCTCCGCATTTGTAAATATGAATCTATCAATAAATACTGGACAGTTCCGGGAAAAGAAATGAAAAATGTTCGGCTGAATCCCTGTTATATACAAAGCGGTTTATTCCGTCAGAGGAAATTTCGTATCTTAATTTTTCTTAATTGTCTAATCATCTACAATGAATGGATAAATAAATAAAAAAAATAAACAATACCAGGTAAAAAGGTAAATAGTGATACATAAGGGGTTTAATAGATAATATGTATTGTGCAATATATGATGTGTATCTGTAATAATGTAATAATTAGTAATATGCAAGACGTAAGATGCTAAATGCTCTTAGTGAAAAGATGAACAATTGGTTATAGGTAAAATATGGCCGACGAAAACCAAACAAACAAACCTTGGTAAGTCAAGCCTTGGTGAGTCAAGCATTTGGTGGGTCAAACCTTGGTAATTCAAACCTTGGTAAGTCAAGCCTTGGTAAGTTAAGCCTTGGTAATTCAAACCTTGGTGAGTCAAGCCTTGGCGAGTCATGCATTTGGTGAGTCAAACCTTGTAATTCAAACCTTGGTAATTCAAACCTTGGTAAGTATCTATCTAACTCCATAATACTGTATGATATAAAATATAAATCGTGTGGGGATCGTTTTATGGGACATCAAATATGGTAGTTGAGATTTAGTCAACATTCTGCTCTTGTGGGAAGACATTATAAAAATGTGAAAGACACAAAATAAGAACGAGGGAAAAACAAACGAAAAATGAAAAAACAGCTTCGGCTTCGGCTGGATTTCCACCGGATCTTTTTTCTTGGGTTTTTCATCTGATTCTTGTGTTGGGATTTCTTGTTGATTTCTTGGATTTTCTTATCCAGTTTCGTTTATTAGTTTTTGATTAACAAACACAAGACTTTTATCTTCTTTTAGATG
>CM042153.1:96824702-96844702 GCA_023376005.1 Doryteuthis pealeii | reverse complement strand
GGGGAGCTTACTGTCATAAAACAAAACAAATATCTCAGAGGAATGGAGTGAATGTGATGCTTTTTAAGTAAGTATTTTTTTTTTTAATATTAAACGTTTTATTTTATTCGTTTAGTTCTTCGCACTACCATCAGGGAATATCTTTCAAAAATTTATTTTTACACCGCCCCGAGGGCGTTTTTTTTTTTTTTTTTTTTTTACTAGTGATAGTAATTTATCTCTTGCGATAACCATATAAATGTATGAAATGATGATATTCATGATACCGTCTAGCATTTTGCTTGTTTGTTTTTTTGTGTATTTTGTTTTTTATTTTGTTTTTTTATTTTGTGTTTTTTCTTTCTTTCTTTCTTTTTTCTTTTTTGTCCAATGATTTCTTCGTATTTTAAATGCGTCGAATAAATTTCACGACTTAGTGATTCGAGAAATTGGAGACATTGTTTCTTGGTGACCTTTGACATTTCTTCGTGACCTTTGACATTTCTCTGACATTTGATGTTTCGTTCCATGACACTTGTTTAATTTTAGGAGAAGGAGTTTTTTTTTTCTGTTTAGATTTTTAGTTGACTTGATTTTAAGTATATTGTTTTATTTGTTTAACAATGTTCTCGTTCATTTTATTTCACACTTCGTCGTTAAATACTCCCCTTTCAAAGGTCACCCTCCGGTATATATATATATATATATATATATATATACCAACCCCTCTGCACTAGTAGGATGCGACACAAGTTCAATTTGTTAACAGTCTAACAGGTTTGAATTCAGAGTTTTCCTTCTTCTTGACTGGTTGCCTAATAAAGGTTAAAGGGTCCTGTCTGTCCTAGTATTTATCCATATCTGAAGAGAGAAGTGTTGAATGTATACTTTTCCCTAGGGCACTTGCAGGAAGTGAAACGCAAACAGACTCGTCCAGGATTTGAACTTGGGTCACTGATTTCTATTCGACAGAGCAATCGATATTCAACCAATCATTTTTTATTCAACAAATGTTTGATTACGAATTTCGAAAATAATTTTTCCATGTAAATTAATAATTTTTTAATTAATTTCAGTTTATTTAGTTTATTTATTTAAATAGACATTATTACAATGGGAAGGATTCAAACGTTGAATTATAAGGAAGAGTTTTTATTTATTTTATTCATATCAATTGTTCTTTATTCTATGTATTGATGATTTTTTGGTATTGTGATGTAGGCAGTGACGTAGTTTCGGTTACAGACAAATAGAGACCGGAGCTCAATTATCAATAGATTAGAATGAAGAAGTAATTTGAAAACTTTGTGTTGCGTCACCTTCTTCTTCGAATGAATGCCCATCTCCTCTCTTTACTTTACTTGCTTCTTTTTCATCTGACGCTGGTAAATACTGTGCAAGTGTTTTGTTTTTTTGTTATTTTTATTTTTACTCTTTCCCTTCCAAATTTCCCCCTCCCCCACGGCTTTCAATGACAGTGAATAAATTGGCGAATAATGCCAGATTATAGGGACAGGTTTAGCTCAGTCGCTAGAGCAACTGCCATAGAATGGCAAGGTTCTGATTTCGATACCGGTCTCCCCCCCCACCGCCACCACCAATTCGGCGTATGAGTAGCACAGGTTTGATAATCTGGTCTGTGCGGAAACTGGCAGTATGTGTGGCACCCTACCTCAGAAAACGATCTCCCTGATCTAGCGCAAGCGAAAAGCGGACAGACTCCCTCGCCGTCCGGCTGATAACGACAATAGGCCACTCCGCCAACTTTACTTACTTATTTCCTTATTGGATCAAGTACCAGTTTCAGGGTTGGTTCACAAACAAAACGAAAGTGTGAGAGAGCCGCTGTGAGCGGTTTAAAGTAGGCAAAGCGTGAATTTAATTTTTTCCCGTGTGAAGCTTGCAAATGAGCAAAACGTTCAACTAAATTGATAGATACTCCACACAATTTTGGTTTTCATGTTATTTGTACGGGTTGTTTTTTTTTTTGGGGGGGAAGGGGTTGTTATGATACGTCCGTAAAATAGCAAACATTATGATATGTTGCCGTTCATTCAGCATTCAACACTTTTAAAGAAATTTTGTCAATGTTTATCTCGTCATTTCAAACTGTATTTTTTTTTCTGAGAATCTCTTTCATGGTTTTACTATTCAATGGTCAAAGGAATGTTATTTTTCTTTCTTTCTTTTAGAATGAACTTTCTTGTTTTCGCAACATAGTAATTCATGACTGTTGCATAGAGCCAAGTTCGAGTCGTAGTAGTCGTAGTCATTTAGTAGTAGTCGTCGTCGTTAGTTCAAGAACAACATACGTAAGTTGTATAGCCACAAGGGGCTGTTTATTTATTTCTAGACTTGTGGGTTCTTTTTCAGAGAGAAGGAGAAAGAGAGAGAGAGAGAGAGAGAGAGGGGGTATGGTCACACTATTCTGTCGTAAATCATCTTCAGTACTACTATCCTAAACCCATTCGGGGAACCGGGAGCCACGTCTGACTCCCACCAGAGCTCAGCCGTTTTTTATTTTTAAATCTATTTCCGGGGTCATTCTTCGGTCATTGCTGGCATCCCGTTGTGTGTTATTTCTTTTTCTTCTCTTTCTCCAGAAATCCGATTACCGTTTTATTTTTCAATTCCCATAGACCATAATAATTACGCTACATGACCCTGGTTTCTTCTTTCTGAAGCATTTGTATCACTTTACTATCGCATTGTCTTGGGTAGGTAATTACCCAACCCGTTCGCTTCGAGTCACAATTATGGGGCATCCATCGAGGACCGAACTCTCTTTTACAATAGTAATAATTCAGCGAGGATTAGCTTGCTAGATATTACACGATGATGGACGCCCAGATATTTAACCATACCCATTCGCCACGGATAAGATGTGACACAAGATGGCATGTATGGGGCATCAAGCAAAGATCGAATTCACTATATAGTAGTAATGGGTCTGCGTGACTAGCTTTCTACAGCGACCGGGCGCCCTTTTTTACCCAACCCATTCGCCACGGATAAGATGTGACACAAGATGGCATGTATGGGGCATCAAGCAAAGATCGAATTCACTATATAGTAGTAATGGGTCTGCGTGACTAGCTTTCTACAGCGACCGGGCGTCGCCACGGATAAGATGTATGGCATGTATGGGGCATCAAGCAAAGATCGAATTCACCTGCGTGGGGCCTGAGGTTTTTTTTTGACACAAGATGGCATGTATGGGGCATCAAGCAAAGATCGAATTCACACTAGGCGATTCGCCACGGATAAGATGTGACACAAGATGGCATGTATGGGCCATCAAGCAAAGATCGAATTCACTATATAGTAGTAATGGGTCTGCGTGACTAGCTTTCACAGCGACCGGGCGCCCTTTTTTACCCAACCCATTCGCCACGGATAAGATGTGACACAAGATGCATGTATGGGCATCAAGCAAAGATCGAATTCACTATATAGTAGTAATGGGTCTGCGTGACTAGCTTTCTAAATAATACACAGCGGGCGCCCTTTTTTACCCAACCCATTCGCCACGGATAAGATGTGACACAAGATGGCATGTATGGGGCATCAAGCAAAGATCGAATTCACTATATAGTAGTAATGGGTCTGCGTGACTAGCTTTCTAAAGCGACCGGCGCCCTTTTTTACCCAACCCATTCGCCACGGATAAGATGTGACACAAGATGGCATGTATGGGGCATCAAGCAAAGATCGAATTCACTATATAGTAGTAATGGGTCTGCGTGACTAGCTTTCTAAATAATACACAGCGACCGGGCGCCCTTTTTTACCCAACCCATTCGCCACGGATAGGATGTCACATGTATGGGGTGTCAAGGGATGATCAAACTCGCTATTCACTAGTAATGTTTTTGTGAGTTTAGCTTGATACCTAACCCGTCGTCTACGGGTAGGATATGAGACAAGAGTATGGGGCACCCAGTGAGGATCGAACTCGTTATTACAGTAGTAATGGATCTGCGAGACTAGCTTGCCAACCATTAAACGACGACGAGACACCCATGACATAATTGTAGTAAAATTGTTTGAATGTTATTGTTTAAATATTCTTTTTATGTTTTTGTCGTATTTATTTGATTTTTTTAAATTAGTTTTAATTTAAGAAAATTTTTGAACAATTTTTATCTGTTTGGGTCAACCACAATTAACGGTAACCACGAGTTCCCGCTGTTTTTTTTTACCGACGATTTCAAAACTGAGTACAGATGGTGGGGAAGAGGTCGATATCTGTCTGCATATTTTATTTCATAAATCACTCATCATCATCCTCATTGTTCCGGTAGGTCCTTTGCACGGCATCCAGAATCCACACAGAATTAATTGATCTAGGTTTTTGCTGGCCGACCTTCCCTGGTGTGTCCATGTGTAGGCGTCAAAAGGAGAATGTCGTTCATGCGTTCGTCCTTGCTTCTCCAACAGTACCCAGCATGTCTTGTTCACCCCATTCGGATGGTTTGTGTAATAAAAAGACAGGTGCCCGTACAGCTGTTTTCTTGTGGGATGCTGTTTCTAGTATTTGTTTAAGGCTGCACGCAACATCCTTGTGTCGCCCCCATCTAGTTTATTCCCCAAACGCTTCGTTAGGGCCATGTGGTGCTGCCGTATAGTAGCACTAATACGGTAACTGCTTTATCTTATCAGTGGGATCAGATTTCCATAAGTGTATTTTTCTAGTCTCTTTCTCACATTTTGTTATTTTGATTTCTTGAAATAAATGGACAAAAATCTTATTTTCTGTAACATTGCAAGCCAGTGGTCAGGGGTGGGGGTGAATAGATGAATTGTGAAAAAAAAAGTTAGCAGCCGATAGAGAGACGGTGGGCGAGGTGTAACATGATATGCTTTATCTAGCACCCCGGCCTGAAAACAGCAATTAACAAAAAGTTTCTGAAATCACAAGACTCTATCATACTTCTAAGGGATTGCAGGAGTTGTTTGGGTGATGTGGTTAGGGAAGTGCCTTCATTGTACATCTATAGTTATATTTTTGTGATTTTTGTTGGTGTTTTTATATGTTTTTTTAATTATTTTTCACAGTTATATGATATCTAGTATTTCTATCTAATACAAATAATTATATGATTTCAATAAGATGTTTCTATTTAATAATAGTAATTTGTTTGCACACAATTATATGGTTTCAAGTAACTAATAATAATCCTTATAAACAATTATAGCTTCAAGTAACTATTCTTAATACAAATAATTTACCGTTACACCCTTGAAATTTATTTAAACACGCATTCTAGTTTCCTTTCTTTCACCATACGGTCAGTTTTAGACCCACTGGAGTGACAAGGTGTAATAGATTTCTATTTTTTCCTCAGATTCCTGTCAAATAGTTGTTCTACGGCAATTGTCTATAGGTTATCTATACAACGTTTCAGTCGATGTTCCCTCCGGCCTTCTTCAGTATTTCTTGTCGGACTCAGGAACCTTCTCGGACTCGGGAACCATCTCGGACTCGTGATACCTGAAGAAGGATGAAGGGCACATCGGCTGAAACGTTGTATAGATAACAATGAAGATGAGGACAATAGTCTGAATAATACAAATAATACTAATCATCAAGCCTAATCTCAAAAATTCTGAGAAATAAGAATTAGAAGTTTTACGAATTGTTGTGTTACACGGTTATCCGGTTTAGCTCAGTCGGTAGAGCATTTGCCTGGGTAATCGTAAGGTTCTGGGTTCGATACCGGTCCTCACCAACTCAGTGCAGGAGTAAGCACAGCTTGGGTAATCGGACCTGGGCGGTAAAATGGAGAGCTGGTGGTAGATGTTGCGCTCCACCTCCGCAAACAAACAATCTCCCTGATCTATCTCTAGCGAAAAGGGGATAGATTACGTCGCTGTTTAGTTGATACCGACAATAGGCCACACCGCCGACTTTACTATATTGAATTATCTTGTTAAATATGAACATGTATATATATATATATATATATATATATATATATGGCAGTTGTGTGTATATGTATGTCCGGAGGAAACTTCGAAAATAAAACAATTAACGACAAAGTAAATATATATACACATTAAATATCACTAGGGCTTAGTTTATAGCAAAAATAATAGAGATTTGATTTATATTCGTGAAGATAAGTAAAATATAAAATTTAAATGATAACAGCATGGATTTTTTTTCATTTAATATTTTAGATAGTAGACATTAACATTTCTTTTCAGAGTAGCTGGATCAATACAAGGTCTATTTTTTTACATAGGGATCTAAATGGGGCATCCCACGTGGATTCAACTCACGATTCAGTAATAATGGATCTGCGGGACTAACTTTAAAAAATCCCCCTCTACGGCGGGTAGATGCTGCTAGTATATATATAAATGTGTGTTTGTGTGCGTATATATATATATATATATATATATATATATATATATATATCAACCAACCCCCTCTATACGAGTACGATGTGACACATGGTTAGTTTTCTTTCCCCTAGAGGTAGCCACACCAAGGCTATTTACCCATAGCTGGGGGAGAATAGTTTGATGCATACCTTTCCCAAGGTTATTAGCGCAATGTGAAATGCAAACCCGTTCAGGATTTGAACTCGTTTTGTCGTGTCCATTTCTCTACGACGATAACCATTACACCACGTGCCTCTACTATGCAGAAACACCGTGTAATTCCAACAGACACAACTAGTTATCATTATTAGTAGTAAGCAATAATGAGTCTCTTTGTTCTTTATCCAACTATCAATTCAAGTGTTCTGTCCCTTCTCCGGTCTTCTGCCCAATAAGTTTCCTGTTCGACCTCCATACTACTACCCCACCCCGTTTTGTTTCTCGCTATCCCAACTTCCAATCATCCGATCAATAAATTAACCCCACATTAATAGTAATCGAACTATTTTGTTGCGAATCGTCTTCTATTTATCTTCTCAAATCCATCCGAACACACCGATAACATCGTTCGTCTATCGATCAAAACTTATCAAATAGATCTTCTTCGATTAGACGAAGAAGATCCCATTAACTACATCGCCTACCCCCACCCCAGCCAGTCACCTGAAGTTGTTATTGGCTAATATCCTCCTGCTACGCCCATTAACCCCCCTCTCTCTCTCTCTCTCTCTCTCTCTCTCTCTCTCTCTCTCTCTCTCTCTCTCTCTCATAGAAAGCATTGCAACTTTTTGCGCCCTAAATTTTCCTTGACAACATCTCGTCTGGAAGAAGTTTTTGGTTTTCTATTTTCCCTCCGTTCTCTCTTCCTTCCCCACTCACTACCTCTGTCTGTCTGTCTGTCTCTTCTCTCTCTCTCTCTCTCTCTCTCTCTCTCTCTCTCTCTCTCTCTCTCTCTCTCTCTCTCTCTCTTTCACACATACACATATATGAATATATATATATATATATATATATATATATATAGCGAGACAGACATAAGTAAACTAAAAAAAACACACACACACACACACACACACATATATATACATATATATGCCTTATGTAATATATATATATATATATATACACACATCTATATATATATATATATATATATATATATAGAGAGAGAGAGAGAGAGAGAGAGAGAGAGGGGGGGTAAAGATATAGATATAGATATAAGAATAAATAAACATACATTAGTTTGTGCATATATATTGATTGCATGAATGTGATTCTGCAACCTTGGGTTTCATGTCTTTCTTTTCGGCATTCATCAGAGAGAAGAGAGAGAGTGTGTGTGTGTGTGTGTGTGTGTGTGTGTGTGTGTGTGCAATATATACAAAAAGCTGGTTATCTTAGTGCGTGCGTGTGTGAGTATGTGTGTGTGTTATGTGAAAATGTCAAAATAGCTTTGTTTACGTTCGTGAACTGTTAAACCTTCTGAGAATTCCTAGACTCGTTTTTGTTTTCAAAAATCACATCCACTATCCCCTTTCTCACTTAGACAAAACATAAATGTTCATTAGGGGGGGGGATAGGGGGTACAATCAGATTGCTCCTCCTCTCTCTCTTTATATTTCTTTCTTTCTTTCTCCCCCCCCCCTCTTCTCGTCCTCTCACTTTCTATCTCTCTTTCTCGACCCAGGTAGGCTTCTAAAACAAAGGAATAGTGCCAGCTGAAACTATGAGTTGGTTTGGGGGGTTTTGGGGGGGGGCGGTTCTCACACTAACTAGTGATGCTCGTTACTACATGATTGCAATTCCCTCTAGCAAGATCTTAACTTTTATTTTTACCATTCCTTGTATTCCCGCAAATCTAGTTTCACTTTCACGTGATTTTGAAAAAGGCTGTCTTTATTTTAACTACACCCCTCAGAAAAAGAAAAACCTTATTTGCAATTAAGAACTAATAAAATAAGACGTGAATTCTTCCAAGGTGTATCCGTGCCAGAGCTACTGTATTGCTGCACCCCTTGGACTCTAACGAAACAGAGAAAAAGCTAGATGGGAACTACATAAGGATGCTGCCTGCTGTTTTGAACAAATCCTGGAAGTAACTCCTTACGAGAAAAGCAGCTGTATGATCACACAAACCATCCGGCTATGACGAACACGACATACTGGACACTGCGAGCGAAGTAAGGATGAACTCATAAGTGACGTTCTTCTGTGAACAGCTAAATATGGACATACCAGTGTATGTATTTACCAACTCCTCCGTACGAGCAGGATGCGACACAAGGTCAATTTTTATGCGGAGTTTACCAGAAAATTCAGAGTCTTCCTTTTACCAGTTGACGTATCAAGGTTGAAGAGCCTAGTCCGCCTTACTATTTACCCATTCTTGGAAGGAGAATAGTTGGATTCTTGCCTTTCCCGAGGTTATTAGTGCCATATGAAATGCAACAAGCCTCGTCCAGGATTTGAAATCGTATTACCGTGTCTATTTCCTTCGACGACAACCATTAACCCTGGTCACCTCCAGACATTTGGCATTCATTGATGTCTGCGTGAATATACTCTCTCTCTCTCTCTCTCTCTCTCTCTCTCTCTCTCTCTATATATATATATATATATATATATATATATATATATATTATATAAAGATTCAGGGGTTAAGTCAGCGATTTAACAAATACAAAGTGCTCAATACGGAGTAGAGCAAATTTATTATAAAAAATGGATATAAAAGAAATCTACTCGAGTTTCACCATAAGGATCCTCAGGGTTAAATCCACTGAATTAATCGAGGTATCGATTAATTGTAGCCGATTGAACGTGTGTTCACTGAATAAGATCTTATCCAGTGAACACACATGCAATCGGTTGCAATTAATCGGTACCTCGATTAATTCAGTGGATTTAACCCTGAGGATCCTTATGATGAAACTCGAATAGGTTTCTTTTATATCCATTTTTTTATAATATATATATATATATATATATATATATATATATATATATATATATATATATAAGTCGAGTCGGTATATATAGTATGTTATATTTATAAGTAAATAGTATTCAATATCATTGATAGAGCATGTATATCTAAGTTAGGGTAGCGTGGATATGAAATCAACGGTACTTGGTAACTGTCAGTTTCTCGCATATGCGATTTTCAAACTCTGTCTGTCTGTCTGTCTGTCTGTGTGTGTGTGTGTGTGTGTGAGAGAGAGAGAGAGAGAGAGAGAGAGAGAGAGAGAGAGAGAGTTAATGCCGGACTTTTTTTAAAATTTGTTATTAAGTACAAAAAAGTATATATAAACCTCAATTTTGAGAATGATAGGTTAAATTTACTAAATATGAGAAGAAAAATAAACAAAAGGGGAAAAGATAAAATTATTCATACAATATGAAAAATTGAAAACATTTCACAATTCTTATAATATTAAAGGGGCCGGGATAGCTCAGTCGGTAGAGCGTTCGGCTAGAAACCACAAGGTTCCTAGTTCGATACCGGTCCTCGCCAACTCAGCATATGAGTAGCACAGGGATCTGTGCGGTAAAGTAAGGAGCTGATGTTAGATGCGGCGCTCCACCTCAGATGCTAAAATAATTTCCTTGGTCTAGCGCTATTGAAAAGGGGATAGACTCCCTGGCTGATACCGACTTTAGACAGCCACGTCGACTTTACTTGACTTTTACTATAATATCAATAGTCAATAAAATGATTTCTCATCTTTATAACTTGATTTAATCGTTTTCTAAAGTTTTTGACGAGATTTGAAGAAGTATTTTCTGGAATTTTATTCGATTCTTCAATGGTTACACGTTCTAATTCCCCCCACGGCTGTACCAAATGTTCTTGCTATTTTTTGCAAATTTTCTTGCCATTTTTTTCCTTTACGATAGGATATTCCAAAGTTAACTATCTATTCAGCTTAAAATTCATTCGATTCAAATAAAATTCTATCATTATTGTAATCGGAAACCTTCTGCTCAATCATAATGAACTAACCATCAGTTTTTGTGCTTTGCTTGGGTGTAGTGGGAGAGCCGCTGTAAGCGGTTAAAAGTCAGCAAAGAGTTAAGTACATTAGCACTGGATTCGAAATTAATTTTATTAAGGTTGAGACTTTTATTTCTAATGTGTAGGGCTTCGAAAATATGTAATCTCTTGTTTGCTATTTCGTTGTTCTAATATTATTGTTATAAGATATAATGGAATATCGGTGTCTGTCTGTAACCGAAACTACGTCCCTGCTTACGTTACAATACACCTGGGAATTGTGTACGTTTATCAATGAGTATTTAATTTATAGTCAAAATCATTAATACATAGAATAGAATGAATCTTATTTATTAACAATGTCGCCATGAAAATCTGAGTTAGATTTGCCTCAAAACAGCCCATGTTATTAGTGCATTTAAAAATCCAACAATGTGTTATATATCAATAAGAAATAAAGTTTACATGATATATGATGTGGTTGATTTGCATACTGGTTTTACAAACTCCTTTAATAGATAATTACTTGGTGTTATTGATCTCTAATATTGTTTTATTCTCTGACGTATTAAAATCAATCCTCTGAATGATTTTATGTAGAAACCAATTAAAATATGATTAAAATATGTGTAAAAAAGAAAAAGAAACAAACTATACAATAAACGAATACTTTATTTTTCCTCACTCAAATAAGGATACGTTTTTAATTCTAGTCTTCTTTGTAAAAAAGAATACAATTTTTCACTTTAACTCAACAGGCAATTAAAAAGACTTATTTCTTCGAAGAAAATATTTAAATTTTAAATATTTGTAACAAATAAACTATTCATACATAAATGAATAATTATCATTTGAATTAATACGCGAAATTTTCCACCTACGAATAAGGACATGTTTAATTCTTACATTCTTTTTATTGTTCCATTTTTTATGGGTAAGAAAGAAAAGAAATTAAATGAATACATTTTTCGTCACTTTACCTCAACAAGCAATGAGGAACTGAATTTAAATGTTTGTATGTACAAAAAAATTTTAGGAAAATAAAATTATGTTTCAAAACAATCATGAATCTAGGGTTACATTTTTTGAAATAATATTTTAAATGTAAACAAAAAAAGATAAATGCACATTGTAATACGCAAATTCTTAGAGAATTTTTTTTTAAATTGATAGGGGATTTCCTAAATTATTTTCCTCTTAACCCGTCTCTTACTCTTCTTATCACCCTTTCTCTCTCACTTCCTAAAATCATTTTAGTCCGGAAATGGACCGGGTAATTCTGTTAATATATATATATATGTGTGTGTGTGTGTGTGTGTGTGTGCGCGCGGCGCGCGCAAACACTCACACACACACACACACACACACACATATATATATATATATATATATATATATATATATATATAACAAGTCATCTTTTTGCTGGAGATTAAAAATTCAAGATGAGAAAAGAAAAAAATAGAAACAAAAAAGTAGAGAGAGAGAAAGAGTGAGAGTGAGTGAGCGAGACGGGAGTAAGTGAATGAAAAAGGGGGAGAGAGAAAGAGAGAGGATTGTGAGCAAAATAGAGAAAAAAGAGGTGTGTGTGATAGAGAGAGGGGGGATCAAAGGAAAAAAGTAAAACAAAAAAAAAATGAAAACAAAAAAGACAAAAACAAAATAAAAAAACAAAAAAATCAGTGAAACTGAAAAAGGAAGGTGTAGGGATAGGGGGAGGGAATCAATGGCAACTGAATAAAGTGACGTAAAAGGAGAGATGGGAAGTATACGAGCCAGAGCTGTTTCTGTTGCCATAGGAACAGTGTGATGACGTCGACAAGACTTTCTGTCTGTCTGTCTGTCTACGTTGAAGCGTGTCAGAAAGTACAGCGAGGGAGAGAAAAAAAAAGAGAGAGAAAAGGAAAAAAATGGACTGTCCACTGATCAGAGATGCAGGTGTGAGCAATTACCTCTGTAAATATATGTAAATATAAGCCTATTTGCCACGGACGATGTTTCAGCGTGAACGCGGGAATGGAAACAGACCCAGAGGAGAAGAAAAATGGAGGTCTACCGACAAAATGGCGCATTTTCTTTTGTTTTATTAATTTTTTATTTATTTATTTTTTTTACTTAATCAATGGAGATTCAGGTGCTACATACAATAAGACATACATCCCCCTCTCCCTCTCTCTCTCTCTCTCTCTCTCTCTCTCTGTGTTGCTATTTTGCTCACTTCCCCCTCTGTCTGTCTGTCTCTCTCTATATATCTCTCTCTCTCTCTCGGTGTTGCTATTTTGCTCACTTTCCCCTGTCTGTCTGTCTGTCTGTCTGTCTCTCTCTCTCTCTCTTCACCCTTTTTCATTCACTCACTCTCTCTCTCTCTCTCTATATATATATATATATATATATATATATATATATATATATATATTAATCTCGCTCACTCTCCACTCTCTCTATCACACACCTGCCTTTTGCTATTTTGCTCACCTCTCTCTCTCTCTCTCTCTCTCTCTCTCTCTCTCTCTCTCTCTCTCTCTCTCTCTGCTGGGTGTTAATCTATGTCGTCAATGGCACAATTTCCTGTTGGCCCATTTTCTTCTATTCGTTAGCGTCGTTGTTCGACGTATCCCTGCCAAAACTGATATTTCGTCAATACTTTCAGCTTGTCATATTACTAGATGTTTCCATAGCCTTAATGCTTTCGTTAGATAGATTTATTTTTTAACGGCATATCAACTGCTTATGGGTTACTTAATGCCGAAATTTGATTCATTTGTAAATGATTTCAATAACAATATTTTCAATGTTCATTTCATTTTTCTTTAAATTTTCTCTAATTATTCATCTATAATTCTCCTGTGTGTACACATTCGTATAATTGATGTCCACTTAAGCGACAGCAGGTACTGTAAGTAATCCGAGTCTATCAAAATTACTTGATTCTGCATTAGATGACCCGAAAAGGGTTGATGTGTCATAAAACAAAACAACCAACTAACAACATTCTATTTTATTATGTTTTTATACAATACATGGGGGGGGGATTCCCCCTGTACTAAATGTAGGATCCATTATGGGACAGAGGTATTATGTGAGGTGTTTTCAAAACGAAACTGAAGCTGTATTTATCGAGAATTAAATTAACCTTGAATGAATCGTTAATTTTCTTTAAAATACGAGCTATGTTCAAAAAGTATCGTTAAGCAGCGATGAGCCAGTTCAATAGTTAGATGGGTGACCGTTTAAGCAACAGCAAATACCCTAAGCAACTTGAATCCTTTGTTTATAAAGTGATTTGATTCGACATTAAATAACCCAAAAATGGTTGATATACCGTAAAACAAACCAACAAACCAACTAGTTTCAAGTATTCTATTTAATACAAATAATTTATACACAACCCTATGTGTTAAAGTAAGTATTCCAATTTAATAGTATCATTTATTTATACTCAATAACTGCGGCTCGCTAACTACGGCCAATAGGTGTTCCTATTAGTAGGGGGGGCAGACCCCTCTGCAGGGTGCTGCTTGCGTACTCTTCATGATTTGAACTCGTGTCCATTTCTTACGTTGGTAATCATTACATGGAGCATCTGCACTCGCATACTTATGAATATATGGGGGTGGGGTTGTCTATGATGGTGCATAGTAGAAGTTGGGTCAAGTGGTAGGTGAGGATGGAAGTATGGGTCGATTGTGGGTGGGCAATGGGGATAGAAGGCAGTCATATCAAGGAGTAGTAGTAAAGGGGGATAAGCTCGTTGCGTAACGGTTATCGACGTAGTCAATGGAATCGGACGAGCCTCTGTGCATTTCAATTTGCACTAATGCCCTTTGTAAAGGCATGACTCTATCTGTTCTCCTCCCCCCAGCTATGGGTAAATAATTGGGCAGACTAAGATTATTACACTTGGTTAGGCAACTAGTCTATAAGAAGGAAAATTCTGAATTCAAACTAGCTGTAAAAGTCGTCGGGGTGGCCTAAAATCGGTATCAGCCAGACAGCGAGGGAGTCTATACACTTTTCACAAGCGCTAGACCAAGGGGATTGTTTTGGTGTCTGTGGTGGAGCGCCACGCATACCATCAGCTCCTTACTTTACCACAAAGATCTCTGTGCTACTCATACACTGAGTTGGCGAGGGCCGGTATCGAACCAGAAACCTTGTGGTTCCTAGTCGAACGCTCTACCGACCGAGCTACCGACAAAATTTGATCTTGTGTCCTATCCTGTCTGCGACGGAGAGTTTGGATGAATACGTAATGATGGGTGGCTGGGGCAATTCCCTGAGGTAAAACCTGCCCCCCCCCCTCGTCTAAAAGGGACAGGACCGGGTTTATTGCCCGGTACCTGAGGTGCCACAAAAATGGAATGTCGAAGGGATTCACGCACTTTTTGTTCTGGCTACTGCATGAGCTTCAGTTTGTGCGTGGCACCCCACGTTAAAAAGTTCTTGTGCCAATCCAGTCTGGTGGGAGGTCAGGAAAATATTTACTTATTTATAGGAGATACTGTCTATCAGGTGTGTACGGACGTACTCCAATGTAATTTAAGAAGTGGCCTGCGTGGCATAAAATCCAACTTTTTTAGCAGGTGATATTTGGAAGGGTGTGCCCGATAAAACTTTTAATGTTGTTTATGTTTGGTTGGTTTTGGGACTTTACGCGTTTAGCACGCTATCTGACAGATAGAGTCAGTTAAAATTTGTACAAGCTCACACCTGAATATATACAACATGGATGTTTATCTGTGTGTGTGGTGTGTGTGTGTGTGTGTGTGTGTGTGTGTTGTGTGTGTGTGTGTTCGCGTGTGTATGTGTTCATGTGTATTTGTGTGCCCTTGTGTGTGTATGTGTGTGTGAATGCGTGTGTGTGTGTGTGTGTTTGCATTAAGGAAGCTCAGAGAACCAGCAACTCTCTCACATGCACTTTTCTTTCCACTCCCATCTCTCATACACTCACATTCATTCCTAATTCAAAACATAAACAGTGAGCTAAATAGAACACTCTGCATATTTATGTAATTCCATCATTCTCTTTAGAAAAAATCCAAAATCAACTATGGTAGCACCTACCAGATATAATATCTCTGTTTTGCTTTCGGGATTTTCCGTGATCGCTGTGGGCATTTTCGACCCCGCAACTGCCGGTGCTCTTCTTGATCCGTCTCTGTCTCCGGATCAATACTGACTTTTCCTAGTTGACGGCCACTGTAAGTTCCCATATATACATGGGGGGGCGCCTCTTGTAGTGGTCACTTTCATAGGAAACAGCGAGACGAGTTCGAGACTTGGACGAATCAGTCTGTATTTCACATAGCTGTAATCTCCTTGTAAAAGTTGGACATCTAACTATTCTCCCTCCAGCAATGGGTAAATATTAGGGCAGAGTGGGTCCTTAATCTTGGTTAGGCCACCAGTCCTGGAGAAGAACAAATTTGAATTCAAACCTCGCTTAAGAAATTGACCTTGCGTCACATCCTACTCGTGCGGAGGAGTTGGTAAACGTATATATCACTACTGACCTAAGTTGCACCAAAACCAAGTTGCCTCAATAAAAATACACGCTCTCTTTCTCTCTTCTCTCTCTCTCTCTCTCTATATATATATATATATATATATATATATATATATATATATATGTGTGTGTGTGTGTGTGTGTGTGTGTGTGTGTGTAATATTGTAAAAATTGAAAAAACACAAGTTTCATAAACGAATAATGTTTATTACGCCTACGATGCAGTGTTTCGGTCTGTTTAGATAGACCTTCATCAGGGCTTTCGTTGGTTTAAGGAAAAAATAAATCTTTACTGAAAACAAAAAGTTTGCGAGCCTCTGTTTTTGGTGTATTGGTCTTCTTAAATCAGACAGTGTGAGGGAGAGGGAGACTAGAGTGAAAGAAAAAAGGTTCGCTGGTTTGGTTAACAATATTCTGCTTTGACCATGGTTGACTGCCCTCCCTGATACACTACAATATCTAATTCAAGAATAAACTTTTTAAAATACTTTTTTTAGAGTAAATTAAATTTGAAATGTAAGTTTTAACAAGAGAAGAATATAGATTTGAAATTTTTTAAAAAGTGTAGAAAGTAAAAAGGCTGATATTCTGAAGGGGTTTGCAACGACGACGAGGTTCAACGCGTCTTCAGCGACATAGCGGTGAGCTGGTATGACATTGGCATAGAAAAACCGCCATAACGCCTACAAAAAGGCATCGACCGAAATGGCGATTATGTAGAAAAATAGATACATGTTCAAACTTGAAAATGATGTAAACATCATTGACAATAAATAATAGATTTGTGATTTCTAAATATTTTGGAGACATTACCTTTAGGAGTGTCCTCGTTATGAAATAACGAAATCGACTCCAGCCTGAGCTATTTTTATACCTTTTTTTAGTAAAACTATAATTAAGAATCAAAATGCTTTTCGTGTCATCGTTAGAGATCGAAACCGTTACTACAGCTCGAAAAACAATCCTCCTTCTATAATAAAAAAAAGGGAGATTAAAATGCTACATATCTCCTCATTAAACCTAAAAGGGTTAGGGCTGGGTTTATTGCCCGGTGCTTGAGGCGCCTCAAAAGAGGAATGCTGAAGGAATTCATGCCATTTTTTTAATACTGGCCACTGCATGAGCTTCGGTGTGTGCGTGGCTGCCCACGTTAACCTGACATGGTGGGGGGGGATCAGTAAATATCTACCTCCTCATTAAAACCAGAAATAAATCACGTGTCCTCGCACGTGACTGGGGGGGGAATCCCAAGAATCTCGTGCAACTATTAGGGTGGTCACGAGTGCCCCTCACTCTGGCTCCTACCTCACCTCAATCTCACTCTTAAGAATTATTTCTTAATCTCTAGAGAAGCTATTAAAATCCCATGTGCCGGTGAACAGACCTTCAGGCCCGCATCTAATCTGTATTTTCTTCTTCTTCTTCTTCTTATTCTTATTCTTCTCTTTATTCCCCACCTTCTCCACTTCTTCTTCTCACGCACCTTTTTCTTCTTCTTTCATTCTTCTTCTTCTTCTCCTCCTCATTCTTCTTCTCCTCCTCATTCTTCTTCTCCTTCTTCTTCTCTCCTCTTTTCTTCTTCTTCTCCTCCTCCTTCTTCTTCTTCTTCTTCTCCCCCTCCTCCTCCTCCTCTTCCCCCCTCCTCCTTCTTCTTCTTCTCTTCTTCTCCTCCTCCTTCTTCTTCTTCTCTTCTTCTCTCCTCCTCCTCCTCCTCTTCCCCCTCCTCCTTCTTCTTCTTCTTCTTCTCCTCCTCCTTCTTCTTCTTCTTCTTCTCCCCCTCCTCCTCCTCCTCTTCCCCTCCTCCTTCTTCTTCTTCTTCTACACATGCACCGTTGAGATAGCGAAGTCACAAAGTAAAGACACGCAATAAGAAGACTAATTACAAATTGAAGAAGAAGAAGAAGCCCCCCTACCTCCCCCCCCCGACCATTTTTTTCACTTTTGATGCTCCTCCTTTACAAAATCGCATTCGATAAAAAAGAAGAAAAACACATTCACTTTCTCGATTGCAAAAAAACACTCCAAGTGTCACAATCATTGAATGCCAAATATCGCAAGGTCAAATGCAATAGGATATCAGAAAACCATTTCCATCCATAGGGTTAAAGAAATTCCATGTAGATCGAATTGTTTAGGGAGGGGGTTGGGGTTGCTTTTCGCCATTGGGTGTATGGCTATAAAGGAGCCAATTGAAATGAATGAATTTATTATAATCAAATGACTGGTTAATTTTTTTTAACTTATATGGAAGTATATATATATATGTGTGTGTGTGTATGTATGTGTGTGTATGTGTGTGTGTGTGTGTGCGTGTGTAGGAAATAATGTAGACAAACACGGGATGTAACACTGGATGGAAGTTTATTATTGGTCGTAATGTCAACGTTCGAACGTTTCGGTTTATGTAGAAAGCTTCTTCAACACAAAACAATATGAAACAACTCATTCAAAAATACCCATCACACCACACACACATACACACACACACACACACGTATATATATATATATATATATATATATATATATATATATATATAATATATACAATTCCGAAAATGTTCATCCATTTGATATTAAAAGAAATAGCGTACCTAGAGAAACAGTGCCTTAGTCCTCTTCAAAGTACTCCTCTCGAGTCTTCACACACACATACCACTTCTACAAACTCTTTTTTTCGGAGTCTCCATCATCTGCCTAATGATGTACTCCTTGATACTTAATCTGTACTCATCCTCTTTTTCAACAACTAATCTCCCATCAAATTTCTCCCATCAAATTTCTTGCATTCCATTTTACCTCATTTTCAACTTTTCTATCCTAAACAAGATTCGCATCTTGACGCCAAAATTAGCCCAGATTCTTCCACACAGGTTAGAATTTAACAAACACTCAAAATCCGTCCCTGTTACCTATATTATGAACAGGTATTCGTACAGATAACACATGCTACGATCTAATTTTGAAGCCCCTTTACCCTATATATATATATATATATATATATATGTGTGTGTGTGTGTGTGTGTGTGTGAGTGTGTGTAGATAATATGGGTGCTATATTTATAAGTAAACATTGTGCGATATTATTGATAGAGCATTTATATTTAAGTTAAGGTAGCGAGAAATTGTTAATAACCAGGAATCGGTGACTCAATGTCCATGCCACCTATATATATATATATATATATATATATATATATATATATATATATATAAACACAGAGATATAAACACACACACACACACATATATATATATATATATATATATATATATATATATATAGTAAAGGCGCTTCAAAATAACGAACTTAAAAAACACTTACCTATATTGTTACCTATACTATGAACAGGTATTCCTACAGATAACATTCGCTATGGTCTAATTCTAAACCGTCTTTCTTAAACTCACCAAAGATCTCTTATCTTGAAATAGTTCATAAATTATCAGGAACTTTTTTCATGCTGGAGTTAAGCGGTAGTTCACGTGGCATAGTTGTTAACGTGCTGGAATGCGACAACATAGTAAGTGGGTTCAAACTCCAGTTGTGCAATTACATTCACTATCGAATTGATAGCCCTGGAAATGGTACGAACCCCGTATCATCCAGCTACTATTTTTCTCGAAGAGCGGTTTTGGCATTAAATAACCCAGGGGCATCATTGCGACATGGTAGTAAGCGAGTTCGAATTTCAGTCATGAAATTACGTTCACTTTCGGACTAATGCCCTTGGGTAAGATATGAATCACCTCATTCTCCCAGCTATGGGTTAAATAGTACCACTACCGTTCTTCTAGGCGGATGGCTTTGGCATTAGATAACCCACGAAAGTTGATATGCCATTACTATCTTTCTTTCATTCTTTCTTTCTTTCTTTTTCTAACTTTTTTTTCCAATAGACTTTTCCCTTTTTTTACATTTCCCTTTTCACTCTTTTCTTTTCCCTTTCTTTCTTTCCTTCTTTCCTTCCTTCCTTCCTTACATTATTTCTCTCTTTTTATTATTTGTCTTTCTTTCTTTCTTTCTTTCTTTCTTTCTTTTTTCTTACAATCTTTTCTTTCTTTCTTTCTTTCTTTCTTTCTTTCTTTTTTTCTTACAATCTTTTTTCTTTCTTTCTTTCTTTCTTTCTTT
>CM042153.1:96797202-96819702 GCA_023376005.1 Doryteuthis pealeii | reverse complement strand
TGGTAGTACCAGTAAGGGTCGTATTTATGTGTTAAATAAATCAAAAATGGGTTTTAAATAGTTTTAAAAATGTTTGGATATCTAACAAGAATGAATAAAATAACAATGTCTTTGGTATAAAATAACCCAACAAGAGTTGATGTGCCGTAAAATCCAACCAACCCAAATTATTATATAACACTCAGATTCCGGTTTGTGCAAATACTATTTGTCAACCTGGTATTTGTACAATTCCTTAGTAGATCAATTAGTAATAGCTATTTCTGTTTTCCTTTTGTGCAAGTTTGTTGTATTTGCTTATTATGTGATTAACCGTTTATCTCTATCACTACACCATGTTATTCTGTTGCGTTTTATCATTTTTTTCTTTGATATAATTGATCCTTATGACATTATTTTGTGCTGCTATTATAAGGGATTCAGTTTGCTGTATTAGTTTATTATGTGATTAACAGTTTCCTCTTTGTAATTATAATGGACGTTGTAAAACAGAATTTTTTTGTGCAAAACTTTTTGTGTTTAATTGAATTTATTTTCTTTCTCTTTTCAGGTAAGTACCCATGTAGGTTTCGATGAACCATACAACTTCAGGTAGAAACAAAGGAATCCGTGTGGTAAGGTGACAATTAAAATATTATTTCGGGAATCTACCAATTGGCACTACAGTCTCAAATCATCCTTGGTAAAGTATTGGGATTCTATTTCTTTAGCTCTTTGTCTACTTTAAACCACTCACAGCGGCTCTCCCATCACACACAAGAAAGATACAAAAACTGATAGTTCATTATAATTGAGCAGAAGGACTCAGATTACATTATATATGAAGGTGGGTTGTAATGGTTATCATCGTAGGAAACGAACACGGCGAGACGAGTTCAAATCCTGCATGTAATAGTGAAGATGCATTTGGTAGTAAGTAATCTGATCTAAGATCTAAGTGTTCTAAGATAAAAGATCTTTAATGGCTCACAGTTAAATATTGCAGACGCAAACCAAACGAAGAATCAGACTTTTACAAATAAATCAAATGTTGGCATTAAATAACCCATAAGGAGTTGATATTCTGTTAAACAAATGAACACAACCGATCCAATAAATCATCCTCACTCAAACAATACTTAGTGACGACTAACATAATGGATGCTGCGAG
Source organism: Doryteuthis pealeii (assembly GCA_023376005.1). Lineage (NCBI taxonomy): Eukaryota > Metazoa > Mollusca > Cephalopoda > Myopsida > Loliginidae > Doryteuthis > Doryteuthis pealeii. The sequence goes on along the minus strand of CM042153.1, from coordinate 96,818,552 downwards.
GAATTTGATCGGGGAGGTTTGGGTGGGGTGGGGGTATAAATATAATACATATTACCTATTATCACCATCATCATCAACATCATCTGGTCGCGCTAACAGCGTTAATATCTATGACTCTCTCTCTCTCTCTCTCTCTCTCTCTCTCTCTCTCTCTCTCTCTCTCTCTCTCTCTCTCTCTCTCTCAATATAATATTCCTTTCATCTATTAATTATTAATCAGACAATTATTTTGAATATTTTACACATAATTTTTACACAAGATCGTGTTTATTTGTAAACTTTTTAGTTTGGTTCTTGATACTAAAAAAAATGACTATTTCTTGTTTGTAAATAATTTTCTCGTAAAACTCTAAACGTTAGATAACTTGAAATTTATATTAAAATAAAATAAACTATATATAGATATATAAATACCGGGCATGTATTTATTAAAACTTGTTTTAAAAAACAATGAGGACCGTTTAAGGTTGCATGCTCAAATTTTGAGTGCATATAATACAAAGTTGTTCTTTATTCTATATATTGGCGATTTTGAGTAATGTGACGTAAGCAGTGACGTAGTTTCGGTTACAGATAAATTAAGACCGAATCTCCATTATTAATACATTATTATACAGAAACCACAAGGTTCCTAGTTCGATACCGGTCCTCGCCAACTCAGCGTATGAGTAGCACAGGGATCTGTGCGGTAAAGTAAGGAGCTGATGGTAGGTGTGGCGCTCCACCTCAGATGCCAAAAACAATCTCCTTGGTCTAGCGCTATTGAAAAGGGGATAGACTCCCTCGCTGACTGGCTGATACCGACTTTAGGCCGCCCCGATGACTTTACTTTATACATGATAACCTATGTATTTGTATCTGTTACGTTACGCTCTCCTTGTCGGAATGGAGAGATGACGTATCAACGCTTGTTATGTCATGGCACTTACATGATGTGTTGACATAGAAATAATTAGTTGAATACTGATCTCTGGACCGATTCTACATTGGAGAGACTTGAATCTTGGCTGATATGTCGATGCTAGAGTTGGCTGAAAATTCCTGGATGTTTTTGGAGTTTCTAGTAAAAAGGCCACTTCTTTTTCTCATGGGATTTTTATCTCCCCCCAAGTCACACCAGCCGAGACCAAAAGCTCCATGTCTTACTCTCTCAGCGCATAATTCCAAACTCAATTCACACTCTGACCTCTCACTCCTCCACTCTGACACTTCACCACGTATTATCGGCTCGTCCAATAGAAACATGCTATGTGGCATTGATGATTCGTCCTTAAACTTTTCCATTCCCATCTACCACATAATTCTTGCTAAAAACTTTTTCCGTGCTAACTTACATATCAGATTACACTGAAGGTTCTTCCCCACCCCCATTGTGTATTTATATCTACGAATTACTTGGCCATTCATAATGTTTTCCTTTTTGCAGATTCTGTTTTATATCAGAAGATAAGAGTGCAAGTTTTTGAAATGATAAAAATATCCAAAATATCCAAAGGCAAGAGGTCAATTCATTTTATCTCTAGAATTGTTTATATTTAACCAGAAACTTTTTTTTCACTCCAGTTATGAAATGTGTTGAAAAAGTGACGAAACTGAAGTTTCCCATTGATCCAAGCACCTGTTTAGGTGCCACTTTCCTGGATTACGATTATATTTTGTTAGAATCTGATCATCACACGGTGATTATGATTCATTGATTTTAACGAGATATCAACACGTCCAGGGTTATTTTATGCCTAGATGTTAGGGAATCGCATCAATTGTACATTTTGTGTGTAATTATTTATTCGAAGTTTTTTTTGGGGTTTTTTGCATACATTTTTATGATTTCAAGTATTCTAATCTAATACAAATAATTTGCACACAATTGTATGGTTTCAAGTTGTCCTAGTAATTTTCTGGTTTTAAATACTTATTTCTATTTAATAATAGTGATTTATTTACACAAAGTTTCAAATGGTTTCAGGTAACTAATGATTATCCAGTCTTGAGTATTACACTAAACTACATCTAGTTGTGAGGTTCCAATTCTGGAGCTCTGGGGAGTGTGGAGCAGCCCTTTATTGCCATTACTCCCAGATCTGCTCTGACCCAGAGTGGAAGTACCTGTTAGATACTAATAATCATATGGTTTCAAGTAATTATTTCTAGTAACTAATTCCTATATAAGTCTGATATAATTAAGTGTGGCAAAAGATCAATAGAAGGGAGCAAAGAAATATGAAGATAATGTAATTAGCTCAGTTGGTAGAGCATACTCCAAAGAATTGCAAGGTTCCGAGTTCGATACCGGTCTTTGCCGACACAACGCATGAGTAGTACAATTCAAGTAATCTGATCTATGCAGTATAGCATCTGAGAGGTAATGGCAAAAAAATCACTCCATGTCTTGCGCAAGGTAAAAGGGGATAGACTCAACCAACCCCTGGATGAATGCGACGCAAGTTTAATTTTATAAGCAGAATTTGAACAGGTTTAACAGCAAAAATAACCCCCCTGGTCTAGCGCCAATGAAAAGGGGATAGACTCCTTCGCTGTTCGCTGTTGGAGTCCAATAACAAAATCTGATTCAACTACACCACTAACAAAATCTGTAGGTGCCACAAACATTGATTTCACCAAAATGTCTGCTCACCAATTCAAATTATTTATCAAAATATAAATTTTTAATACGTATAAGTAAACTTATAATCAACTTTCAAACCTTGTAAAAGAAACAACAACTGAGATGGTCACTACTAGAATAGGCTCAGTCGTAATCAGTGATCATCCTCCACACATTACTACAACAACGTTTTTTGTTTTGTTTTGTGTGATATTGTTTATATTGTGTAATGTGTGAAAATACATCATTGTCTTTTCTTTTTCTTCTTCTTCTTCCACCTCAGCAAAACACCCCCCCCCCCTAGCCGAGAGCTATCGAAAAGGGAAGAGACTCACTGGCAATTCAGCTGATACTGACAATAGGCCACTTCCCAGGCTTTACTTTATATTAAGTTCCAATAACGAAATCCAGTTCAGCTGCACCAATAACAAAATCTACAAAACAATTTTAGATTAATCGTTCTTTATCTTGTAAAGAAACGAGTTACAGCACGAATTAGACGAAAATGCGTTTCAGTTTAAAATCTTTTGTTAAACGCCAAGAGAAACCAATCACGTCAGTGTGATGACAATCCTCACTGTGTGACCGGGCGTCTTGTCAGTTCAGTTTGTTGAATATCTTGAATTGCAGTTAGACTTAGTCTTCGTTGAGCTTTTCAAAACAATTCCAACATCTTCAAGGTAAACACAATCAAAGTTATGGCATAGTTTTCAGTTTGTATATTGGTATACTTAGAGGTAGGGAAGGTATCTCCACAACGTGTCCCATAGTGGAACAATGCACATATTGTTCCATGAACAAGCAGTATATGGAAGGGGTACTATATAGAAAAGGGCTTACTTGAAGAGGTTAGAAAACATCGCCATGAAGAATTACCGTTACCTGCCAGGGTCAGAGACAACGACTCTACTGTTCAAAGAACAGAAACTAAAAAAGGTCGGGAATGTCATGTGACATCCTACGAGGCCCACCAACGGACATATCAAATCACTTAATACTTAATAACATGTCACCAGACACACTGGCTCAAAATAACATGTTGTAGAGTGAAGGTAGAGCTGGTCTGCTCTGACCAAAATGGACTGACCTACACACACTCGTTCATTGTATTTAGTATTAGCATATGCACGGGAATCGTTCTTTACTTTTACCTCCCCTTAGAAAGATACCAATGTGTGTATATTAGGTATACACAATTTTTTGTCTGCTTTTCATTTTAAAAACAAATTATAATTAATTAAATCAATTATTTAAGGTCAAATTTTTGTCTAAGTCGAAGACTAGTAACACAATGAGCATCATTAAAAAAAGAAAAATAATATTACATATGCAATTTATTTTTAATACATTTTAAAAATTAAATTTGCTTCAAAATGTGACGAAAAATGGCGTTGATTTCATTTTAAACAATTATGTTAAAAAAGTTTTTAAAAATATTAATAAAATACTTATCAAGTTTCTTAAGTTAAACGTGACTTTAAATACATATTGAATAAATTTTATTCACTCATTTTTAACTTTTTAGTAAAATCCGAAAAAACTAAAAAAAAAATAGTGAGTAAAAATAACAAGAAAAATTCACGGAATATAAATCTCTAGGTTTTGAAGATAGAAATAAATATGCCCAGCAAATGTATGGAATCGCCAAAGCGTAATAATTAGGTTATACCTTTTATTTTATTCTTCTGTTTGGAAAAGGGATATTGTTTTGGACCAATATTTGTTCTTATATTAAATTACATTTGATTTATTTGATTTAATTTAGTTAATTGATTAAATTTATCAGAACAACGCAAAGTAAATACAAAAGAGGTAATTCAAATTATTTTTCTTGTGTGTTTCCATATAAATAATCGGGTATCGTGACTTAAATAAAATTAAAATCAATTTAATTAGTTTAAAATATGAATATCATGATGTTAAGTTTAAAATGTCATATTTTTAGATTCTAAAAAACATATTTATTTAATAACTACTTTACTTTATTATCGAATTCAGCGCACACCCTCCTTTTAAACAGAAAAAATATCGATTTATAATTTTTCTGAATGTTAACGTAGGTTTTCCTTTAAATCACTGCCAGTCTAGCGTATTAAGGTTGATAGAAATGTGACGTGCATATGAGTGTATCTTACACACCGGGTCTCGTTTTCGATTTCTACCTCCTCCTCTTAGATATCAACGTGTGTATATTCTATGAATATATGTTTCTCTGGATGACAGCGCGTGCTTTCTTCTTGCTGTGACGATACGAAATTACGCTTTTTCGACAAGTGTCACAATGTACAACTACGTTCAGTTCGCGCGCCACTTTCGAATTTTGATATTTTTCGGGTACACTCTCATATATGCAACAAGAATTTTATTTTTGGACTCGCCCATTACATATAAGAGTTTCTTGCGCACAGATCTTCGATCTCTATTTTGACCTCATCTTAGATAGATACAAATGAGAAAGAGTAGGGAAGAAAAAAAAGAAAATGTGGATAATTTTTTTATATTTTGTAAAATAGTGCGACACTTTAAAAACAGAAACGCTGTTTAAACAGAACCCAAAATCAACAAATGATATTTATTGCACTGAAGAAGATTAGAGACACATACTAAATACATATTTCATTTCAAATATTTTTAATAGAGTGGATTCATTAATCGAAACACTCAGTGTCGGAATATTTTACCTAATATCAATAAATTATCCTCATTTTCTTATTTTTCACACTTACTCATTTTTCAACATACAGTCGGATCCATTTCCATTTTTCTTACCTATATATCAACGTGTGTATATTCTGTAAATATATATTTATCTAAATGGCATCTGATGTTTTCTTCCTGCTGTGACGATACAAAATTACGCCTTTACCACAAATATCGCGATATGCAACTACGTTCAGTTCGCGCGCTATTTTCGAATTTTGGGGATACCCACTTTGTATTTATGTAACAAGAAAACTACATTAACTTAAAGCTATACGTTTTAGACTCGCATAATTTTAATTCTTATGAATCAATTTCCTCACATATTCTGGGATTTACTTAGGAACTGAGAAACCATCACAAACAAACACATGAGCATGCGCAGATGATTGCGCAAATGTGTGCGCATAAGGAACGCAGCTGTTACTTGTATCCTAGGAACGCGGGACAAATTTTGACTCTTGGCCTTTCGGTTTCAATTGGCGCTCAGATCAATAATCTAGACTAGAAAATGCGCAGGCGGATAGATAGAAATCGCATTTACATTTTTACCTAAAATCATTTTAGTGATTTTAAAGATCTTTGTTCTTCGTGGACAAAGGGTTGTTTTTTAGGGTTTGTTTGTTTTGTTTTGTTTGTTTTTTTGCTTTGTTTTTTATGGCATAGAAGAAAAATACAGGCTCCGGCTAAATGTTCTCTCGTATTTAAAAACTGCTGCTATGCATGTGCTTGTAGGGTGGCCGTGGGGTGGGTACAGGCAAAGCCATTCTAGTTGACATTATGACACAGAAATCTTAACCTATCTGTTCATTTAAGTGGTTGTCTTATGTAAGGTTATTTTGTTTAACAGCATATCAACCTCTGTGGGTTATTTAATACCAAGTCTTTTTGTTGCTGTATAAATACCTTTCCTTTTAGAAGTCTGTTGCAGACGACGATGACGTCACTCCATGTCTTCAACAGTTGTGGACCCTGTGATGGCTAGTTAGTCCAATTCTGGACTTGCAGATGCGGTCATACACATTGCAAGGGAAATTTCCATCTGCATTTGGTGGTTCATGACGACGAAGACGTCGCCGCTCTGCGGCCATGTTAATCTCGATATTGAACCGCACAGTTCCTGTGCGGCACGTGTCTCGCCAACCCTGTCTGTTGGAGACGAGATCTTCCAGGCTTGAAGATGGGATGGTGCGTCGTGTTCATTTTAAGAGCCTCCTGTCCTTCGCGTGCCATCTGCGAGTTCACCATAAAGTATTTTATGGGGGATCTGTCTACAGGCATACCGATGGTATGAGTACAAAATCCACTCACTCCGAAATTCGAAGCAGGGCACGCATTGACTCAATCGAGACCATCCTATCGCACCGCCAACTGCGATGTTTTTATTACACCATCCACTATATATATATATATATATATATATATATATATATATATATATATATATTATGATTTGTATGGAATAGTTTATAGGAAATATTTTGTTTTTAAACGAATTATTAGAGTACGACAAAAAAGTTGGTAATTCCGTTCCTTTACAAATGTATTTTTGTAGATAGTTTCGAAGATTAAAAATTTTCGGTATTTTTTTATTTTTCTCAAGAAGGATGAAATGCCATTAATGTTAGCATTTTCAAATACATCTTTCATATTTCTTTGCATTGAGCAATCGTTTTCTATGAAGAAGTGTTTGACAGTGCATGGTGTTTGACATTTTTTTTCATGGCATAGAAGAATGATGCCGGATCCGGCAAAATGATCCCTTTGATTTAAAGTGTGTTTAAGCAATAGAAAACATTATTTGGTGAGTCAAATGTTTTGCAAACTACATGTGCAGTCGGCGTATTCTACAACCGCAACCGACTGGGCGAATTGCTTCACTTATCGGATCTGATTCAAAATGGTGGTCGGATTATATTCGAGAAAAGTCTTGATTAATAATGTTAATGTTAACTAATTCATTTCAAAGTAAATATGATTCATGCCTTCCAATTTACGTGAACTAGCATACATGTCATATACTCCTCCAATTAATGGTTGACCTTGTGTCACTTCCTGTCTGTGTTGGGTAGGGGGGTGAGTAACTACAGAGCTAGAAAGCCAGTCCCTGTAAATTGAGATTGGCAAGTGATTCTCCCGATGAGAAAAAATATAAGAAATCAAATAGTGATATAATTCTGATATATATATATATATATATATATATATAATATATATATATATATATATATATATGAGCAGCATCTCGTGTCTGACGAGTGTTTGGGGATTTGTTTGTTTGTTGTTTTTTTCGATCCTTTCAAGTTTTCAGGCCAGTTTCTTAATATGGGGGGGGGTGTCTGTTGATTCGTGCAACAGCATTTTCCTCTCGAGTACTTTCGGCACTCCCTAGTGCCATCTTCAGGGGTGGGTGTAATTGCGCGTATTCTATATTTAAACACAGAATGTGGTTAAACGATCAAGTAATAGTGGGAGTAAGTAGAAGGAACTCAAATAAATTATATAAAAAGATGTGGGAATTGGACGGAGGAGAATTGGCGGTAAATCACTTATAAAAATTTGAGAATATAGCTGCTATATTCGAAATTAATTTTATTCAAGGTGGGTTTGTTTTTCTTAATATATAAGGCGTCAAGAATATGGAGTTTGTTTCTTTCTTTGTGTAATATGTATGGGTTTTCAAGTAGAATGTTCAGGTATATATATATATGGACTTGGAATCACAAGGTTCCGGGTTCGATACTGACCATCGCCAACTCTGCATATGAGTAGCATAGGGATCTGTGCAGTAAAGTGAGAAGCTGATGGTAGGTGTGGCGCTCCGTCTCAGACACCAAAAACAATCTCCTTGGTCTAGTGCAAGTGAAAAGGGGATATACTCCCACGCTGTCTGGCAGATACCAACTTTAGGCCACCCAGATGTCTTGCCTAACCAAGGTTAAAGAGTCCAGTCCGCCCTACTATTTACCCATATAAATGGAGAATAGTTGGATTCATACCTTTCCCAAGGGTATTAGCGCCAAGTCAAATGCAAACCTTTTCGCCCAAGACTTGAACTTGGGCGTCCGAGCCCATTTCCTATGACAATAACCATTACACCACGTGCCTCCACGTGTATATAAAATTGGATACATATTTCTACTTTTCAGATTTTAATCTTGAAGCGAAAGCGACTAAAGTATTAAAGTATATTCAACCCTTCTCTTGGGAAGATCTTGCTGGAGGGGGGGGGGAAATTACGAAGTTTCAGGAAAATATTAGTCTCGAAACTTCTTCTGACATGTGCCATAGAAAAGTAGTTTGCGAGTCACAAATGTGTCTGCTCCCGGGGAATTTACCATTTGGTCACAATTCTCGAGCGAACAGACACACAAACGAATATCATTATAGATATAGTATAGATACATTTCTGTCAGCTGTTACGAACTTATTTGGCTGGTCTTGTCAAAGAGTTTCTTTTCTCTTTCTATTACAGTAGCTTATTTTCAATTTAAACTGTCACAGCCGGCAAATTTTCCTTTACCTGCTCCAGCTGTTGGGTGGCAAATAGAGGGAAGCTACCTCCAACATTATTTCTAGTTCTTTTTAAGTTACGTAATAAAAAATAGATTAACCAGATTTAGTATGCATTATTTACATTTTTCGGACTGTTGTCCTCACCTTTCTTTTTATCTTATACAACGTTTTGGTCGATGTGCCTTCCGGTGTTCTTCGAGTGTTTCTTGTCGAACTCGGAAACCTTCTCGTCGAACTCGGGAGTCTTCATGTCGTACCCGGGAGCCTTCACAGAACTTCGGACCAGTTGGAAACATGTTGCAATGCTTGTTAATACAGTTCTAAGTGATAATCATCTGTAGGTTGCAGGTTCAATCCTGGCCACGGAAGGAGAGGAATTAGGGAAAAATTAGAATAACATAGAATACGTAACATAGCTTAACCCTTGTACCCGGTCATGGTTAACGGAATGAGAACAGTCTACTCCGGGTGGATTGAATAATGAGTTCAGTTCGACAAGAAACGCCCGAAGAAGGCCGACAATAGGCCACCCCACCGACTTTAATACTTAGTTGCTCGGAGGCTGTAGAATATACAGACTGCACCTTTGCATAGGAATAAGAGGAATCTGTTAGCCGTGGGTGGCGACACGTGGTGCTTAAGGACGGAATCACGGTGGCTGAACAGTCCATTGCATGTAACATTCCACTTTGACCCTTACTCGGGTTAGACGGACAATTGAAGAGGACCCCTTCGATCAATTGGCTGATCATGTCAAGCTCTAGTATCTATATGATTGTCCCGACCGTATTCCTCAATTGGTCATAGCAAACCTCCAACACTTTTTAATCGTGTGCTAGAAGGCGTTAGTTGAAGGTCCTGGTATGACGTTAAACTACATGTAGTGATGAGATCTTAATTTTGGAGCTCTAGGTAATGTAGAATACCCCTTCGTTTCCATTACTCCCAGGTCCACTCTGACCCGGCGCAATAATATTTGTTAGGGTCTCATCTATGGGTTAAATAGATCAAAACCTAATTTTAAAAATATGTTAAAAATTGAGTTTTAAAAATTGGATACCACACATGAATTAATAAAACAAAACCGTCTTCGGCATAAAATAACCCAACAAGAGTTGATATGCCGTAAAATTCAACCAACCAACCAACCAATAAATAATTTACATTTTTCAATCACCTGTGGTAGATTTAAAGAATGTGTTGACAAAGTTAGTGAACACGTGGAGATTGTTTGAAATCATATCATACAGGTACCCCATATATGTTAACATACTGGTACCCCCATAAAGGTGTTAGCATGGAATATACACAAACACGCATATATGCAAGGTGTGTCAAAAAAGTACCGAGATTTTTGTACTTTTTGACACACCTTGTATTCTGAAAAAAATTAATGTTCCATTCATTCTTCATTTCTGTTTTGGTAAATGAAGCCTCAATCTCGATACTTCTTTGACACACTTCGTATATATACATATATACATATATAATCAATGGTAATATTATGGATTTACACTCATAACTTGAAGTTTCATGGTAATCCAATCATCAGATGAGTCCAATGGTTGCGATCTTAAAAACCAGTCGTGAAATCTGGTTTTTAAGATCTCAACCATTGAACTCATCTGATGATTGGATTACCATGAAACTTCAAGTTATGAGTGTAAACCCATAATATTACCATTGATTATAAATCTGCTCTGCTTTATTAGCATTGAGCACCTTTTCATGCCAATACTTTTCTCATTTTTCATTCTCTATTCATTATATATTGTATATACACACATATATATATGCGTGTGTGTGTGTGTGTGTGCGTGCGTGTGCGTGTGTGTGTGTGCGTGAGTGCATGTGCATGTGCGTGTATGTGTGTATGTGTGTATGTGTGTGTGTGCGCGCGTGTTATGCTACAAGAGAGAAATGAAATAAAAGAGGCGTTAGCAACTTTTGTGAGTTTGTGTATATTCCATGTCACAAAAGATAACAGAAATAGGAAAAGTGTTTGCAACTTGGAAATAAAAACCATTTAGCTTTCGTATGAGGTGAATTGTTCAAACTTTAGTCATTGTCTCAGCCATGTCGATTGGTTATTCAACTCAAACAGATGTTAACAACAACAATCTCCACAAAATATGAACCAATTCAACGCCTCATGTCGGCTTTATCTAAAGATTCAGATTTAGCCAACGACATTAATGTTTTCACATAATTTATTATTATTGACAAATAAGTTACAGCTGTTTTTTAGTGGTCGTTCATTTTGGCCATCCATAGTCCACGTTAGAAATATAGTTTTGTAGAGAAAAAACAAACACAGGCTGTTATAATGGATGAAAAATTTATTGTCGATATTCGAGTATTTCGGTTTTACAGTGGAAACCTTCTTCAGGACTAAGAATTTGTGTGGAGGAAGATGAAGGATGTTTTGTATGCGTTAGATTAGAAAAAACGTATGGAAAAGGTTATTTACCGTTAGTTGCGTTGCGTTTGTTGTTGAAAGTTGATGACGTGATTATTGCATGCGAAAGTGAAAATTAATGATCAGAATACGTAAAAAGCCGAACGTGAATGGCTCACGGGTAGAAGTTACGAAGTTGTGACGTGTTCCATGTGAATATTAATGTATAAAAAGTGAGAGAAGTATTAATTGTTAAATTGTTTAACAGAATATATATATATATATATATATATATATATATATATATATATATATATATATATATATAAACATACAATACATATACACACATGCACAATACATATATATATATACATACACACACACACATATATATGTATATATATACATATACATACATATACACATACATATGCATATATATATTATGTTATATTATTATTGCTACGGCCGGGGTTTGTAGCTTTGTAGGTATTAATTATTGAGTTGCCTATATGTGAGGATATGTTAAAGTTTATATATAATTTTATAAACGTTGTCGAGACAAACACAAAAATGCCTTCTAGATATTTATACAGGGTGGACCAGAATGATGAGACACATTTTAAGTGCTATTTCGCCGAGACAGGCTTTAGATTATGGGGAGATGGACATATATCCTTCCCATTTAGGTGAACGTAAAGTGAAAAAGAAAGAAAAAAACCTTTGAACTTGTCAACTCCATTCTGATAACAATAACCGTTAGGCCACATGCGCACCTACTTCAAACGCCAACTGTCTTTGATAAACTTCTGAGAATCTTTAATAAATCTGAGAAGTGATAATCTTCATGGGATAATCCAATACCAGTTAATCCGACTCAACAAAGTAGTTAAGTCAGTTCATTGGCCTATTGTCGGTATCAGCCGGACAGCGAGGGAGTTGATCTCCTTTTCACGAGCGCTAGACCAGACAGATTGTATTCGCGTCTTAGGTGGAGCGCCCTATCTACCATCAACTCCCCACTTAACTGCGCAGATCAAAACTTTGCTACTCATGTTTCGACTTGGTGAGAGCCAATATCGAACCCCTAACTTGTAGTTCCTAGGCGGATGTCCTACCGAAATTATTGATAGCCTCAAGTAAATATTGTTAATACAAATGATTTACTGTTATACGGTATAAAGTATTCCTAATTTTTAAACAGATCTATTTGCCTCATAGTGGACCTGGGAGTAATGACAATAAAGCCACACTCCACACACTCCCCCAGATCTTCACATCTGGATCTTCACCCCTAGATGCAGTTTTGTATCATAACTATGAGGAAGGGGGATCTTACCGTTTTTTTTGGGGGGGGGGATAGAGTCAACGTATTCTAAGTCTCGCCGACAGAGATGTACATTGTACAAATTATATCCTTAAGTTTTGTAGAGGAATAAGTATAGGTATTACACAGAGAAAAGTGGGCGGAGCTTTTGAAGAAAGGAAACAAATAACTTTTTTGCTACTATTGTTGTATAGCCATATATACCCACATGTAGGAAGCGCGTGGTGTAATGGTTAAAGTCATAGGAAATGGACTCGTCGCCCCGAGTTCAAATCCTGGACGTGGTAATTGCATTTCACTTAGCGCTAATACCCTTGGGAAAGGTATGAATCCTAATCTCCCTCCAGCTATGGGTAAATAGTAGGACAGACTGGGCTCTTTAACCATGGTTAGGCAACCGGTCTAGGAGAAGGAAAACTCTGAATTCAAACCTGCTGAATTCCGCTTAAGAAATTGATCTTGTGTCACATCCTGCTCGTTCGGAGGGGTAGGTAAATATATATATACCCACATTGACATCGCACATCGGGTATACAATCGAGAGAGGAGACTCAGGTGATAGAGAGAGAGAGAGAGAGAGAGAGAGAGAGAGAGAGAGAGAGAGAGAGACTTACTTGTTGCTTCATTTTTCCCTGCTATCTTATATGGCTGTTTCCTTTTCTTTCTCTCTGGACGTCATGTTGTCTAGTCTTTTAACTGCTTTTTCTAAGGGCTAACTCTTTTAGTCATGCAATTAATTAAAGACTCTTTTTCCTTGATCAAGATTTATTTAACCCATTCTTAATCGCCGCGCGCGAGAATATAACCTCGTAGTGGCATGTCTACTCTGCGTTAATCTCAGGTTGAAACTAAATCTAACTAGTTACGTTTTTCTCATGGCGTGCGAGATTCACGCCTTTCAAGGGGTCAATTGGGGTCATCCAACGGAAATCTACCCGCCTACGCTTTTAACTCCAACGAACCTATTTCAAACTAACTACGGGGTCTTGTCAACAATTTATGCTACATATAAATTATATAACACTACAAAAATTTTACTGTACATTTCCTCAAGAATATACACAGGAATATTCGCAAGAATAGGAATATCAGATAGGTTGGTTGGTTGGTTGGTTCTTATGCTTTTACGGCATGTCAACCCATTGGGTCAGTTTATGCTGAAAACATTTTTTAAACTCATTTTTTCTTTATAACCCATGGATGGAACCCTAACAAATACTATCACTCCAGGTCAGAGTTGACCAGGGAGTAATAGTGATGAAGGGGTGTTCCACATTCCCCATATCTCCAGAACTTGAACCTCGCCATCAGATTGAATTTAACGTAATTCCCAGGACATGAAGACCCTCCACTACCGCCTACTAGCACATATATGATGAAAAGGGTTGGGGCTTGCTATAAGGGCAATAGAATTGGGACATATAGGTATTGGGGTTTGACATGGCCAGCCGATTGATCGGAGAGGGCCTCTCTCTGGCCGCCTGCTTAGCCTAAGTAAGGGATAAAGTGGAGTGTTCCATCCTTAAGCATCACAGGTCGCCACCCACGACCAAAAGGTGGCTCCATTGGGGTGGGGTTTTACTCCTCGACAGAAGTGCTGTCGGTGTGTTCTAAAGCCCCAACTGACAGGGCTGACATTAGATAGGAACAATATGCAAAACAAGCAAAAACACTTTAAAGTCTGTTGGTTGGGTTAATGGGTCGCTGAGAATATTCTTGCAGAAAACTTGGCTATTTTTTTAAAGTTTCCTGGTAACTTGATCCTGGTGACCCGGCTGGATTATAATAGTCATTGATCGTCGGCAACCAACCCTTGAACACTACTTTTCTATCTTGGGTAGTATCATGAAGCGAATGCCTTACCGTGTTGTATCTAAGAGTTGCCACTGCATTAATAGCAAAAAAAGATACGACCCTTTCAGGTGCTTACTAACCCTAACCCTGTCATCGCGATTGATTGGCCTATTTGATCATACGTATGTGTGTCCCTAAATAAACCCCCCAAATTCTTAAGAGAATTCTTCATTGAAAGAAATGACGCCCAGAGATTCTTTGTGTGTGTATGTTTTTGTTATCGTTTTTTTTTTTGTTTGTTTGTTTGTTTTTGTTTGTTTGTTTGTTTGTTTGTTTTTGTTTGTTTGTTTTTGTTTTTTTTCTTCATACATTTTATTAATCTGGAGTTTTATTTTTCTTGGGGAATTAATTTCTTTTTTTCCTTCAGAAAAACAAAAAGTAAAACAGGAAAAATAACTTTTCTTTTAAATTTATAAAAATCTCGGAAAATATGTTGCGCAAAATTTCGCATTTTAAAAATTACATTTTTAGATAGATTAAATTAAGATTTATTTATGGTAAAAGTATTGATTGCAACATTCCACCTTCCAGACGTTTAAAATTTACAATGAAATTTTTAAGTGAATAAAAATAGGCCAATTGAAATAGAGAAAATACCTTTTCTTTCAGCAATTCAATGAAAAATATTGATTTTAAAATTAAAAAAAAAAAAAAAAACATACTACAAAAATTATTTTTAAACTTTTTAAACTTTCAAATCCCTTTTTTCGGGTGATACATTTGATTAGAATTGGACAATTCCATGATTTTTTAATAAATGTCTGAAAAAAAATTTAAAATGTTAAATTTATTATCTCCCCTCGCTAATTTTAGTTATATCAACCTTTATCTAATCTAGGGTTTCATTTTTTCCATCTCTTAGGGAATTTAATTTTCCCTTTTTAAAAATAAAACAGGAAAAAACATTTTTTTCCTCTTTAGTCTCCATTTTCTTTATTTCCAATTTATTTTGTCGTCGTCGTCGTCGTCGTCGTCAAATGTCTCCCATTTCCCTTCCATTTTTATTCGTCTACTTAGATTTTTTTATTTAAATTACCTATTTTTTTTTTTGTTTGTTTTTTCCTTTTCTTTTTTCTTAAGTTTCCAAATTTATTATTCCAGAGAAAAATATTTATAATAAATCTATTCAAATATAATTTATATTCGATAGAAATACTTGATGGCATATAACGCCAAATTATTTGTATTAAAATTATTTCATTTGTGGGGATTTAAAAAATAAAAATAAATAAAGCCAAATAAAATAAAATCAAAATTAAAATAAAATAATCTCCCAAGAGGCCTCAGAAGCATCTGGGCATGCGCACAGAGAAAAGGTCTTCCTGGCGCCAAAAAGAAACAGCGGCCATTTTGGACAGCGATCGTTACTAAGAATACACGCTATTATAGAGACGGGAAGAAACTTCCTCTCCAAGAAATAGCTGTGATCTTTGAGATAAAGGTTGAACCTTAAAAGTATCTCTTGTCATTTGTCTCTTTTCCCTTCCTTAATTCCTTTTCAGTCTGGCAACCCACAAGAAAGAAGGAACATGTGTATTGGGGTTAAATAAGAAACTAACAACCCACCATAACCCACCCTAACCCTATAAATTACCCAAAGATTGACATACCGTAAAATCATCTTCTCTTTCCCTCATCATTTTATTTGTCTGTTTCACTTTTTGGATTTAGATATTGATTTCTATCTACAATTTCTTTCACAGTCTTTGCGATGTTTTGTTTTTGTTTTGGTATGATTAGGGGGGTTGGGGTTGTTTTTGTGTGGGGGGGGGTCTTTTGTCTTTTTTTTATAGATGTAATTCATTGGAAAGTGATTTAAAACAAATAAAGATTAAAATTTACCCCTTTCTATACCCAGCTGTTTCTCTCTCTCTCTCTCTCTCTCTCTCTCTCTCTCTCTCTCTCTCTCTCTCTTGAAATAAACTATTATTATTGTAATCTGAGTCCTTCTGCTCAATTATAATGAACTAACCATCAGTTTTTGTACGTTGCTTTGGTGTGGTGGGAGAGCCGCTGTGAGAAACTTAAAGTAACAAAGAGTTAAACGTAGAAACAAAGCCGGTGTTAAGTGCTACAGTAAGTAAGATATCCTGTAGTATACACCATTTATCAACCATGATATAATTTTATTCTCGTACTGAATTTTAAGGGTCATAAAAGTGCACCTCTTTCCAGATCTTTTCCTGAAGAGGCTGTTCCCGATATACAGCTTCATCGCCTCACCTATCGTAACTAAACGTTGTCCTCTGTCGTTTCTCTATCCTAATCCAAACCTTTCAATATACTTCTCATCCTGTCATTCTTTGTGACCTTTGTATCAAAATCACCCATGTGTTGTATACCAGATCATAGAATGTTCCCGTATTCTATTACAACCAAGTAAAGGTTCGTGCTAACAAGAAAGTACTTCGCCACACAGTGCTAATATAATAATTACATACTATTTCTCTGAATGTTTGAGATGAGGTTTGATTATAAGTATTATCCGCGTTATTCGGACTATTGTCCTCATCTTGTCGGACTCGGAAGCCTTCTCAGACTCGGGAACCTTCTTTTCGAACTCGGGAATTTTCTTGTCGTAATCGGGAGTCCGACAAGAAATACCTGAAGAAGGCCGGAGGGCACATCGACCGAAACGTTGTACAGATGAAGATGGATAATAGTCCGAATAACGCAGATAATACTAATAATTACATATTCAATTGATTAAGTACGCTTGGTAGACATTATCTACTTTCTCTACATTGTCGACATACATTCGGAAAAAAGCAGTTTATTGTATATAATATTTGTCCATATTATAGTATCATATATATTTAACAACCCCTCTGTACGAGCAGGATATGACACAAGGTCAATTTCTTAAGCGGAGTTTAACAGGTTTGAATTCAGAGTTTTTCTTCTCCTAGACCGGTTGCCTAACCAAGTTTAAAGAGCCCAGTGTGCCCTGCTATTTATCCATAGCTGGAGGGAGAGTAGGATTCATACCTTTCCCAGGGGTATTAGCGCTATGTGAAATGCCATTACCACATCCAGGATTTGAACTCGGGGCGACGAGTCCCTTTCCATGACTTTAACCATTACACCACGCGCTTCCACATAATGATTATTATTATATTATCATATAAACACTTGTTCACAATCCATATTAATCTGACCCAGTGAGATTCTTCACAGCCTCGCAAAGATAATAACAGTTTTTGTTCACTTTGTTTACTACTTATATTATTTGTATATATTATGTGCACGAGTGTTATAAATAGTAAACAATGTTAAGTAAGAACTTGATTATCTTAACTAGTAACCTTTGTTTGCGTATAGGCTTATATATATATATATATATATATATATATATATATATATATATATATATATATATATAAGTTTCTTCTCAGCCAATAAGATCGTAACCTGACACTGTTATTTGGTTTGGTTGGTTGGTTTTACGGCATATAAACCCTTTTCGGATCATTTGATGCCGAATCAAGTTATTTTGATAAACAAAGGACTCAGGATGCTTAAAGAGTCTGTTGTTGCTTAAGTGGGCCCCCAATTAAATATTGAACAGGCTCATCGCTGCTTAACTTCGGTGATCTAGCGGAAACCGGTACTTTTAGCGTGACTTGACCGTAATGTAACCTGAAACTTAATTTTCGAGCAATATGATTAATATTTACAACTGAATTAAGTGCAGTGACAAAGAAGGGGATTATGTTCAAAAATAAATATCTATGGTGTAAAATGAATCTATTTTCATGTAACAAACGACCACTTTTTAAGATGAAAAATCGGTCTTAAAAGGCCGTTCATTACACCAGTATATGCGGTACGTATTTTGAGGCTCCGATGTCCTTCTCCTAGACTGGTTGCCTTACCAAGGTTAAAGAGCCCAGTTCCTCTCACTATTTACCCATAGTTGAAGTGAAAATAGTTAGATTCGTGTTATTCTCAAGACTATGTGAAATGCAAACAACCTCATCTATGATTTGAATTTGTCCATTTTCTACAACGGTAACGCCCACAAAATGTTTCTTGTAGCTGAAAATATGCTCTATCCAACGGTGTTATTTCCCAATATACAGGAAGTGCTAACAGCCTCGACTTGGATTTGAACTCGTTTCGCCGTGTCCATTCCCTTCAACAATAACCGTTATACAATGTGCCTCCTAATAGACTGAAGTTTCAAATTATCTTACCTCCAGCTACAGACATTACTTATTTGTGAATTGCTAGAAAATATTTTTTTTATGTTTTCTTTTTGAAAAATAATTTTTTCTTCCAGAATATTTCACGATTAGGACAACAATTTACTTTTCTTGACCGACTAATTTTATTTTGAGAAATGCTGAGTCTTTTACAAAATACCAGTGTTTTGTTTTTCTGCCAAAATTTTCAATGTGGGTTGATATGATAACAATCCTTTTTCTTTGCTTTCTTTTCTTGTAGGATATTCCTAGTCAACTGGCCGAGAAACAGATGATTATTTGAATCTAGTTTGAACAACTGGTCGCACAAAATGTTTGTGTTTTACCGACTCTTAGCATCACAGCGCATGTGCCGTTCTTCTGCTTACTGACTCAACTAATGAATTAAGGTACGTCAATTTCATTTGCTTTTTTCTTTTCATTTCTTTTTTTTTTTTTTTTTTTTTCATATTTTCTTTTTCATACCTGCTGTTTTTTAATGTTGTTTTTTTTGGGGGGTTTTCTTTTTTTTCTTTTTTTCATTTCTTTCAAATATATTTTTTTAGGCTTATATTTTTAATTTCTGCTAGTTTCTTTCCCACGGAAAAAAACACTATTTTTTGGCTTATTTACAAGACTTTACCTAAACAGGTCTTCCTCCTACCCGTCAACTCTACACGCACCTTTTTTTTAAAGGACAGGCCTTGTTATTCTAAGAAAGTTAAACGTTTTTATATCTGGAAATAAATGTTAGATCCAACATTAACTGATGATTGTACGATAAGTATCTTTAACGGAAAAAATCTGAAAACAGTCTTTAAAAATGTCTGAAAAAAGTCTGAAGAAAAAGGTTTTGAAAAAAAGTCTGAAAAAATGTCTGAAAAAATAAGTATGGAAAAAATGTTTTTTAAAGACATTTTTTCATGTTTTTTTTTTTTTATAATAAAATAAATAAATAAATAAATAGATGCTATATCCAACGTTAATTGATGAATGTATGATAAGTATCTTTGACTGAGAAATATCTGAAAAAATGCCTGGAAAAATGTCTAGAATAAAAGGCCTGGAAAAAAGGTTTGAAGATAATTTCATATATATATATATATATATATATATGAGTGAGAGTCAAAATATTATCCGCATTTTTGGCATAACATATCTTTATCATTGTTACACTTCGTTCCACGCAGCGCATGAATGCTTATAGTTGACATTCTTGTGGTCACGTGGCCAAGGTTTGAGCTTGATCGCGCCATTTTTTGTTGCTGTCTTTCCAATGTAAACATGGCCGCTTCACTAGCAGTATGCATCAAGGAAAAACAAAGAGCAGTGACTCGATTTCTCTGGAAAGAAGGAGTGTCAGAGGCTGAAATTCTTCGGGAGCTTTAAGCACAATACGATGACAGTTCACTACCGTCTAGAAATGTATATATGAGCGCATAGAGAAGTTTTAAAATGGCTGGAGTCACTGTTCTTTGTTCTTCATTTGTGCATATACATAAATTTATCTTTTATAATACTTTGTTTTTCAAGTATTATAAAAGATAAATTTATTTGTAGATGGTAAAATTGACGTTAAAATGTTTCGGTTTGTTACAAAACCTTCATCAGGACATTAGGAAGGGTATAGTGTGATCAAAACAGTGCTGTGATTATTTTCAAAATAAAAATGAGATATGAGTAAGTATTACAGGAAATGTTATTTTTTTCCGTTAAATATTTTCACATCAAAATGTTCTGATGAAGGTTTTATAATGAACTGAAACGTTTTAAAATCGATTTCACCGTCTACAAATAAATTTATCTTTTGGAATACTTTGTTATTTCATCGTCAGATTTATTTACATATTTTAACCACACACACACACACACACACACACACACACACACATATATATATATATATATATATATATATATATATATATATATATATATATATATATTGGTTTGGAGGTTGATTTTGAAGGCTATCACAATGCAGGTGTAAAGAAAAAATATAATAAGGTAACAATGGTGTTGTTTGTTAACCTGTAATTTATTCTTGATATTTCGAGATAAAATCTATTTTTCAGAAGAACACTGGAACTGAAGTCGTTGTTGTCTTGTAATGGCATTTCTAGTTAAAAATTTAGTTAAACTTTAAGTTAGTTTAATCTAGTTAAAACAATTTAACTAGAAATGCCATAACAAGCCAACAACGACTTCAGTTCCAGTGTTCTTCTGAAAAAAGAGATTTTATCTCGAAATATCAAGAATAAATTACAGGTTAACAAACAACACCATTGTTACCTTATTATATTTTTTATTTACACCTGCATTGTGATAGCCTTCAAAATCAACCACCAAACCAATATATACACAATGTTTCAAGCAAATTATAAAACTCTCTTATATATATATATATATATATATATATATATATATATATATATATATATATATATACAGAACTGGAACCTCGCCATCAGATGCAGTTTAGTGCCATATATAGGACATCCCTTTTGGTGGTACCTCTCTGCAGGGGATATAGTCAGCGTATTCTAAGCCCTGCCAACAGGGCGTATTGGAAATTAAATAGGTAACTGTTTGATTTTCTAAGAATATTTTTACACTGTTACCCTAACAGAAATCTCTCTACAATGTGCTATTTTTGTTGCGTTATGGTAACATGTATATGAAAATCAAACCCCATATGAAAGTGTTAATATTCCAAGTAATGCATTAAGAGGTTGTTTTACTGTGTCCGGGTTTCCGAGTTTT